>SJYV01024184.1:4020-57112 GCA_006410875.1 Neotragus pygmaeus | reverse complement strand
AAGTTAAATAAGCAGGGTGACAATATACAGCCTTGACGTACTCCTTTTCCTATTTGGAACTAGTCTGTTGTTCCATGTTCAGTTCTAACTGTTGCTTCCTGACCTGCATACAGATTTCTCAAGAGGCAGGTTAGGTGGTCTGGTATTCCCATCTCTTTCAGAATTTTGCACAGTTTCTTGTGATCCACACAGTCAAAGGCTTTGGCATAGTCAATAAAGCAGAAATAGATGTTTTTCTGGAACTCTCTTGCTTTTTCCATGATCCAGCGGATGTTGGTATACATAGTGTGTATAGTAGTGTGTTAATCCTATCCTTCTAACTAATCCCCTCCCCCTTCCCCTTTGATAATCATAAGTTTGTTTTCTATGTCTGTGGGTCTATTTCTGTTTTGTAAATAAGTTAATGTGTATCTTTTTTTTTTTAAATTCCAGATTAAGCGATATCATATGATATTTGTGTTTTCCTATCTGGTTTACTTCACTTAGTATGATAATCTATGGGTCCATGTTGCTATAAATGACAGTATTTCATTCTTTTATGGCTGAATAATATTTTATTTTATATATATATATATATAGGCACACACACACAACACATCTTCTTTATGCATCCTTCTGTTGATGGACATTTAGCTTGTTTCCAAGTCTTGGCTATAGTGTATGTTGCTGCTAAGCCGCTTCAGTCGTGTCCGACTCTGTGCGACCCCATAGATGGCAGCCCATGAGGCTCCCCCGTCCCTGGGATTCTCCAGGCAAGAACAGTGGAGTGGGTTGCCATTTCCTTCTTCAGTGCATGAAAGTGAAAAGTGAAAGGGAAATAGCTCAGTCGCGTCCGACTCTTCGTGACCCCATGGACTGCAGCCCACCAGGCTCCTGCATCCGTGGAATTCTCCAGGCAAGAGAACTGGAGTGGGGTGCCATTGCCATAGTGCTGCTATGAAAATAGGAATACATGCATCTTTTTTGAATTGTAGTTTTCTCTGGATATATGCCAAAGAGTGGGATCCCTGGATCATATGGTAGCTTTATTTTTAGTTTTTTAAGGAACCTCCACACTGTTCTCCATAGTGGCTGCACCAATTTACATTCCCACTAACAGTGTAGGAGGGTTCCTTTTTCTCCACACCCTCTCCATACTTATTACCCCAGCATCAATTATTTGTAGACTTTTTTTTTTTTTTTGCATAGAGAAAGATTGAATGCTTTTCTTTTTTTTTTTTTTTAGACTGGGCTGTGCAGCTTGAGGGATCTCAGTTCCTCCGACCAGGGATTGAACTCAGACCATGGCAGTGAGGGCCTGGAATCCTAATCATGAGGCATCCAGGGAACCCCCCATTTGTAGACTTTCTGATGATGGACATTCTGACAGGAGAGAGGTAATACCTCATTGTAGTTTTGGTTAGAATTTCTTTAATAATTAGCAAAATGGAGCATCTTTTCAGGTTCTTGTTGGCCATCTGCATATCTGCTTTGGAGAACTGCCTGTTTAGATCTTCTAACCATTTTCTGATTGCGTTGAGTTTTTTTTATATTGAGCTGTAAAAACATGGTTTTTATATGATATTTGGAAATTAATCTCTTGTCGGTAGTATCATTTGCAAATATTTTTTCCCATTTTGTAGGTTGTTTTTCATTTTGTTTATGATTTCCTTTGCTGTGCAAAAAGTTTTTAAGTTTAATTAGGTCCTCCCCAGGAGACCCTCCAAGACCAGCCTGGCCTAGGCTCCTATGAGGTCAGTGCTTTTGCCCTGGATTTCTTTGCATGCAAGACTCTATGTGCACCCTCCAAGAGTGGAATCTCTGTTTGCCCTAGGCCTGAGGATCTCCTGCAGTCAAGCTCTGCTGGCCTTCAAAGCCAAGTGCCCCGGGGACTCTTCCTTTCATGCCAGACCCCTAGGCTAGGAAGCCTAACATGGAGCTCATAACTCTAATTTCCATGGGAGAAGTTCTGCAATATAATTGATTCCAGTTGGGCTTCCCTCGTAGCTCAGTCAGTAAAAGATCTGCGTGCAATACTAGAGATCTGGGTTCAATCCCTGGGTCAGGAAAATCCCCTGGAGAAGAAAATGGCAACCCACTCCAGTATTCTGGCCTGGAGAATCCCACGGACAGAGGAGCCTGGCGGGCTACAGTCCATGGGGTTGCAACAGTTGGACACAACTGAAGCGACTAAACCACCACGAGTTTATGGGTTGCCCACCTTGGGAATATGGGTTTTATGATATCACAAGAATGCCCCTCCTACCATCTTGTTGTGACTTCTTCTTTATATCTTTGGATGTAGAATATCTTTTTTGATTGGCTCCAGTCTGGTTGAGAAACTAAGATCTCATATGTCATGGGGCAACTAAGTCCAAGTGCCACAGCTACTGAGTCTACCTGCTCTGGAGCCCAACAAACAATCCCACATAACACAGTGAAGATCCTGCATGCAGCATCTGAGATCTGACACAGCCAAACTAATTAATTAAAAAAAAATTTTAAGACTGGGTAATGCTGATATAAGGAGAGCCATATAAGTGGAACAGATTTGGGAGTCCAGAAATAAACTCTTCCTACTATGGCCAATCAGTTTTCAGCAAGGTGCTAAGACAACTCAGTGGGGGAAAGAATAGTCTTTTCAATGAGCAATGCTGGGATAACTGGATATCCACATGTAAAAGAATGCAGTTGGACCCCTTTTTTACACCACACATAAAAATTAGCTGGATCATAGATCTAAATGTAAGAGCTAAAACTATACAATCTTAAGAGAAAACATAGAAGTAAATCTTTGTGACTTTAGGTTAGACAAAATCTTCTTAAATATGACACCAAAAGCACAGACAATAGAAGAAAAATAGATAAATTGGATCTTATAAAAATTAAATATTTTGTGGATGAGAACACGACCAAAAATGTGAAAAGACAACTTACAGAATGTGAGAAAATATTTAGAGATTATTTATTTGATAAGGGACTTGTGTCCAGAATATATAAAGAACTCTTATAAAATGTTAGTTGCTCAGTCGTGTCTGACTCTTTGCGACCCCATGGAATGTAGCCCACCAGGCACCACTGTCCATGGGATTTCCCAGCAAGACTACTGGAGTGGGTTGCCATTTCCTTCTCCAAGGTATCTTCCTGACCCAGGGATTGAACCTAGGTCTCCCACGTTGCAAGCAGACTCTTTATCATCTGAGCCACCAGGGAAGCCAGGAACTCTTATAACTCAACAATAAAAAGATAAATAATCCAGTTGAAAAATGAGCAAAGACTTGAATAGATATTTCTCTAGAGAAGAATTACAAATGTCATTCTTTCTAATTTGCTTATTCATTTTCTATCACTGCCATTTATTATCTTATAGCTGTGGAAGTCAGAAGTCCACCACAGGTAGAAATAGAGAGTGGCTGATACTGCATACAGGGTTTCTGTTAAAAGTGTTGAAAGTATTCTAATATTCATTCTAGTCATGGTCACACAACTTTGTGGTTATACTAAAAACCATCCGTCTGTATATACACATTAAATGGATGGATCATATGTACATAAATTGTATCTTTAAAAATTTCTATCTCAATAAAGCTGTTAAAAAGTAATGTGAATAAGGTAAGTAGGATCCCATAATCAGTTTTATTTAGAAAGCCCACTCAAACTGACTTAATAGAGGAAATTTATTGACTCATGTAACTGAAAAGTACAGAGGAAGTAAAGATTTTAAGTGCAGGTTAGTCAGAATCTCTTTTCACCAGGAGCGGGAAATCCAACATATGTTTGCTGCTGCATAAGTGGGGGAGGTGGGCTGGATATTGTGAAGAAAACATCCACTATGATCCTAAGGGAAGAAAATAGAAGAAGGGCAAGTTCAAATATGCATATGAGAGAATACGTGCATCAGTTACGGGTGCAGTCCTAGAGACACTGAAGCCAGGGAGGAAGACCACCCCTAGGATGAGGCCTGAGAAAACCAGCTAAGGATAGTCACAAAGCCACTTTAAAAGTGCTTAGGACTGATTACTAGTAGATATGGGATTTCTTTAAGGGGAGAGGAAAACATTCTAAAATTAGATCACTGTGAATATACTAAGAAATACTGAGTTATATACTTTAAATAGAAAAACCCTTTGAATTGTATATGAACCATATTTCAATAAAGCTGTTTTTTTTTTTTTTTAAGTATTCAGAACAACAGGATCACTAACTTTATGCTCAGGCATAAAGTTCCAGATTTGCAAGTGGCAGACAGAAAAACATGCATCTCCTATTTAGAGCTCCACTAAAGACAACGGAGTTAAATGTGAAATGAAGTCCAAGATACGGGAACGATAATAAGTGAACCTCTTTGTGTTTTAAAGACTCCAAACCCCAATAAATTACTCCTAGGGCACTGAAAGAAATTGTAGGACTAGTCACTATTTAGCCCATGTATGTGTGTGTGTGCTAAGCCGCTTCAGTCGTGTCCAACTCTGTGCGACCCCATGGACTGTAACTCACCAGGTTCCTCTGTCCACAGAATTCTCCAGGCAAGAAGACTGCAGTGGCTTGCCATGCCTTTCTCCGGGGATCTTCCCAACCAAGGAATCAAACCCGAGTCTCTTACGTCTCTTGCACTGACAGGTGGGCTCTCTACCACTAGTGGCACCTGGAAAGCCATTTACCCCATAATCTAAGAGAAATTCTGGAGAACTGGGGAGGGAAGAGAAGTTTGGTTTTTTAATATGGCTTTTATTTATGTTATCATAGGGCTCTTTCGGGGGTTCTTTCTGTTTTGTTTCATTTTTTGGCCACACAACGTGTGGGGGTTTAGTTCTCTGACCAGGAATGGAAACTGCACCCACGGTATTGGAAGCAAGGAGTGTGAACCGCTGGACCACTGGGGCAGTCCCGTGGAATGAGAAGTTTTGAAGACAGGCACAGATCTGATTTTTCAGAAGTGGTTTGGGAAGGATGAAAGGAAAGAGAATTCTCCTAGAACCTTTAATAAAATCGAACCTATTTCCAAACTCTGGTTTGGTTCACATCTGTATCCTCGGCTCCTAGAACATAACTAACCCGTTACAGGCACCCAAATGCTGCAAGAGAATGGGGCGTAAGAGAATGGTGGTCATGTCCCAGGTCTTGGATGAGTTCCTGGGGCAGGCCGCCAAGTAAGGGTCCTCAACTTCACACAGGAAAGAAGTCAAGAGCAAGGCATACCAACACGAAAGCAAGTTTATTAAGGAATACACACACTCCACAGACAGTCAGCAGACTCAGAAGGCATGAGGCCTCCGGGTGCCAGAGTGGTTAGTTTTTCTGGGCTGGGTAATTTCATAGGCTAAAAAGTGGAAAGATTATTTTAACTATTTGGGGGAATGATTGGGAATTTCCAGGAACTGGGCCACTGCCCACTTTCTGGCTTTTTGTGTTCAGCCTGGGAACTGTCACAGCACCTATGGGTGTGCATTTTAGCATATGGTAATATATTACACTGAATGTATAATGAGGCTCAAGGAGACTGGAAGTCGAGTCTTCCACCATCTCGGGCCTCATTGGTTCTAACCAGTTTATATTGTATCCTCAACGGCTGTGTCGTTCTTTTAAAAGTCGCACCCTGTCCCTTTCTCTCCTGTCTCACAAATATTTGTTCAAGGTTGTGCGTTAACTCCCTCAGGATTGGCTGTAGAGGGAGACTCAGTGCACAGTGAAATCACATGAAACTTAGTCGACATACACAGTAAATCTTGGACAAAACAAACAAACAAACAAAACAAAACTTGAGGCGTGTTTTGTAGCTATTGTTACAAATTAATTTTGAATTTGTTCAAATGCTTTTTTATGCCTCTACTGAGATAGCCATACAGCTTTTCTCCTTTGTTCTATTAACACGGTAAGTTATGTTAATTGATTTCAAACCAATCTTGATTTCAAACCAAACTTGGGAGTGCTGTGTTATCCTCTTTACTTGCTGAATTCCATTTACTGATATTCTGTTAACAAAGAAGCTATCTGGGTCTAAGGGAAGATTTTTTTTTTTCACTCCAAATTCAATTATTTGATTGATATAGGACAATTCAAGTACTTGATTTCTTCCTGAGTCAGTTGTTATAATTTGTCTCCATCTCATCTAAGTTGCCAAATTTTTATTGGAATAAGGTTTTTCGTATTTCCATTGCTGTCTTTTAAAAAATCTGTAAGATCTATAGTAAAATCATCTTTTTTACTTGCACCCCAAACTAAATCTTGTGACCAGAGTCAGACTTCAAATTGTAGGCAAACAAGGTCCACACATTACTGTTGGTTGCTATGTCTCTTAGGCCTCCTATGCTTATTTTCTTTTCTCAGTCAACCTTGAAGAATCCATTTTAGGCTTAATTAAAGCTGTTGGGAAGAAAGGCAGACTCCAGAAACAACAAAAAGCAAACTCATTGTTGATCTTGGGTGAGATTCTAGAACATGTTTGTGAGCAATACAAAAAACTTGGTGATCACTGAAAGCTGCTGTATATTCATTAAGAACAATTTTACTTTATTTTCTAAATGTTATATATCTACCTCCCTTACACAGTTGGGATTGTTTAAACTCATATTTTCTGTAGGCCTGTTTTGTGCCAAGCACTATGCTAGGTGCAGGCAAAACAGGGGTGAGAAAAACAGACATACTGTCTCTTACTGTGTATTGAGGGAGATTGCCATTTAAACAATAAGTAATGAACAGACATATTCAACACAAAGTGTGTTGAGTGCTATGAAGAAATTGTGCAAGATTATCACAGGGTGACCTCGTTTAGACTTGGTGGTGCACGGTAGGGGAGGTTGCTCCAAGTAAAGCCCCCAGGAGATTTTATTTATTCGTTTATTTATTGTTTTCTTTGGGTTGTGCTGTGTCTTCGTTGCTGTGCGGGCTTTTCTCTAGTTGTGGCAAGCAGGGGCCACTCTCTCGTTGTGGTGCCTGGGCTTCTCACTACGGGGCTTCCCTTGAGGCAGAGCACCGGCTCTAGGGCATGTGGGCCTCAGTAGCCGTGGCTCCCAGGCTCTAGAGCTCGGGCTCAGCCGTTGTGGTGCAGGGGTTCAGCTGCTCTGTGGCACGAGCCATGGATCATGTCTCCTGCAGCGACAGGCAGATTCTTTACCACTGAGCCACCAGGGAAGCCCAGGAGCTCATATTTAAAGATAAGTAGGAGTTAACCAGGGAAATAGGGCCAGGAGGAGTGTTCTAAGCCGAGTGAACAGAATGGACAAAGATCCTGAGTCAGGAAAATATTTGCTAAGTTTGAGGAACTGAAAGAAGGCTACCGCTGCTGGAAAGTAGTGGGAAAATGAGATGAGTTGGGGCCAGAGAGCTGAAAGGGTCAAATTTATGCAAGCTTTAAAAGCTTTTGGCTTTTGTCCTAAAGGCACTAGAAAGCCCTTGAAGTTTAGGCAGGAATGTAGCATGATCCAATTTTGTTTTACTTTTTATTATAGAAAAATTTAAACATGTATGACAACATACAGCAGTATTATGAACCCCTTCACGATATGAACAGCTTCAAAAATTATCAACTTACAACCTTCTGGATCTGGGAATAAGAAATAAAAATCCCCAGGAATTCTTGATGTTATAAACTGTTTTATATTTTTCATAACACTTTATTTACATGTTAAATAACAGTGAGGGATTTAATAATAATCAGTTCTCTGTATTGAAATTATAGTAAACATTTCGGAGGCTTGCTACAAAAAAGCAATGTAATAATAAATGCACATTTATTATTATTACGAACCAACATATTGCAACAAGATTATGTATTTCAATAACATGTTAACATGATCTCTATCAGATACAGACATTTGATAATGGAAAACACTGAATGACACTATAAAAAGTTAACACAAAATAAATGCCCCCCAAAAAACATCTTACAAATCGAGAGGCAATGCTACCAATATTTAGTGTTTAAAAGTCAGCATTCTTGGGACTTCCCTGATGATCCAAGGGCTAACACTCTGAGCTCCCAATGGAAGGGCCTGGATTTGATCCCTGGTCAGGGAACTGATCCCACATGCCACAACTGAAAAAAGAAAAGATCCCGAATGTCACAATGAAGATCAAAGATCCTGAGTGCCACAACTAAGACCAGCTCAACATTAAAAAAATTTTTTTTTATTGAATGAAAGTCAGCATTCTTGCTGGAGAGAATGTGAATACCTGCTGTTAGCAGCAAAAAGAACCCCAAACACACACTTTTGAGATGGCAGTGAAGGTAAATTGATGTGAATGGCATCATGCTGTGCTTTGGTTTAGGTCAACACCACCAAGATGGTACAACACATTGTAACAGCCTCAAGTCATTCCAGCATCTTTTTGTTGACACTGTAACAGTCTAAGTGAAACAAAAGGTGGGCATTAGAAATTTACAGGGAGATAAGATTGGATAGGGAGCATTAGGAAGCTTAAAGAGGAGGGTGAACTACAGGACAAAACAAGCTTGTTTTTGTGCATGAGGAACAAGTAGGGAAAGCGAAAGCAGTGGAGGGGCCCAACTGATGAGATCAGAAAGGCCCACGAAACAAACTTCTGGTAGGATTTCGTCAACACTTGTTTGAGTAACTTTCTGTTGTCACTGGGAAATCTGGGGGACTTTCTCCTCCAAGATGAACCAGGCCCATACACTGGCCACTCACTTGTTCCCTGGAGGCTGTGCTGAGTCTACGAAAGACTGCGTTAATTTACTGGGAAGGTGTCAAGGGAGGCAGATTAGGGGCTTACATGGTCACACATTTGTCATTTGGCTCAGTTCAGTTTCACACTCTGATCATTATCATTATGCTCTCTCTTTTATTTCTTGAAAAGGCCAAGTCTTTCTGTAAGCTGAGACGCTGGTAAAGTCCCTTCCTAGCCAGTTTACCCTGTCTCTGAACTCTTAGTTCAACATAGAGCTATTCTTACTCCTTTGATTCCTGGAGTTACCAAATCCCTTTTTGTAAGGCAGCCATCCCCAAACTTTTTGGCACTAGGGACCAGTTTCATGGAAGACAATTTTTCCAGGAACCAGGGAGAGGGGGAACGGTTTCGGGATGATTCAAGGGCATAACATTTAATGTGCATTTTATTACTTCAGCTCCACCTCAGATCATCAGTTACTAGATCCTGGAGTTTGGGGACCCCTGGTCAACTGTACTGGTTTCATGCAGAAACTGCTCCTCTGTCTACATGCTCATTTAAATGTGGTTGTTATATAAGTAAGTGCGTATGAATACAATGAAATACAATGTAGCCTGTGTAGAGAATGATGTAGATCTATCTATACAAGGATGTGGATCATCAAGTTAAAGAAAAAAGTAAGTAAACAACATTTTGCCGGAGGCGGGGGAGGGGGGGTTATAACTGTGTAGAAATGATTCTGGAAGGATACGTTTTAGACTCTTGACTCCTGGGTTGGAGTATATGTATAAAACAGGAATGAACCTATTTCGTTTTCACTTTACTACTCTATTATTTTTATTTGCATGTATTACTTTTGTAATTTGAAACAAAAAATCTTAAACTCAAAACCTTGCTTTCCTTAAATTCACTTGAACGTTAATTTGATGGTATCTCTGAAGGAATTCCTCAATTAGACTTTCTTCTGTTCTTGAGTGAATCAAGATTAAGGGATTACCTCCTCTGTGTCAGAAACAGGAAGAAACATTAGAAGAGTTAAAGACCAGAGACAGCTGTGTCCTTTCCTTTTTAAAATATTTATTTATTTGGCTGCACCAGGTCTTAGTTGTGGCATGTCGGATCTTTAGCTGCAGCATGTAGGATCTAGTTTCCTGACCAGGGATGGAACCCAGGCCCCCTGCGTTGGGAGCGGGGAGTCTTAGCCACTGGGCCACTGGGCAAGTCCCACCTGTGTCTTTTAAAGACTTCAAAGTTTAGAGGGGGAGAGAGATGAGAAAGCAAGAAATTAAAGTACAGTGTGATAAATGCTTGGATGCTACATCTGGGGTACTTGCAGAATAAAAGAAACAATATAGCTACCTTGGAGGAGAAGAGAGGAGATGGGCAGGAAACATTTCTAGACTAATGACCACAGCAGCCTTTTCTTTTCCTTAATATTTTAATTATTAAAAATTTCAAACACAGAAAAGTTGAAACATCTGAAGATCCACCACCTAGATTCAGCAATGATTAACAATCTACCATAGTCACTTCAGTTCAGATCAGTTGCTCAGTCGTGTCCAACTCTTTGCAACCCCATGAATCGCAGCACGCCAGGCCTCCCTGTCCATCACCAACTCCCGGAGTTCACTCAGACTCACATCCATCGAGTCGATGATGCCATCCAGCCATCTCATCCTCTGTTGCCCCCTTCTCCTGCTCCCAATCCTTCCCAGCATCAGAATCTTTTCCAGTGAGTCAACTCTGCAAGAGATGGCCAAAGTACTAGAGTTTCAGCTTTAGCATCATTCCTTCCAAAGAAATCCCAGGGCTGATCTCCTTCAGAATGGACTGGTTGGATCTCCTTGCAATCCAAGTGTCTCTCAAGGGTCTTCTTCAACGCCACAGTTCAAACGCATCAATTCTTCAGCGCTCAGCTTTCTTCACAGTCCAGCTCTCACATCCCCATACATGACTACTGGAAAAACCATAGCCTTGACTAGACGGATCTTAGTTGGCAAAGTAATATCTCTGCTTTTGAATATGCTATCTAGGTTGGTCATAACTTTTCTTCCAAGGAGTAAGCATCTTTTAATTTCATGGCTGTGGTCATCATCTGCAGTGATTTTGGAGCCCAAAAGATAAAGCCTGACACTGTTTCCACTGTTTCTCCATCTATTTCCCATGAAGTGATGAGACCGGATGCCATGGTCTTCATTTTCTGAATGTTGACCTTTAACTTTTTCGCTCTCCTCTTTCACTTTCATCAAGAGGCTTTTTAGTTCCTCTTCACTTTCTACCATAAGAGTGGTGTCATCTGCATATCTGAGGTATAAGNCACAGAAAAGTTGAAACATCTGAAGATCCACCACCTAGATTCAGCAATGATTAACAATCTACCATAGTCACTTCAGTTCAGATCAGTTGCTCAGTCGTGTCCAACTCTTTGCAACCCCATGAATCGCAGCACGCCAGGCCTCCCTGTCCATCACCAACTCCCGGAGTTCACTCAGACTCACATCCATCGAGTCGATGATGCCATCCAGCCATCTCATCCTCTGTTGCCCCCTTCTCCTGCTCCCAATCCTTCCCAGCATCAGAATCTTTTCCAGTGAGTCAACTCTGCAAGAGATGGCCAAAGTACTAGAGTTTCAGCTTTAGCATCATTCCTTCCAAAGAAATCCCAGGGCTGATCTCCTTCAGAATGGACTGGTTGGATCTCCTTGCAATCCAAGTGTCTCTCAAGGGTCTTCTTCAACGCCACAGTTCAAACGCATCAATTCTTCAGCGCTCAGCTTTCTTCACAGTCCAGCTCTCACATCCCCATACATGACTACTGGAAAAACCATAGCCTTGACTAGACGGATCTTAGTTGGCAAAGTAATATCTCTGCTTTTGAATATGCTATCTAGGTTGGTCATAACTTTTCTTCCAAGGAGTAAGCATCTTTTAATTTCATGGCTGTGGTCATCATCTGCAGTGATTTTGGAGCCCAAAAGATAAAGCCTGACACTGTTTCCACTGTTTCTCCATCTATTTCCCATGAAGTGATGAGACCGGATGCCATGGTCTTCATTTTCTGAATGTTGACCTTTAACTTTTTCGCTCTCCTCTTTCACTTTCATCAAGAGGCTTTTTAGTTCCTCTTCACTTTCTACCATAAGAGTGGTGTCATCTGCATATCTGAGGTATAAGTAAGAAAAATAAATAAATGCTAAACCATTGAAAACTTTATCCCTAAATATTTAAGCAGCTAGCTCCTAATAATAACATTCTCTTACATAACCACAGTGCCATGACCAAGCATAAAAATTAACATAATCTCTTTTATGGGAGTTCCCTCGTGGTCTAGTGGTTAGAATTCTGGACTTTCACTGCCACAACTCCTGGTTGGGAAACTAAAATCCCCACAAGTCGCATATCAGGGCCAGAAAAACATCCATTAGTCCCTTTTAATCATCTAATAGCTAGTCTATAAGGAAACCATTCCAGTATCCCCAAAATGTCTTTTTTATTTTAGTTTTGGCTGCTCTGGGTCTTTGCTGCTATACTTGGACTTTCTCTAGTTGCAGCGAGCAGGGTCTTCTCTCTAGTTGCAGTGCCTGGGCTTCTCATTGCAGCAGCTTCTCCTGTTGCGGGACATGGGCTCTAGCCTTTGCAGGCTTCAGTAGTTGTAGCCTGCATGGCTACAAGGCATGTGGAATCTTCCTGGATTTGGACCAGGGATCCAATCCATGTCCCCTACATTGGCAAGTGGATTCTTAACCACTGGACTGCCAGGGGAGTCCCCCAAAATGTCTGTATGGGTTGTTTTTCTCCAGTCCAGGATCCAATCCAGGCTCACACGTTGCACAGTACCGCAGTGATTAGTGCTGTGAAAACTTGGTTCAGCTGGAGCTATGTTTGCCAGAATCCTGTTCCCTGGATGGTTTCAGGTTAGAATTAGTCAAATGAGGGATGGGCACGAGATTCAGAGGGCAGAAATGAAGCAGCAAGTATGATTCTCTGAAGATCATTGTGGTTAGATGTGGTGACTGTTAGAAACAAGTGTTAAAAATGAGCTCAAGCCTGTTTTGTTGTTGTTCAGTTGCTGCATCATGTCTGATGCTTTGCAATCCCATGGACGCAGCACACCAGGCTTACCTGTCATTCACCGTCTCCTAGAGTTTACTCAAACTCATGTCCATTGAGTCTGTGATACCATCCAACCATCTCATCCTCTGTTGTCCCCTTCTGCACTTCTTAGAGTCCTGAAATGCTTCCCAGTTGTTGACCCTCCTGACCAACAGTGGTCCTGGGCCCACCTCCAGACACTTGCTGGTAGACCCGCAGAGGTGGCAGTTTTCACAAGCTTTCCCATCAGTGTCCCGTGTCTGCTGGATGTGCTGGGTTTCCCATATTTGTGACTCCTTTCCTGATCCTCTGACTTCTCTGTTGGCTCTTCACTTCTCCAGCTCTTTCCAAAACTGTGTAAGCTCTAATTCCCATAGGAAACTACATTTTTATTAACGGTCTTGTGCTGTGGTTGGCTGAGGTGCCTTTTGTCTATTTACTATTTAGCATTTGGCCATGCTGGGTCTTAGTTGCAGCACATGGGATCTATGATCTTTGTTGCAGCATGCAGGTTCTGACTTGTGGCAATCAGGTAGTGGCAGCATGTGGGATCTAGTTTCCAACCAGGGATCAAACCCAGGACCCCCTGTATCGGGAGCACAGAATCTTAGCCGCTGACTTAACAGGGAAGTCCCTCCCATAGTAAACTTCTTATTTCATAATTCACAGTGGTTAAGCTTTCCTGACTGATACACTTACTGGTTCTGACTGTGGTCTCAGGGGAATAGATTCTTAAGGATGGGGATCTGGAATTGGTTTTCTAATCTAATGAAATTTAAACACTTTAATGATTATTGCCAGTGGGAAAGGGGCCATCAGTGTTCCAAGGCAAAGCAGTCACTTAATTCCCACTTGTAGATAAAGCTCACTGTGATAAACGCCTATGGAAGACAAACCTTAGATAACCAAATATTCGCAGTCCTAGAACATTTTAGTACAAACAGTGAGCTTTGTTGGTTGCTTCTAAGTGTGCTGGAGAGTTCGGAGAAAGAAAATAATGAACCTAGGCCTTTAAATTCCCAGCGCGAGATCTGGGAAAGGGACCAAAAACTTTCTCTAACTGCCATGGAGGAAATTTTTATCTCTTGTAGCCTCAAGGTCAAGATTTCTGATAATGAAACCCTCAGTTTTCACTTGGCAGGGAACTGAATTTCCATACAAATTGAATTCATAACCAAGCAGGGTCTCATGTAAAATAAGACATTGACTGGGAAGGAATGAGATCCTGAATCTTAGGATGGGGACACATGGGCAGATTCTGATGAAACTAAAAAGTCCTTAACCTCTAAGTTCTGCTGACCCTCCCTGGGCAGTAAAAATGAAGTTATTCTTCTTTTACCTGAAGAACCTGTAATGATCTCCCCAGAAGTCATTGCCTTACAGACAACTCATCCTCCTAGAAACCTAAGCCCACCACCTCTATTAGATCTGTGACCTGGTTCAAGTGCCAGCAGGCCCCAGCATGACTCATGAGGAAGCACCAAACACACTAAAAGAATATTGAAAGTCTGTCAGTTCATATATTGTTTCACTTTTTGTTTTGACAGAATTTCACCCTTACTGAAAATTATAAGAATAGTACAAACGATACACTTTACCTTTCATCCAGACCCTCTCTGATGCCAATGTACATGGACAGAAAGCCAGAGAAAATATGTGAGGATGGATCCTCAAGGTGTTGGGTCAGGATGGAAGGAATATTTATTGTGGATTGGGCTGAATGTGTTTATAGGAGTACACTAAACAAAGATTCTGGATTTAATGTATTTGCTCATGCTGGCTGGGAACAGCTCTAATAGTTTGATTAAATCCAAAAAGGGCTTTCATTGAAGGAAGCTGAGATGTCAGAAATTCTAATATTGAGGAGGAAAGTACTCTGAACACTAGAGTAGGTTGATAACATAAAACCATCGTACAGTCTTCCTGGGTAGGATCCAGAAGATACTCCCTTCACCAGGGTTTTGAGGCAGACGTTGGCTAGAGTACCTGCATCCTTGAAGAGCGCTACAGTGGCCTTTCTCTAAAGGCAGGCATGGTGGTGGGGAACACGGTCATCAGAACGGGCTTCCTGAATTAACTCGGTGGGAAGGACAGGCTATCAGGTGTCAGAAGCAGCGTGGAGGCATCTAGTAACCTAGACAAGTTAGTGCAGTTACTTTAATGGGCAGGAGAGCCCAAAGAGGCATCACAGTGGTTTGGCCTACAGAGCTTTGGCAGCGGCTAACTGATCAGAGTGTCCCTGGGGCAGAAGTTTTACTTGGTTACTGTGAGTGAAATACTCTAGTTGTGATCAGAAATCTGACTTCTCACAATAGAGCAAGAGCCCTTCAACCAGTTCTTAGACTGCAGCCGGTTCCAACTTCTTGGAATGAAGGGAAGACTGAGACCACTTGAGGAAGGACCCTGCTCTATTGCCAAAAGGTCACACTGTAAATGTTCTACCAACCCTTTCTCCTGAAGGAATCTGCAGCCATTTACCATGGCAACTGTGCATTAGGAAGGGGAGATAACCAGATTTTTAGGGGATTACTGAACATTGGCTCTGAACTGATACTAATCCCTGGAGACTCAAAATGCCACTGTGATTCACTGTCAAAGTAGGGGCTTAGGAAAGTCAGATGATCTTGAGTTTTGGCTTAGCTTCATATCACAACAAGCCCAATGGTTCCCAAAAACCATCCCATTATTTTTCCTTAGTTCCAGAATACATAGATGGATATATACTGCAGCTTAGATATACTCAGCAGGTATCTGAGAAGACAAAATCAGCAACTGGTAGACATTCCTCTGACTCAGGAAGTAAAAGCTTTCATGACAGAAAAAGTCAATTGGGCTTCCCTGGTAGTCCAGTAGTCCAGTGGCTAAGACTCCCTGCTTGCAGTTCAAGGGCTACAGGTTCCATTCCTGGTCAGGGAACTAGATCCTACATGTTGCACCTAAAGATCCCATGTGCCACAACTGAGACCTAGCTCAGCCAAATAAATACATCTTTTTTTAGAAAGAAAAGAAAAGGCTGAGTGGAGTCACTAGAACTGAGTCCACTTCCTAAAACAGGATACCAAAAACGGTATTGCATTCCTGGAGGGACTGAAGAGATCAGTGTCACCAACAAGGTCTTGACAGATACAGAGGTAGTTATTGCTACCTTATGCACCATTCAGATCACCTATTTGTCTCTCCGAAGACTGATGGAACTTGGAGAATGACAATGGATTATCCAAACTTGATGACTCAATCACAACTGCTATTCTAGGTGTGATTTCTTCACTAAAGCAAATCAACATATCCCACGGTACTTAGTTTGCTGTTGATTTGACTAGTGCTTTTTACCCCATACCTTTTAGAAGAGACCATCCAACGCAGTTTTCTTTTAGCTGGCAGGTCCAGCAGTATACCGTCATTGCTTTATCCTAGGGCTCGGCCTTTGTCATTTTCCAGTCTGAAAAGACCTCTGACCTCTTTTGCCTTCCACATGAACACAAGTTGGTGCTGCTTGTTGGCAGGATGACTCAGGTCTTCATCACATGTGCCTCTGTACAGGGATGCTTATGTGTCCTCAAAACACTGGGGCTGAGTTTCCCTAGAGCAATCTAAGGTACCCCTAGAGCAATCTAAGAAAGAGCAAGGTAGAAGCTGTAATGTCTTTTATGACACATCCTATTGCTTCAGTTTACTGGCCAATATTCTGTTGGTCACATGGGTCGGCACTATTGAATGTGGGTGGAGACTCCCAAGCCCACAAATACCAGAAGAAAGGATTATTCCAGGCCACCTCAGAGGCTGGTTCCCATAGTCACGAAAATTATAAAGTTCTTTCTATTTGTCCAACTTTTAGAAATTTGGAGTTGTTTCAGAATATGAATTTATTTTTAATGCTATATACATGCAAATACTATTATTATTAATATTACCAATTGAATGCATCAAGTCTGAGCCCAGAAGACAAGGACGCCAACTTCAATCCTGAATCTGATACCAGCTCAAGACATGTCCTTGAGCATCTCCTTCTCATTAACATCCTTGACCTTAACTTCCTTATTGGTAAAATGGAGAATAAATACCTGTCCCTTCCTCCATCCCCCTGAAGTGCTTTAGTTTTTGAAAAATTGACCCTAAAGTTCAATCTCATAAAGCTCCTCATTTTACAAATGTGGAAACAGTTCTCTAGAGAAATGAGGGGATTTACCCAGGATCATGGGCTTCCCTGGTGGCTCAGATGGTAAAGAATCTGCCTGCAATGCAGGAGACCTGAGTTTGAGCCTTGGGTTGGGAAGATCCAAGATCCCCTGGGGGAGGGCAACCCACTCCAGTATTCTTGCCTGGAGACGCCCCATGGGCAGAGAAACCTGGTGGGCTACAGTCCATGGGGTTGCAAAGAGGTGGACATGACTGAGTGACTAAGCACAGCAGCCAGAATCACACAGCTGGTGAGCGACACAGCCAGAATTAGAGCTCCAGTCTCTTTAACCTCCAGTGTCTGCCTGACTATACTGCCTCTGCCTTAGAAGAAAAATGCTAGGGAAATTCTGCAAATCTTCACATTATTTATGACAACTCATAGAGTAGGGGCTTGCTATCAGCCTGGAGGGATATCTCTAACATTGTGATTTTTGAGCTTTGTAGTCTTAGGATCCCTTGACACTTAAAATTTTTGAGGACTCTCAGAACTTTCATTTATGTGGATTATATCTCTTAATAGAAAATTATTGTATTGGAAATCAAAATTAATAAAATACATTAAATGTTTTATTAATTGCTTTAAAAATAATAATATATCTATTGTATGTTATGTAAGCTTTAAACTTTTTCTGGCTGTGCTGGGTCTTCATTGCTATTCACAGACTTTCTCTAGTTGTGGTGTGTGGGCTTCTTATTTGTGGTGGCTTCTCTTGTTGCAGAGGACAGGCTCTACAAGACTTGATTTTTTTAAATTGAAGTATAGCTGATTTATGGAGAAGGCAATGGCAACCCACTCCAGTACTCTTGCCTGGCAAATCCCATGGACAGAGGAGCCTGGTAGGCTGCAGTCCATGGGGTTGCTAGGAGTCAGACACTACTGAGCGACTTCACTTACACTTTTCACTTTCATGCATTGGAGAAGGAAATGGCAACCCACTCCAGTATTCTTGCCTGGAGGATCCCAGGGACGGGGGAGCCTAGTGGGCTGCCGTCTATGGGGTCGCACAGAGTCAGATACGACTGAAGCAACTTAGCAGCATAGTTGATTTACAATGTTGTGTTAGTTTCAGATGTACAGCAAAGTGACTCAGGTATATATATATATACACACACACATATAAGCACAAACATATATATACAAATCAGTTTAGTTCAGTTCAGTCACTCAGTTGTGTTGGACTCTTTGTGACCCCGTGAACCACAGTACATATTATTTTATATACATATTTATATACATATGTACATATTATTTTTCAGATTCTTTTCCATTACAGGTTATTACAAAATATTGAATATAGTTCCTTGTGCTATGCAGTAGGTCCTTGTTTTTCTATTTTATATTATATAAACTTTTAATTTAAAATGGTTACATCTTCCAAAAAGAAAAAAATATAGTGAAAAAAGAGTGGGTTTGTTCTAAAGTTTTGCAAATCTCTTTAACATCTGGATCATGAAAGACAGCTGGATTCTCATAACTACTTCTGCATAGTCTAGAGCAATATCATATATCATGTAACCTCTGGAAAATTCAAGGTTGTTCATGATAGAACGAGAGGGATAAAGACATTTAAGCATTATTATGAAAATAGTTTTGATATCACAGATCCTCTGGAAGGGTCCCAGGGAACCCCAGGATTTGTAGACCACACTATGAGAACCCCCAATGTCATGCTATGCCACAAGGCTCTGTTTTGCCCTATTTATCATTTTTATTAATTATTAATGATATTTTGTAATTAATTTTCTGAACTGAACTACAAAGTAATTGATGCTCATCAGTTTTGCAGATGATACAAAGCTGCAAAGGGATTATTAAAAAAGGTGACAGAGTAAAATATTTACAGTAGTTCAGCAGACCAGAATCAAATAAAATTAAAAAGTGAAATGACCTGCATTTACATTTTACTTTATTTTTGATCAGTTGCACATGTACTAGAAGCTTAGGCTGGGAAAAACTGGCCTCACAGCAGTTTGTATGAAAAAGATCTAGCGGTTTAGGTCAACCACAAGCTAAATATGAACCAACAGCTTACAACATAATGTTAAGCAGTATTGATAAAAGTGCAACCATTGAGCTGCAACAAATAGGCAGGTTTCTTTTCTTGGAGGAGGGGTGGGAGAGGATGGAGTTATTACAGTTTCTTTGCTCAGCCACTGACCTGGATTCCCCAAAAGTGCAAATTGAGTGGATAGGAGACAGGCGGCATTTGTGCTCTGCTAACAATGTGGTTTGAAAAGCTTAAAGTAAAAAATGCCAAATCTACAAACAAAAGTTCTCTTGAGTCCTACAGTCCTCCATACCCAGAAGAATAAGGACATCCATCCCTCTATTTTGGACCTGCAGGTCTCCAGTACAGTGCCCAGCCCCAGTCTGCATCAAGGGGGCAGCTCTGTCCAGGAGGTGGCTTCAGGCTGCTTGTGGGAGGTGCTTTNAAACCATCGTACAGTCTTCCTGGGTAGGATCCAGAAGATACTCCCTTCACCAGGGTTTTGAGGCAGACGTTGGCTAGAGTACCTGCATCCTTGAAGAGCGCTACAGTGGCCTTTCTCTAAAGGCAGGCATGGTGGTGGGGAACACGGTCATCAGAACGGGCTTCCTGAATTAACTCGGTGGGAAGGACAGGCTATCAGGTGTCAGAAGCAGCGTGGAGGCATCTAGTAACCTAGACAAGTTAGTGCAGTTACTTTAATGGGCAGGAGAGCCCAAAGAGGCATCACAGTGGTTTGGCCTACAGAGCTTTGGCAGCGGCTAACTGATCAGAGTGTCCCTGGGGCAGAAGTTTTACTTGGTTACTGTGAGTGAAATACTCTAGTTGTGATCAGAAATCTGACTTCTCACAATAGAGCAAGAGCCCTTCAACCAGTTCTTAGACTGCAGCCGGTTCCAACTTCTTGGAATGAAGGGAAGACTGAGACCACTTGAGGAAGGACCCTGCTCTATTGCCAAAAGGTCACACTGTAAATGTTCTACCAACCCTTTCTCCTGAAGGAATCTGCAGCCATTTACCATGGCAACTGTGCATTAGGAAGGGGAGATAACCAGATTTTTAGGGGATTACTGAACATTGGCTCTGAACTGATACTAATCCCTGGAGACTCAAAATGCCACTGTGATTCACTGTCAAAGTAGGGGCTTAGGAAAGTCAGATGATCTTGAGTTTTGGCTTAGCTTCATATCACAACAAGCCCAATGGTTCCCAAAAACCATCCCATTATTTTTCCTTAGTTCCAGAATACATAGATGGATATATACTGCAGCTTAGATATACTCAGCAGGTATCTGAGAAGACAAAATCAGCAACTGGTAGACATTCCTCTGACTCAGGAAGTAAAAGCTTTCATGACAGAAAAAGTCAATTGGGCTTCCCTGGTAGTCCAGTAGTCCAGTGGCTAAGACTCCCTGCTTGCAGTTCAAGGGCTACAGGTTCCATTCCTGGTCAGGGAACTAGATCCTACATGTTGCACCTAAAGATCCCATGTGCCACAACTGAGACCTAGCTCAGCCAAATAAATACATCTTTTTTTAGAAAGAAAAGAAAAGGCTGAGTGGAGTCACTAGAACTGAGTCCACTTCCTAAAACAGGATACCAAAAACGGTATTGCATTCCTGGAGGGACTGAAGAGATCAGTGTCACCAACAAGGTCTTGACAGATACAGAGGTAGTTATTGCTACCTTATGCACCATTCAGATCACCTATTTGTCTCTCCGAAGACTGATGGAACTTGGAGAATGACAATGGATTATCCAAACTTGATGACTCAATCACAACTGCTATTCTAGGTGTGATTTCTTCACTAAAGCAAATCAACATATCCCACGGTACTTAGTTTGCTGTTGATTTGACTAGTGCTTTTTACCCCATACCTTTTAGAAGAGACCATCCAACGCAGTTTTCTTTTAGCTGGCAGGTCCAGCAGTATACCGTCATTGCTTTATCCTAGGGCTCGGCCTTTGTCATTTTCCAGTCTGAAAAGACCTCTGACCTCTTTTGCCTTCCACATGAACACAAGTTGGTGCTGCTTGTTGGCAGGATGACTCAGGTCTTCATCACATGTGCCTCTGTACAGGGATGCTTATGTGTCCTCAAAACACTGGGGCTGAGTTTCCCTAGAGCAATCTAAGGTACCCCTAGAGCAATCTAAGAAAGAGCAAGGTAGAAGCTGTAATGTCTTTTATGACACATCCTATTGCTTCAGTTTACTGGCCAATATTCTGTTGGTCACATGGGTCGGCACTATTGAATGTGGGTGGAGACTCCCAAGCCCACAAATACCAGAAGAAAGGATTATTCCAGGCCACCTCAGAGGCTGGTTCCCATAGTCACGAAAATTATAAAGTTCTTTCTATTTGTCCAACTTTTAGAAATTTGGAGTTGTTTCAGAATATGAATTTATTTTTAATGCTATATACATGCAAATACTATTATTATTAATATTACCAATTGAATGCATCAAGTCTGAGCCCAGAAGACAAGGACGCCAACTTCAATCCTGAATCTGATACCAGCTCAAGACATGTCCTTGAGCATCTCCTTCTCATTAACATCCTTGACCTTAACTTCCTTATTGGTAAAATGGAGAATAAATACCTGTCCCTTCCTCCATCCCCCTGAAGTGCTTTAGTTTTTGAAAAATTGACCCTAAAGTTCAATCTCATAAAGCTCCTCATTTTACAAATGTGGAAACAGTTCTCTAGAGAAATGAGGGGATTTACCCAGGATCATGGGCTTCCCTGGTGGCTCAGATGGTAAAGAATCTGCCTGCAATGCAGGAGACCTGAGTTTGAGCCTTGGGTTGGGAAGATCCAAGATCCCCTGGGGGAGGGCAACCCACTCCAGTATTCTTGCCTGGAGACGCCCCATGGGCAGAGAAACCTGGTGGGCTACAGTCCATGGGGTTGCAAAGAGGTGGACATGACTGAGTGACTAAGCACAGCAGCCAGAATCACACAGCTGGTGAGCGACACAGCCAGAATTAGAGCTCCAGTCTCTTTAACCTCCAGTGTCTGCCTGACTATACTGCCTCTGCCTTAGAAGAAAAATGCTAGGGAAATTCTGCAAATCTTCACATTATTTATGACAACTCATAGAGTAGGGGCTTGCTATCAGCCTGGAGGGATATCTCTAACATTGTGATTTTTGAGCTTTGTAGTCTTAGGATCCCTTGACACTTAAAATTTTTGAGGACTCTCAGAACTTTCATTTATGTGGATTATATCTCTTAATAGAAAATTATTGTATTGGAAATCAAAATTAATAAAATACATTAAATGTTTTATTAATTGCTTTAAAAATAATAATATATCTATTGTATGTTATGTAAGCTTTAAACTTTTTCTGGCTGTGCTGGGTCTTCATTGCTATTCACAGACTTTCTCTAGTTGTGGTGTGTGGGCTTCTTATTTGTGGTGGCTTCTCTTGTTGCAGAGGACAGGCTCTACAAGACTTGATTTTTTTAAATTGAAGTATAGCTGATTTATGGAGAAGGCAATGGCAACCCACTCCAGTACTCTTGCCTGGCAAATCCCATGGACAGAGGAGCCTGGTAGGCTGCAGTCCATGGGGTTGCTAGGAGTCAGACACTACTGAGCGACTTCACTTACACTTTTCACTTTCATGCATTGGAGAAGGAAATGGCAACCCACTCCAGTATTCTTGCCTGGAGGATCCCAGGGACGGGGGAGCCTAGTGGGCTGCCGTCTATGGGGTCGCACAGAGTCAGATACGACTGAAGCAACTTAGCAGCATAGTTGATTTACAATGTTGTGTTAGTTTCAGATGTACAGCAAAGTGACTCAGGTATATATATATATACACACACACATATAAGCACAAACATATATATACAAATCAGTTTAGTTCAGTTCAGTCACTCAGTTGTGTTGGACTCTTTGTGACCCCGTGAACCACAGTACATATTATTTTATATACATATTTATATACATATGTACATATTATTTTTCAGATTCTTTTCCATTACAGGTTATTACAAAATATTGAATATAGTTCCTTGTGCTATGCAGTAGGTCCTTGTTTTTCTATTTTATATTATATAAACTTTTAATTTAAAATGGTTACATCTTCCAAAAAGAAAAAAATATAGTGAAAAAAGAGTGGGTTTGTTCTAAAGTTTTGCAAATCTCTTTAACATCTGGATCATGAAAGACAGCTGGATTCTCATAACTACTTCTGCATAGTCTAGAGCAATATCATATATCATGTAACCTCTGGAAAATTCAAGGTTGTTCATGATAGAACGAGAGGGATAAAGACATTTAAGCATTATTATGAAAATAGTTTTGATATCACAGATCCTCTGGAAGGGTCCCAGGGAACCCCAGGATTTGTAGACCACACTATGAGAACCCCCAATGTCATGCTATGCCACAAGGCTCTGTTTTGCCCTATTTATCATTTTTATTAATTATTAATGATATTTTGTAATTAATTTTCTGAACTGAACTACAAAGTAATTGATGCTCATCAGTTTTGCAGATGATACAAAGCTGCAAAGGGATTATTAAAAAAGGTGACAGAGTAAAATATTTACAGTAGTTCAGCAGACCAGAATCAAATAAAATTAAAAAGTGAAATGACCTGCATTTACATTTTACTTTATTTTTGATCAGTTGCACATGTACTAGAAGCTTAGGCTGGGAAAAACTGGCCTCACAGCAGTTTGTATGAAAAAGATCTAGCGGTTTAGGTCAACCACAAGCTAAATATGAACCAACAGCTTACAACATAATGTTAAGCAGTATTGATAAAAGTGCAACCATTGAGCTGCAACAAATAGGCAGGTTTCTTTTCTTGGAGGAGGGGTGGGAGAGGATGGAGTTATTACAGTTTCTTTGCTCAGCCACTGACCTGGATTCCCCAAAAGTGCAAATTGAGTGGATAGGAGACAGGCGGCATTTGTGCTCTGCTAACAATGTGGTTTGAAAAGCTTAAAGTAAAAAATGCCAAATCTACAAACAAAAGTTCTCTTGAGTCCTACAGTCCTCCATACCCAGAAGAATAAGGACATCCATCCCTCTATTTTGGACCTGCAGGTCTCCAGTACAGTGCCCAGCCCCAGTCTGCATCAAGGGGGCAGCTCTGTCCAGGAGGTGGCTTCAGGCTGCTTGTGGGAGGTGCTTTCAGATTTCCTTCGACTTGAAATTTGACTCTCCAATCTCTGATGCCTTGATAGGAGGGGAGGATCACCCCAGCAGTCACTCTGGCCACTTGCCCCTGTCCAGTGGGCCCTCTGCTTCTGGGAGACACTCTAGATCTATCAGCATCACCTTGAAGCTGTCCTCAACATCACCCTTCTGAATTTGGCTTGATCACCTGGATGGGGCTCAGCTCTTCCTGGCCTGCCCCAGAGTGGGAAAGGGCCTTGGTTCCTTCCTGCCTCTTGCATCTTTATGCCCTTGTTGTAAAGTGGTTCCACCCTCTCCGTCTTGGGTCAAGAAACAAGTTTAGAAGTCAGAAGGATGACTCCAGTTGGCATTCACCTCATAGAAAATGATGGCTTCTCTTGTTTTGCTTGTCTGAATCAATCTTGAGGACACCCTCTAGTCTAGGCATTCCACAGTAGAGGATTATTAACAATTCCAGAGGTTGATAGAGGTGGTTCTGTCTCTGGAGTCAGATGAAGTTTCAAATCCCAGCTTTCCACTTGCCAATTGCATGACCTCTGCACTACTTACTCAAACTACATGAACTTCAGCTTCCCTATTTATAGAATGAAGATGATAATATTTGGGTATCATGAAAACTGAATGAGATAATCCATGTAAAGTGCTTATCATAATATCTGACACATGATCCTTCATTTAATATTACTGTATACATTACAATTTATATAATTTTTTTTTTTTGGAAATAGAATCTGAAGAGATGCTTTTCTGCCTACAACAAAGACCATCAACGTTATCTGACCAGAAGTGGTGCTCCTGGGCCATTGGACCACTGGACCACTGGGCCAGAGGCCTCTCCTTTTCAGAGGGGTAGTTCTGCTCTATATTTGCATAACTAAAAGTCCCCTTAAGTGGTTTCACTAGAGTGAAAATGGATTAACGTCAGCTTTGAAATGACAGTTTTTCATTTCCTCCTCTCCTATCAAGGCATCAGAGATTGGAGAGTCAAATTTCAATGGAGCTCCAACTCCGAGTCTGTGTGTGTCCCCACTCCCTAACCACAGAAGGAGAGCTCAGCCCCAAGAAGCCACTGTCCATTCATTCAGCCGTGCCTGTGCCTGACCCAGCTAGGCCCAGTGCAGGAATGCAAATGGATGTCCATAGACCATATATCTAACATTTAAAATTTATAAGTCAATATAGGGAACTGAATTATCAGTCAATACAGCGAAATGAACTGTATTCAATATTGTGTATTAACCTGTAATGGAAAAGAATCTGAAAAAGAATAATACATATTCTTTTTTAACATATATTCTTATATATATAGTTTTATATATATATATATATATATATATATACACACACACACACACACACTTTTATTTATTTATTTAATTTTCTTTTCAAATTATTCCTATGATAATTTTATTTTTTATTTTTATTTTTAATTGAAGTATAGTTAATTTCCAATATTTTATTAGTTTCAAGTATACAGAAAAGTGATTCAGTTATATATATATATATTCAGTTATATATATATATATTCAGTTTTATATATATAACTGAATCATTTTTCTGTATACTTGAAACTAATAAAACATTGTAAATTAACTATACTTCAATTAAAAAGTAAAATTATCATTTGAAAAGAAAATTAAATAAGTAGAAGTCATAAGTCAAGCTAAGAGACTTATTAGATAAAATATAGTCTATCCTCTGTGCCTAGAGATTGTCACACTAAGTGAAGAAAGTCAGAAAGAGGAAGACAAATACCATATGGTATCACTTACATGTAGAATCTAAAATATGACAAAAATGAACTTATCTATGAAACAGAAACAGACTCACAGACAAAGAGAACAAACGTGATTGCCAAGGGATGGGCGGTGGGGAGTGATGGTTTGGAAATCTGAGGTTAGTAGATGTAAACTATTATATATAGAATGAATAAACAACAAGGTCCTAGTGTATAACACAGGGAACTGTATTCAATATCCCGTGATAAACCATAATGGAAAATAACGTGAAAAAGAATATGCATACCTGTGGCTGATTCATGCTGATGTTTGGCAGAAACCAACACAATACAGTAAAGCAATTATCCTTCTATTAAAAATAAATAAATAAAAGTATATATATATTTATTTATATCTGTGTGTGTATGTGTGGATCACTTTGCTATATAGCAGAAACAACATTGTAAATGAACTATACTTCAATAAAATACATTTATATCTATGTACATACATATAGACTATCCTCCTACCTTGAGAAATATACCTTCAGAACAACCAGGAGGTCCTGGCTCTAATTTAGAATTCCTGGACTCCTTAGAGCTTCTCTCCAGAATGCGGAGGTGGAGGCAGGGCTGGCCTCCCCCTCTTCTGACCCCGCACCTCCACCCCGTCCCGCACAGGGCCTCGGGGGCATGCTTGTGATCGCCTCAGCCAGCACATCTAGGTTCCACTACATACCCAAACTTCAGGCCTAGGGATGTGCACATAGATGAGCCAACCTGTCCTTGGGATGATGGGCTCAGGAAAGAGGCCCTTGGAGGCCATGGAAGAGGGTGAGGGGCGCTGCAAAAGGAATGCTAGGATCCCAGGTACATGGACTTGAGGGGAGGAGCCTGGTGGAGACATATTCTCTGCTTCCTATAGGAAGGGGCAGAGTATGGGAGGGCCACAGCAGGAGCCTCTAAAGTGCAGGCCCAAAGTTGGAGCCCCCCTTGCTCTTGTCTTAGCACACGTTACACTCAGTGACTGTTTATTGACCATTTACTACAGGCCGGACACCGTGCCGCGTATCAAAGCTGCTATAGACAAGAAGACTGAGTGGTCCCTGCTCTCAAGGAGCTTAGACTATTCAGGGGAGTTGAGCAGTAAAGAAAGGAGAAAACAAATAGCAAATAGTTATACCTTCTGGGGGGAAAACACACGTGAGAGAGGGAGCTGCTTGGGTTTGGGGGCAGGTGACCCAGGCTGAGGAGCGGGGGATGAGAAACCAGGGGAGAAGGGAGCAGAGGGAAGAGTACTGAGTTCAGATGGAACCGAGGACAGGCCAGAGTTGAGAGGGGAGTGTGCAGGGAGGAGAATGGGGAGCGCCTGAGGATGAGGCGGGAGGTGGGCAGCGGCCAGGCCTCATCCAGGAGTTTGGATTGTACATAAGGAGTATTAAGAAGGGCGAGACTTCACTTATACTTTAAAAGTCTCACTCTCGCTGCTGTGAGGAGAAAGGATTGTAGGGTGCAGAGTGGAAGTGGGGAGACCAATTAGGAGGTGGAGGCAGCAGCTCAGGTGAGAGATAATGGTGGCAGGAGTAAGATGAGGCTGCGGGGAGGAAGAGGAGGCCGAATCCAAACGCCTTGGGGATGCTCAGAGGCAGGTGAGTTGGAGGAAGAAGGAAGCGTCAAGATTGAGTGGCCTCTTTCCTTCCTGTCGTAACAGACATGTCCTGTTTCAGTCACAGCTGCCTCTTCCCCACGAAATCCCTCTGACGGATGTTTTAAAAGGCTTAAATAGTCAAATCTATTACCATTTGCCTCTGTGACATTTTCCCCATTATTTTCTTTCTAAAAAAAAAAAAAAGGAGTTTACAGTGAGAGAAGGAGAAATATATTATGACATCCCTTAGATGTGAAATCTAAAAAGAAATGATACATACAAACGAACTTACTTACAAAACAGAAAGAGATTCAAAGACTTAGAGAACAAATTTATGGTTGCCCAGGGCAAGGGGAGGGATAGTTAGGGAGTTTGGGATTGTCATGTACACACTGTTATATTTAAAATGGATAACCAACAAGGTCCTACTGTAAATTCATTGTATCGTTTTTCTTTTTTTTAATAATTTATTTATTTCTGGCCATGGGCTGCTGCATGGGCTTTTCTGTAGTTGCAGCGAACAGGGGCTACTCTTCATCAGAGTATACGAGCTTCTCTTTACAGTGACTTCTTTTGTCGCAGAGCAGGGCTCTAGAGCACAGGCTCAACAGTTAAGCCCAGATTCAGCCCAGGCAGCGCAGAAGGCCCTTGGCCAGATTAGGCCCTTGCTCCGAGACATGTGGGATCTTTCTGACCCAGGGGTTGAACGTGTGTCTCCTATGTTGCAGGTGGATTCTTTCCCCCTGAGCCACCAGGGAAGCCCTTGTTCTATCTCCCCCCCCCAATGTTTATGTTTATATATTTGGCTGCACTGGGTCTTAGTTGTAGCACATGGTCTAGTTCCCTGACCAAGGATCCAACCTGGGCCCCATGTATTGGGGAGGTTGGAATCTTAGCCTCAGGACCACCAGGGAAGTCCCTATCTCATTGTTTCTTAATTCTCAAGTCCTTTATCACTTCAAAACTTTATATAATTTAGCTATAATTTCTTTTCCTTTTTCAAATTGGAAATTAATCTTACAAGGTAGTATTCTTCAAACTGTTGATGGCTACTCATAGGTATTGTGAGGTCAGCTTACTGGGTAGGAACAAGAATTTTCTAATAGGATAGACTGAACTGAACTGAAATGTTCCATTGGTCTTCCTCTGAATTCTTGCTTCAGTGGCACAGGTGTTATCATTGTACTTGTTCATTGAACAGCTGTTGAGGGCTCAGCATTGTGCTAAGTGCTTTGCACCCAGCTGATGCTCAATATTATAAGTTTGTGGAGAATGGATACCTGTATTGTGCATGGCTGAGTCCCTTTGCTATCTACCTGAAACTATCACAGCATTGTTAATTGGCTATTTGTGTGCTCAGTCATGCCAGACTCTTTGCAACCCCATGGACTGTAGCTTTCCAGGCTCCTCTGTCCATGGGATTTCCCAGGCAAGAATACTGGAGTGGCTTGCCATTTCCTCCTCCAGGGGATCTTTCAGATCCAGGGATCACACCCATGTCTCTTGTGTCTCTTGCATTGGCAGGTGAATTCTTTACCACTGTGACACCTGGAAAGCTCCAAGATAAAATAAAAAGTTAAAAAAAAACAAAAACAATACTCTAAATGGTATTCTTCTCCCCACTCTCCTAGATAAGGACATTGAGGCTACAAGATGTTAGAAATCTTTCCAAAGGTGACTATATTAGTCCATTCAGGCTGCTACAACAAAGCACTGCAGTTTGTGTGGCTTAAGCAACAGAAATTAATTTTCTCACAGTTCTTGAAGCTGCAGAGTCTAAGATCCAGGTTCTGAAAGAGTTTGGTTTCTGGTGAGGGCTCTCCCCCTGGCTTGCTGATGACCTGCTTCTTGCTGTGTTCTCTCATGACCTCTCCTACATTCTCAGGCATGGAGGGAGACAGACAGATCTCTCTGGGTGCAGTCACACTGGGCGTTAAGGCTTCGACATGTGAATTTTGGCAGAACACCATGCCACAACAGGGACATGTCCAGGAAGTGGTAGAAGTTGTTGTTGTTCAGTCACTAAGTTGTGTCTGACCTTTGCAACCTCATGTACTGCAGCATGCCAGGCTTCTCTGTCCTCCACCATCTCCTGAAGTTTGCTCAAGGAAGGAAACTCAAGGAAGTGGTAGAGCCAGATTCAATGCCTGGTCTGCTTCCTCCAGAACCTGAATTCTTACTTATCACACATTTCTCTCTGACAGGGCAAATCTCAACTCATTATTTTTATTTTCTTTAAAAAAAAAAAGCTATTCTTGGCCCTTTATTCTTTCAGATGAATTTCACAAATCACTTTGACACATTCTGCAGTGGTAAAAACAGACGTCTTCACACCGCTGAGTCGCCCCATCCAGGAATGTGCTACGTGCTGTCTGTCAGGGAAGTCACGTGCTTGTCTTCATGCTGGTCTCACACATATTTCTTGTCAGGGGGTTTTCTGGGGCGATTTTATTTTTAGTTTAGTGCTTCTCAAACTCTGATGTGCATACCATCACCTGGGAATCTTGAAAAGCAGACTCTGAGTCAGCAGGCCCAGGGGCAGAGCCTAGAACTCTGCATTTCTAGCAAGCTCTGGGGTGATGCTGCTATGGTGCTGGGGCCCACACCCTGATCACCGAGATTGTGTTTGTGCTATTTGGGATGGGATTGTTTAATCTAATAGTTTAGAACCTGTTACTGTGATTCTCTAGAATAGCTAATGATTTTTTATTTGGCCAGTTTTGCATATTCTTCCCTCCCAGAGTCCGGCAGGCTTGCTTGTTGCTGTGGAGACCAACTGGAGCTGCCAGGGACAGGAAGAGGGTCTCAGGAGAGGGGACCATCACACTTAAGCTAAAAAAGGATGTATGGCATCCATGCCTGGAAGTCTAGGTAACTGGGACCAGTTGCCTGGCAGCAGCCACCCTCCCACCTGCACCTCTTGTGATATTACCCTTCCATGCGATTTAGACTCAGACCCAGCAAACTGTAGAGCTTGGTAGAGAGTCCAGTAGGTACTCAATGAATACTTGCTGTGTGAATGACTCTGGGGCAATCCTATGCCCTGCCCTCAATAAACTATTCTTGCTGTTGGGGAAACTGAGGTCCAGAGGGCGGTCCTGTTTGAGCTGAATTATGGGCCTGATGAGCATAAGAACTCAAGTTCTTGACCTCTATTCAGAGGCCCACCTTACTCTTGGCCTGAGAGATATCAGAGAAGCTCAATCCAAGATCATCACACAGAGATGAGAAGAGGCCTTCAAGATCATCTCACCCAGGGCATCCTAACCAGAGATGTGTCAGAACCATCAAGTTCCTGGCTGGGCCTTGCCCAGCAGAGTCTTATTCAATAGGTCTGTTGTGGCCATACAGACCCTGAACAGTCCCCAGGTGGGTGAATCAGGTATGGAGCCAGCTTAGGAACCACTGTCCTGACCCAATCCTCTTGTTTTACTGAAGAGGAAACTGAGGCTGGGAAGGGAAACAACTTGCTAATAGCCACACAGAACCATTCTGTAGGAATGACCTGAAGACCCGAGCTTCAGGAAGTTGGAACCATATCCAACCATGGGCTTCCTGATCGGCAGAGAGGGGAGGGGGAGGGTCGCAGTGTCCGAGGCTGCCTTGGCAGCTAGACCTGGCGTCCCATTTTTCCAAGCAAGGTAACAAGTCAAAAAATGTTTGTGTGAGAGGAGGAAAGCCCGTTCTTTAAGGGTTTTAACTTGAGAGATGTTGAGGCTTGCCTTGTAGCTTGATCAGTGAAGAATTTGCCTGCAATGCAGGAGACCCTGGTTCGATCCCTGGGTTGGGAAGATTCCCTGGGGGAGGAAATGACAACCCATTCCAGTATTCCTGCCTGAGAAATCCCATGGACAGAGGAGCCTGGTGGGTTACAGTCCATGGAGTTGCAAGAATCAGACACGACTTAGTGACTAAACCACCACCACGGCAGAATGATTTTTAAAAAGCAGAGATCTCTCAAAGTAGAGAGTCAGTGAGAGATTTCCTATCCCAGCTCTGTCACCAATTAGCAAATTACTTAGCCCAAGGCTCAGTTTCTCCACCCGTGCTCCTGACTAGAACCCAGCCACATAACCTAGAGGTTAAGTGCATGGTACTTAGAACCAGACTGGTTTGTTCAAATCCCAGTACTGCTGTTTATTGGCTATGTGACTTTTGCCAAGTTGTTTCATCACTTTATGCCTGAATTTCCTCACTTGTAAAATGACAACAGGGCTTCCTTGGTGGCTCAGTGGTAAAGAATCTATCTGCAATGCAGGAGACACAGGAGTTTCGGGTTCAGTCCCAGGGTCGGGAAGATCCCCTGCAGAATGAAATGGCAACCCACTCCAGTATTCTTGCCTGGGAAATCCCTTGGACAGAGGAGCCTAGTGGGCTACAGTCTGTGGGGCCACAATATTTCCGACACAACTGAGCGACTAAACAACAATAACAGAATAGTGACAATCATAGTAATTTCCTCAGAGGATTTTGTTGTGAAGGTTAAATGAATGCATTTCCCTGACCTCTGAACCTTGTCCCTTAGGCCAGAATCATTCATCTCTTCTGCTACACTCACTACCTCTGCTTTAAATACTTCCTTCCAAATTTACATCTTGAGCTCCTTCCTCTCCTCTGATCTCTACATTTCAATACTCAGCTGCCTGATGGACTACTCCTCTTGGACGTCTAATACATATCTTAAGCCTCACATGACCCACACTGAACTCTTCATCTCCCTCCCTAAACCTGCTTTTTCCCAGGTTTTCTCTGTCCCAGGTAATGGCATCTCCACACTGCTACCTGCTCAGGCCAAAGCCCTTGGAGTCACCCATTAGCAAATTACATCAGCCTTTCCTTCAAAATACACCTGGAATCCGACCACTTCTCACCACCTTCACTCTAACCACACTGGTTCATGTCACTGTCACCTGGACTAATGAAATAGCTTCTCAGTGTCCCTGCTTTCATTTTTACTCTCCTCACGCCTATTCTTTTTTGATGTTTTTTTAATCCCCAGGTCTACTTAAAAAAAATTTTTTTTAAATTTTATTTTTGCTGTGCCAGGTCCTCATTGCCGCACACAGGCTTCCTCTAGGTGTGGTGTGCTGGCTTCTTACTGCAGTAGCTTCTCTTGTTGCGGAGCACAGGCTCTAGGCATGTGGGCTCAGTGGTTGCTGCTTGTGGGTTCTAGAGCTCGGGCTCAGTGATTGTGGTGCAGGGGCTTAGTTGCTCTGCAGCATGTGGGATCTTCCTTGACAAGGGATCGAACCCACGTCCCCTGCATTGGCAGGTGGATTCTTATCCACTACACCACCAGGGAAGTCCCTCCAAGTCTATTCTTAACATAGCACCCAGAGTAAGCTTATTTTCTTGCCTAGAGAATCCCAGGCATGGCGGAGCCTGGTGGGCTGCCGTCTATGGGGTCACACAGTCGGACACGACTGAAGCAACTTAGCAACAGTAGCATAAAGGTCATATTATGATACTCTTCTGCCCCAAACTCTGCAGTACTTCCCAGTTCAGTGAAAAGTGAAAGTGTTAGTTGCTCAGTCATGTCAGACTCTTTGCGACCCCATGGACTGTAGCCTGCTTTTGTCCGTGGAATTCTCCAGGCAAGAGTACTGGAGTGGGTAACTATTCCTTTCTCCAGAGGATCTTCCTGACCCAGAGATCGAACCCAGGTCTGCAGGCAGGCAGATTCTTTACTGCACTGCAGGCAGATTCTTTACTGTCTGAGCCACCAGGGAAGTCTTCAGAAGTACTAACCAGGTCCCACCCCTGCTTAGCTTCTGAGGCCAGACGAGACCAGGCGCGTTCAGGGCGGTATGGCTGTAGACTCCCTGTTTAGAGTCAGACTGCAGGACCTATGAAGTTGTATACAATCTGGCCCCACCATCCCTGCTGTTATCTCCTTTACACTTTGCTCACTTTGTTGCAGTCAGACCAGTCTTACATGTCCCCACACCCCCGAATCTCTGTATTTGCTAGCAGAGGCCTGGAACATTTTTACCCCAAGTTCCTCCTCTTGGCTCACTCTTGTAACCTTCAAATCTTCACCCAAAAGTCACCTTCTAAGTGTTACATATTTCCTGGCAGCTCCAGCCCTCCCTGTCTTCCTTTCCAGCTTTACCTTTTTAAATAGTACATGTGTCCTTCTCACAAACTATTTGTCTAATGCACTATCTAATTTTCTTATTTATTTTGCCTATTTTCTGCCTTTCACTTTTAGAAAGTAAGCTCTGTGAAGACTGGGATCCTTGTCTATTTTGTTCACTGCTACATCCTAAAACAAAACCTGGCATACAGTACTGAATACACTCCTGATAATAATTGTGAATACATTTAGTAAATGTCTAGTCACTCTAGTTATTCTTTTATCATTTGGAAACAGTAAGAGTCTGGAAAAGAACAATTTTAAGCATTGACATTTCTTGCTAAAAATCTACAAACAATGCTTATGAGAGCGTGCTAAATGAAAAGGCTACAAAATCACACAGATACTATGATCACAAACTTGCAAGATATGTAGAAGAAAAAGTTGCATTAGTTTTCATTGTAACATTACAAGGAATTTCTTGCTATTTTCCAATTTCATTTAAAATTGTCTCTAAAACAAAAGTTTGACTTACTAAAATAGGAACAACTTGACATCCTTTATAGAAAAATGAAGCGAAGTTTACCTTATCTTTTCGGCAGTACCTGGAACAGGTCTGGAGAGAAGGGAAAGCACATTGTTGGTCTTGATCATAGGGCTTTTTCTGTAAATCATTTATAAAAATAACTGTATATACAGTGTTCATATACTGTATAATTAGTTTTAAAAAATAAGCCTGGAAGAAGCCTCTTTAGAAAAAAAAAGTCTGGTCCATAGGAGAGACTCTAGTATGAAACAAAACTCCCGTTCTTTAAGTCCTGAAACCAGGAGTGCAATTTCAGTTAAAAGACAGTGGGTTCGAGTCCCAGCCCAGGAGTTCAAGTCCCATTCTGAGTTTTGGCTGGGTTCGAGTCCCATCTGAGGTGTGCTTGGGTTTGAGTCACAGCGTGAGCCGTACAGTTTCACAAGGGTCCTCTGGCCAGCAGCTCAGCAGCCTCTGGACAGCAGCAAGGCAGGTTTTGCTCCAGGGCACACCCCCACGTGCCACATCCCGATGCCCTAGTCTCAGATTATTGGAAGGAGACCCTCAGCAGCCTCCTGTGCTGCCGGTCTGAGAACCTTCTGTGATGTGTTCCAAACTCGGCCCATCTCACAGGAGGAACTGGGTGTTTTTGAAACCACGGGATCCAGACTGGGACTTGAACCCATGATCTTTTAATTACAATCACTCACCCGGTCTCGGGACTTAACAAAGCTCAGGTTCTTGATGTCTCATCACAGAAATAATGCAGTGAGAGACTGATAGGCAAGAAGTGGATTTATTCAGACAGAAAGACTCCACAGAGTGTGGGTGAGAGGTACCAGGGTATGGGGTTGTCAGTTTTTATAAAGGTGGGTAATTTCATAGGCTAATGAGTGGGAGGAGTAGTCCAGCTATTTGGGGGGAAGGGGTGGGGATTTGCAGAATTGGGCCACCACCCACTTTTTGGCCTTTTATGGTTAGCTCAGGACTGTCACCTATGGGTGGGTCATTCAGATGCTAATGTATTACAGTGAGGATATAAAGAGGCTCAAGATGATGGATGTGAGAGATGGACCCTAACGAAGGTTGAGTGCTTTCTTTGACGAATTGAAGCTTTTGAGTTGTGGTGCTAGAGAAAACTCTTGAGATCTCTTGGACAGCATGGAGATCAAACCAGTCAATCCTAAAGGAAATCAACCCTGAATATTCACTGGAAGGACTGATGCTGAAGCTGAAGCTCTAATACTTTGGCCACCTGATGCGAAGAGCTGACTCTGATCAGGAAAAGATCCTGATGCTGGGAAAGATTGAGGACAGGAGGAAAAGGGATGAGATGGTTGGATAGCATCACTGACTCAATGGACAAGAATTTGAGCAAATTCTAGGATACAGTGAAGGAGAGGGAAGCCTGGGGTGCTGCAGTTTCTGGGGTCGCAAAGAGTCAGACAGAACTTAGTGACTAAACAACAACAGCAAGGTCCACTGGAAGTCAAATCTTCCGCCATCTGGGCCCAGTTGATTCTCATCAGGTTTTGTCATGTCCTATTACTTTGCCAACAAAGGTCCGTCTAGTCAAGGCTATGGTTTTTCCTGTGGTCATGTATGGATGTGAGAGTTGCACTGTGAAGAAAGCTGAGCACCAAAGAATTGATGCTTTTTAACTGTGGTGTTGGAGAAGACTCTTGAGAGTCCCTTGGACTGCAAGGAGGTCCAACCAGTCCATTCTAAAGGAGATCAGCCCTGGGATTTCTTTGGAAGGAATGATGCTAAAGCTGAAGCTCCAGTACTTTGGCCACCTCATGTGAAGAGTTGACTCACTGGAAAAGACTCATGCTGGGAGGGATTGGAGGNGTATACAATCTGGCCCCACCATCCCTGCTGTTATCTCCTTTACACTTTGCTCACTTTGTTGCAGTCAGACCAGTCTTACATGTCCCCACACCCCCGAATCTCTGTATTTGCTAGCAGAGGCCTGGAACATTTTTACCCCAAGTTCCTCCTCTTGGCTCACTCTTGTAACCTTCAAATCTTCACCCAAAAGTCACCTTCTAAGTGTTACATATTTCCTGGCAGCTCCAGCCCTCCCTGTCTTCCTTTCCAGCTTTACCTTTTTAAATAGTACATGTGTCCTTCTCACAAACTATTTGTCTAATGCACTATCTAATTTTCTTATTTATTTTGCCTATTTTCTGCCTTTCACTTTTAGAAAGTAAGCTCTGTGAAGACTGGGATCCTTGTCTATTTTGTTCACTGCTACATCCTAAAACAAAACCTGGCATACAGTACTGAATACACTCCTGATAATAATTGTGAATACATTTAGTAAATGTCTAGTCACTCTAGTTATTCTTTTATCATTTGGAAACAGTAAGAGTCTGGAAAAGAACAATTTTAAGCATTGACATTTCTTGCTAAAAATCTACAAACAATGCTTATGAGAGCGTGCTAAATGAAAAGGCTACAAAATCACACAGATACTATGATCACAAACTTGCAAGATATGTAGAAGAAAAAGTTGCATTAGTTTTCATTGTAACATTACAAGGAATTTCTTGCTATTTTCCAATTTCATTTAAAATTGTCTCTAAAACAAAAGTTTGACTTACTAAAATAGGAACAACTTGACATCCTTTATAGAAAAATGAAGCGAAGTTTACCTTATCTTTTCGGCAGTACCTGGAACAGGTCTGGAGAGAAGGGAAAGCACATTGTTGGTCTTGATCATAGGGCTTTTTCTGTAAATCATTTATAAAAATAACTGTATATACAGTGTTCATATACTGTATAATTAGTTTTAAAAAATAAGCCTGGAAGAAGCCTCTTTAGAAAAAAAAAGTCTGGTCCATAGGAGAGACTCTAGTATGAAACAAAACTCCCGTTCTTTAAGTCCTGAAACCAGGAGTGCAATTTCAGTTAAAAGACAGTGGGTTCGAGTCCCAGCCCAGGAGTTCAAGTCCCATTCTGAGTTTTGGCTGGGTTCGAGTCCCATCTGAGGTGTGCTTGGGTTTGAGTCACAGCGTGAGCCGTACAGTTTCACAAGGGTCCTCTGGCCAGCAGCTCAGCAGCCTCTGGACAGCAGCAAGGCAGGTTTTGCTCCAGGGCACACCCCCACGTGCCACATCCCGATGCCCTAGTCTCAGATTATTGGAAGGAGACCCTCAGCAGCCTCCTGTGCTGCCGGTCTGAGAACCTTCTGTGATGTGTTCCAAACTCGGCCCATCTCACAGGAGGAACTGGGTGTTTTTGAAACCACGGGATCCAGACTGGGACTTGAACCCATGATCTTTTAATTACAATCACTCACCCGGTCTCGGGACTTAACAAAGCTCAGGTTCTTGATGTCTCATCACAGAAATAATGCAGTGAGAGACTGATAGGCAAGAAGTGGATTTATTCAGACAGAAAGACTCCACAGAGTGTGGGTGAGAGGTACCAGGGTATGGGGTTGTCAGTTTTTATAAAGGTGGGTAATTTCATAGGCTAATGAGTGGGAGGAGTAGTCCAGCTATTTGGGGGGAAGGGGTGGGGATTTGCAGAATTGGGCCACCACCCACTTTTTGGCCTTTTATGGTTAGCTCAGGACTGTCACCTATGGGTGGGTCATTCAGATGCTAATGTATTACAGTGAGGATATAAAGAGGCTCAAGATGATGGATGTGAGAGATGGACCCTAACGAAGGTTGAGTGCTTTCTTTGACGAATTGAAGCTTTTGAGTTGTGGTGCTAGAGAAAACTCTTGAGATCTCTTGGACAGCATGGAGATCAAACCAGTCAATCCTAAAGGAAATCAACCCTGAATATTCACTGGAAGGACTGATGCTGAAGCTGAAGCTCTAATACTTTGGCCACCTGATGCGAAGAGCTGACTCTGATCAGGAAAAGATCCTGATGCTGGGAAAGATTGAGGACAGGAGGAAAAGGGATGAGATGGTTGGATAGCATCACTGACTCAATGGACAAGAATTTGAGCAAATTCTAGGATACAGTGAAGGAGAGGGAAGCCTGGGGTGCTGCAGTTTCTGGGGTCGCAAAGAGTCAGACAGAACTTAGTGACTAAACAACAACAGCAAGGTCCACTGGAAGTCAAATCTTCCGCCATCTGGGCCCAGTTGATTCTCATCAGGTTTTGTCATGTCCTATTACTTTGCCAACAAAGGTCCGTCTAGTCAAGGCTATGGTTTTTCCTGTGGTCATGTATGGATGTGAGAGTTGCACTGTGAAGAAAGCTGAGCACCAAAGAATTGATGCTTTTTAACTGTGGTGTTGGAGAAGACTCTTGAGAGTCCCTTGGACTGCAAGGAGGTCCAACCAGTCCATTCTAAAGGAGATCAGCCCTGGGATTTCTTTGGAAGGAATGATGCTAAAGCTGAAGCTCCAGTACTTTGGCCACCTCATGTGAAGAGTTGACTCACTGGAAAAGACTCATGCTGGGAGGGATTGGAGGCAGGAGGAGAAAAGGATGACAGAGTATGAGATGGCTGGATGGCATCACTGACTCGATGGACATGAGTCTGAGTGAACTCCAGGATTTGGTAATGGACAGGGAGGCCTGGTGTGCTGTGATTCATGGGGTCACAAAGAGTCGGACACGACTGAACAACTGAACTGAACTGAACTGATGGCTAGGATATTATGTTAAAGGTCGCACCTGCCCCATCCCCTCCAGTTCCACATGGAAGTTGTCAAGGCCATTTCGGGCTCCTTCTGCCCTATCCCCAGGCACCTCCCCAGCCATTGTCTTTCCCCACTGCTCAGCCTGAGGAGCCCTCTCTTTGCGGCTGACCAGGGCTCAGCCTCCCTGGCCAATCTCCAGGACAGAGAATTCTACAGCTGTGCAGCCTTGGCCAATGTCCATTTTCTGGGCACTGCACTGATTCATAAGACTCAGTGACTTGTGGCTTTCTCTTCCTCACCCTAGACCTGATAAGGACAAAAAGCATTGTTTCTCTTCCGGCTCAGCCATCAAGCACAGGGTGACTGCCTTGTTCAGAGGGTCTGAACAAGCTGAGGCTCTTTTCCACTGCTGCCTCCACAGCCTCCCCTCCACATCTAGCCAGAAGCCCTGGAAGATCACAGGGCTGGATCAACCACTTAGGAAAAGAATTTCTCTGTCTGAAGCTGAACAACCATAAACAGCAATAGCTTACATTCCTTTAGTTTCTAGAAGTAGAATTCTAGATTCCAGAGGCTATTGATTCAATTGTCGTGCATGTGTTCATCCATCATTCATCAAACCTCTGTGGACTACAGACTCCAGTGCCTTGTGTGCCTGGCACTGTGCTAGGTCATAATCTAGCAGGACCCTTGTGCGGATGTCTCTGCTACAAGGAGGAATAAGGCAAATGCACCACCCCACCCCACCCCACCTAAAAGAAGCAGTTAAAAAAAAAGTCACTCTCACTTGGCGAAGTGGTCAATGACTTTATTGAACACTACTGTTTTCCTGTATTGATCATATATTTATCCTCACAATAAAATTTTGAGGTAGGTATTAGATCACTTGGGCTCAGCGGGTAAAGAATTCACCTGCAATGTGGGAGACACAGAAGATATGGGTTTGATCCCTGGGTCGGGAAGATCCCCTGGAGAAGGACATGGCAACACACTCCAGTATTCTCACCTGAACAGAGGCCAGAATCCCATGGACAGAGGAACGTGGCAGGCTACAGTCGATGGGGTCGCAGAGTCCACGACTGAGTGACTATGCACGTAAGATCCCTTGCACAAGGGGAAGAAGACAGAGACTTTCCTAAGGTCACACAGCTACTGAGCCTGTGTTCTTTCTCCTGACCTTGCTGGCAGTCCCAGGATAAACACTGCAAGCTCAGTCCACAGAAAGACTCAGGGAAAGCCAACCCTCTGGGGCCCTACCCAGACTTTCCACCTCTCCTTCACTGGCTCCACTCTCATTCCCTCTTCATTCCTTCATTCAGTGAGTCAATCAAAGACAATTATTGAGCACCTACTAGGTGCAAAGCTCTTTGGGGCAGTGGGGAAATGGCTCATAAAATACTTGGACATCAAAAACTCTCATAGCCTAATAAAAGAGTATACATAAATAATTATGATGCCAGGTGAAAAGTGAGAAATGTAGATAAAGTGCTAGATCAAATTCAAGAAGGAAAAAGTTACTCTGATTTAGGAGAATCTTCGTGGAGAAGGGGCACTGAGATGCGCCTTGAGGATATTCAGTTTTGGGTCCAACAGAGATATGGGGGAAGGACTTCCGAGATTAAAAGAAACAAATTCAATAAAAGGCAGGAAGGGATGGAGAAAGGAAGGAAAAAAACTATAGGAGTCTGTGTATTTGGAAGATGATGTGCCTGAAGGGGAATAATAGCAGGCTCGAATTCTAGAAACAGACAGTGGAGGGACTTCCCTGGTGGTCCAATGGTTAAGAATCTGTGCTTCCAATGCAGAGGGTGTGGACTTGATCTCCGGTAGGAAACCAGATCCCACATGCCATGTGGCATGCGCCCCACCTCTAGAAATAAAGAAATAGACTGTGGAATTCTCTAAATATTTACTACCTAAAAAACAGTACATTTGGGCCAGATTACAGAGACCAAAAATGCCAAATTACAGAATCTGGTGCTTGTTTTCTTGCTGACAGGGAGCCATTACGGGATTTTCCCAGCATCCCCTTTGATGGGTAAGGCCAGGTGCCTGCCCCATCTTGGCCTCTCCCAGCCTCCTCCTCAGCAGCTGGAACCACAGTGTCAGCAGCCCGGTCCCCCGCTGCTGTGTCATCGTTTACTCTCTTTTAAGTGCCTGGCCCACACCCAGCAGCCCCCACACAGAAGCCCAGAAGGCTTCCTTCCTGGGGCAGCAGGGCCGAGTCATTTGGAAACCTCTCTCTGATGAGCTCCGTGATCAAGGTGCTGATACGGCAGGTGGGCCTGCCTCCCTGTGTCCCCAGCCTCGGAGGTGAACGCGGCGGTGAGTTTCGTTGGCCCATCACCTCCGCCTCGGCCCGGTTCACTTTCACTGCCGGAGACGGAGACAGAGAAGGTGTGATGTGGATGCCTTTGATGATGCCCGCTCAGGGTCCTGCTTCTCGTTTCCTGCCTTTGCCTTTCAAGTCTGCTCTGTCCTGCCCGCCCTATTCTGGGCCATTCCAGGCCAGGCCCCTCATCTACCCCCTTACTGACCACAGTTCCTTGCTCTAGCCTCATTGTAGAGGCTCTGAGGACGTGCAGGTGGGGAAAATGAACTTTTTGCCACTTTTCATCTCTAGAACAAGCAGGCTAACTGCTCCCCTGGGGGCCGGTTCATCTCTTGCTCCCTGGAGGGCAGAGCACTGGGTTTGGGAGTCAGAAGAACTTACTGGGCTTCCTTTCCTACTGAATAGACTCAAGCAACTCATGAGACTGGCTGAGCCTGGGTTTTCTCAGGACATAAATATACTGTTGACACTATGTATAATTAGATAACTAATGAGAACCTACTGTATGGCTCAGGGAACCCCACTCAGTGCTCTGTGGTGACCTAAACGCAAAGGAGATCCAAAAAAAGGGGGATATATGTATATGTATAGCTGATTCACTTGGTCTTCCCTGGTGGCTCAGGGGTAAAAGAATGTGCCTGCAATGCAGGAGACACCGGTTCGATCCTTGAGTCAGGAAGATCCCCTGGAGGGGGAAATGGCAACACACTCCAGGATTCTTCCCTGGGAAATCCCATGGATAGAGGAGCCTGGCAGACTACAGTCCGTGGGGGTCACAAGAGTCGGACATGACTTAGCAACTAAATCAACCACCACCACCATAGTTGATTCACTTTGCCATACAGTAAATACTAACACAACATTGTAAAGCAACTATACTCCAATAAACATTAATTTAAAAATAAAAGTAAAATAAATAATTAAAAAATGATTAAGGAAAAAAAAAAAAGAGTTGAAGAACTCCTGGCTGGTTTTCTCCACAGGCTTGAGATGAGGTCCTTCTGAGACAAAGCATGGGAAAGGACTCCATAAACTGTAAATTAATCTGGGAGTATTCTGATTGCCATTATTAGTTTGTGGAGACTGAGTTCACATTATTGTTCTCTTTCTGGGAATCTTGTTCCTTTCCTTCAGAGCACTTACAGACTCTAATAAGATAGCATAACTACTAAGCAAATTGTCGGCTTGTTGACGGTCGACCTCCTCTCCAGAGTGTAAGTTATGTGTGCAATGGGCAGAAATCATGTTTAGGGTGGTTTCTTCTTATCTTCCCAGTATCAGATGCAGTGCAAGCCTAAAGAATAATGATTTGAGCACCCATTACCCATCCTCCCGAGAGACACCTGGGAGGCTAGCCTATCTTGCTCACTGCTTCCCGTTGGCATGTAGTAGATGATTAAGTTTTTTTTTGGAAGTTGAAATGAACAAACCTCCTTAAATTCCATCTTTTTGTGAAGTTCTGTTGCTGAAGAAGCTATCACGTTTCTCAGTTTCTCCATCTGTGATCCCACTGCCTAGAGAGGAGGCTCCCTGGGAACCTACCTTCCCGGCCTCTTGTCCTTCTCACACATCTTCCTCAGCTCCAGTCCAGACCAGCTGCCCACCATCCTCTCCCCAAGATATGCTTGTACCTACCTGCAGACCACTGCTGGGGCTCAAGCATTCCCTATTCCCTTCCCTCAAAGTCCTGCCTAAACTTCCTTCCTTTCCAAGCCCCTTTGACAAGTGTGTGTGTGTGTGTGTGTGTGTGTGTGTNTCTCTCGGGAGGCTAGCCTATCTTGCTCACTGCTTCCCGTTGGCATGTAGTAGATGATTAAGTTTTTTTTTGGAAGTTGAAATGAACAAACCTCCTTAAATTCCATCTTTTTGTGAAGTTCTGTTGCTGAAGAAGCTATCACGTTTCTCAGTTTCTCCATCTGTGATCCCACTGCCTAGAGAGGAGGCTCCCTGGGAACCTACCTTCCCGGCCTCTTGTCCTTCTCACACATCTTCCTCAGCTCCAGTCCAGACCAGCTGCCCACCATCCTCTCCCCAAGATATGCTTGTACCTACCTGCAGACCACTGCTGGGGCTCAAGCATTCCCTATTCCCTTCCCTCAAAGTCCTGCCTAAACTTCCTTCCTTTCCAAGCCCCTTTGACGTGTGTGTGTGTGTGTGTGTGTGTGTGTGTGTTTTGGCTGTGCCAGGTCTTAATTGCAGTGCACAAACTCTTAGTTGCAGTATGTGAGATCTATGTCCTTGACCAGGGATCAAATCCAGCCCCATCTCCTTTGGGAGTGCAGAGTCCTAGCCACTGGACCACCAAGGAAGTCAGAGTGTGTGTGTTTAATAGCAGTTTGTGCCTATGCAGGATTTCTATTTGGAAAAAAAAGACATTTTACATACATGATATCATTCAAGATAAACAGTAGCAAGATTGGGAGTGCAGGCACTTTATAAACGTACAGATTAGGAAGTTAGGCACAGAGAAATTTTATTTGTAATTTCTATACCCAGGGATTGTACTTAACTTGTGGATCCATGAAAGCAAGTTGGTGGAGTGAGTTCCACTGAAGAAAAAAAGGAATAAGGAGAGAGAGACTAACAGACTGAGAGAGAAGCAGAGGCAGAGGCAAGAGACCCAGAGGGAGGTGGGGAGGAAGAAAGGAAGGGTAGAAGATATGAGTATGTCACACTAAGAATAAGTAAAGAATAAGCAGTATTGGGAAAACGTGTGTGTGTGCACACATGCCAACAAGTCTGTGATATAAGACATATTTCATATGATGGGCCACGGTCAAAGTGACTGGGTTACACAGTGTGCAGAAGGGATACCCAGAAGGACTTAAGCTTCACAAGTTCTTGTGGAGGCCGAGATGGACAAGAGAGAGGCCAGAGATGGGAGCCATGACCTAAATTTCAGCAGTGCCAGCCTGGGGCCCAGGGAAGCCAGTGCTCTGGGGGAAGCCATCTGTGGGTTGTGGTTCCTACTGTGTGAGGTGAGCTGTTCTAGAGAAGCCTCAGCCACGGCAGTGTTTGTGTGGAGAGGCTGAGAGCCGTGCTGGGTGAGTTGGGCTGTGTCAGGGCCAGCCATCTCTGGGTGCCAGTGCCGTGTAGCCTAGGGCCACGGTTCTCAAAGTGTGGTTCCCAGGCCAGCAACTTCAACATTACCTGGTCACTTGCTAAGAATTTTAATTCCCAGGTCCCATCCCAGACTTCAGGAAGCAGAAAACCTGAGGGAGGGCCCAGCCATCTTTTTAACAAGGCTTTCCGGTGACTCTGAGGCAGAATGTTTGAGAACCGCTTTCCTAAGGATGCCCTGTTCGGCATTCTGTCTTTTATGTGTCTTGGAATATCTAGGCAGGTCTGGTCTAAAAGCAGCCTTGTTGGAAAATAGAAATGCTGGGCCTCCAGTCCAGGCCTTTTGCTCCAAAACCTGGGTTTCTTTCCACAGTCTACACAGCACATTCACACACAGGAAGTGCAAAGGAATACTGGGCATATACTTCCTACACTGTGTGCCTTCCACACTGCTGGACTTGGCCTGCACTGGATTCAAATCCATGCATGTATGTTGCTTTGAAAATGTAAGTTACACATGTGTGCAGACTTGGGTGCATGCTAGACAAGGTGCTCCCAGCACAGAGCCTGAATCCTACCTCCCTCCATCTTCACATCACCCCTCTGGATGGGGCCCAGCCGTGCTCAGCATGCAAGCACCTGATCCAGGCACCTGACTCCCTCTCTAACCCTGGCCACAGAGCCCGCCCCAGACCGAAGTTTCCCAGACACGCTCAAGGCCCCTATAACCTTGAGGCAACCTTGATGTACCTCCTCAGCACCTGCAGCTCATTTCCTCCCCGCAGGACTCCTACCTGTTACTTAATGAGAGAGGAGCTATGCGTGGGTGCTGGCTCCAGCACTGAGAACCTTCACCACCCCACTTCCTGTGTTGATTTTTATTGTGCTTTTGGGTCAGTGGTGACTGAGTGAGCTGTTAACACTCACAACTACTTCCCACTACTGCCTGAAGCTCAGTTTCCACATGTGTGATAATGTGATAAAAATACTAACACATAAAGACTGTTCAGAGGACCATAGGAAATGATGTGTGTGAAGAGCTTAGCAGTTCATGGCAGACAGTAAGTACCTGGTAAACAGCCCGTAAATTTAGGCAGAATTTTCCCCTCAGATGGCCAGGTAAGTGCCTGTCATTTGCAAAACTAAATTTCTGCGAGAAGGTCGTGTGGTCTGGTGGAGAGATTCCTGGGTTTGATTTCAGACATTACTCTTCCTGTACTCATGAGGGAGGGACTGAGGGTCTGTCTCCTCACACCTCCCCCACCATAAAATATGGCCACGGGCGATGCCAATACCTGCACAATGAGTTTTGAGGATTAAATAGAGTTAAATGTGAAAGTAAGGATAAAGATTATTAAAATTGTACAACTTTGTAGATTGGTAAATCCTGGACGAAAGATACTGTCCTATCCTAGACAGATACTCAACACTCCCTTGGGCTGATTCGCTAGGTGGGGACCTGTGGAGCTTTGTTCTGAAGAGCTGGGGGAGACCCAGAGAAAGAAGAGAACAAGATCTCAGTCCAGGTCAGACAAAGCCAGCATGCCAGGGTAGTGAAAGAATAGAGGAAAACCCCAACCCATTCCTTGCCCCCCCGGACACTCTGCTGCACAACTTAACTTTTCTGTGGAATATAGGAAATTAACTCCAAGACAAGTGATGGAGTCTAACATCTGAAATAAAGAGAAGCAATTAATCCATGAAATGTGAAGCAAAAATCACTGAGAAAAATCCACCTGAGCTGATATTAAGCCACATCTTGCCCAAGGCAGACACAAGTCTACTCTTGTCAGAATCATCAGTGGTTGTTTTGTTGAGAAGCCTGGAAAACAACTGCCTTGGGTAGACTACCCATGGGTGGGGAAATATAAGCAAGCTGCTGCTGAAATGAAGTCTGGGCTGCCTTATCTGGAAATGTCTCCCTCACACACTGGAGGAACTCCTGCCATCACCTCTTTAAAATCAGGGAGTCCCAGGCTAGGCACTGCCCTCTCTATTCTAGGGGGCTTAGTCTGACTTTATCTGTTTGAAGATCATCTTCTCTCCTAGAGGCAGTTACTCTCTGAACCTTCTAAGGTAACATTAGAACTCATAGTCAGCAGGTATTTATTCATTTAGGGCAAACCCAGCTGACTATCAAAGGTCAGTGACTGGGACAAGTGGGCCCTGGGCACCTGCAGTGTCTCCCAGCACCTGGAGAGATGGGAAGGGCCATCTGAATGGCCCAAGATGCACAGTAAGTTGAGGGACTGGAGAGGAGTTCAGGAAACAGACACAGGTCAGTCACTGAGAAGTTAGGTGCGTTGCTGCCCACAGCATCATGGGGCAACCACAGGCATAGCCTGCCCCTACTTCTGAGGAGTCATCCTGAACCTCTTACCAAACCCCTCTTTTGAGCCTGCCATGCATCAAAGTGAATGGAAAGCCATGGGAAGAGTAAGCAAGAAGGCCACGAGCCATGGGAAGAGTAAGCAAGAAGGCCACGAGAGCAATTCCTGCCTTGTCCAGTGTACACTCCAACCTCCTCCATCTTCTTGCTGCTGCCACCCCCCGCCCCCTGCCATACCATCATCGTCATCACCACCACCATAACCACACCCATTGCATCTTGAGTAATTATTTCCATACACTTCTTCATGTGGTCCTCATCATCTCCCACGCCCCCTACCTTGCACCCTCCCCTCCAGGCACATCAGGTCACTCTATCCAACCCTCCAGAGTCTAGCTCATGTCCTTATTCATCCATGAAATCTTCCCTGACTTTTGAGAATGGTAGATCTCTAATGGCATGAAGCAGAGTTCTGTTTTTGGCATTTGTCACCATTTCCCATCAGGACTTGAATAGGCCCAAGGATAGCAGGCCTATCTAAGTTAGCATCATGTCAACAAAGGACTGAATCAGGAGCTTATAAAGTTTCCCTTTATAAGCTGAGATGATGGACTGTGTGTGCGTGCTAATTCGCTTCAGTTGTGTCCAACTGTTTGTGACGCTATGGATTGGGGCCCGCCAGGCTCCTCATCCATGGGATTCTCCAGGCAATAATGCTGGAGTGGGTTGCCATGCCCTTCTCCAGGGGATCTTCCTGACCTAGGGATCAAAACTGCAACTCCTGCTTTGCAGTGGGTTCTTTAGTGCTGAGCCAACAGGGAAGCCCAGATGATGGACTGAAACCACTGAAATGAAATTTGTTAGACGTTTTGTCAAGGGGAATGGGAGCCCCCTAGAAAGGCCATTTTAATCACAGTTATGTAAGTATGGCACAAAGAAACTTATCTTCCTGTATTTTGTCCTAGTGAGATTGTATCAAGACCATTAACCAGAAATCACACAGAGGTCAAAGAACAGATTGATTATGTTATCCTGTATTAAAACATGATCTTTTGAAAGGACCAAACTTCTCACCCTTGTTGATGTTTGACTAATCCCGGGTGGCCATCTGATGAGGACATAGTGACAGGGAACAAATTTGCTGGGGGTGGGGGAGGGGAGAATGAGAATGGAATGGTTGCGCTTCCAAATTCCCTTCCTGTTACTACATGATTCTGTACCTTTGTGTGTGTTCATCTCTCAGTTGTGTCTGACTCTTTGCAACCCCGTGGACTGTAGCCCACCAGTCTCCTGTGACCATGGGATTCTCCAAGCAAGAACACTGGAGTAGGTTGCCAATTCCTTCTGCAGGGGATCTTCCCTGGCCCAGGGATTGAAATGGGTCTCCCACACTGCAGGCAGATTCTTTACCAACTGAGCCACCAGGGAGAGTCTGATCAGTTTCCTTAGAGTAGCACAAGCTAACTGGAATGTATCAGTGGCCTGGAGGGACAGAGATATTGGGATGGGGGGGCTGGAACAACAACAGAGCAACCTCCTCCTAATGGTTTCAGGAACGGAAATGCAGAAGAGGAACTCTGGCCCCTTGTCCCAAAATTCTTCCTCTTTCAAAAGCTGTTACTGAAGGCACTGAATGGAGATTGAGGAAAGAAAGACCTCAACATTAAATAGAGAGGCTAAAAACTCCTCAGGTTGTTGAATTCCGAGAAAGATGTATCTGTTGGGGATGGTGTGGGGGACAGAAAAGGGGAAGATGAATATGGAAGAAAAAGAGAAGGAGGGCACTAGAACGAGCAGAATCCCAGCAAACGGCAGTTTGGCTGGAAGGGGAGGACAAGGTGGGGACCTATCTCTTTTGAACTGAGCTGGAAAGGGAAGGGGTTTTGCCCCTGCCTGGACAAGAAAGAGCATGTCATGTGTAGGTGCCTCTGTGTGTGTTCTCACTGATTTTGTATCATTGCGGACCTTTCCTGGAAGAAAAAGCAAAGAGGTGAGCCTTCGGGTAGGGATCCACAGAACCCTTCAACTGCCCTTCAACTCAGGGCAGAGTTGAAGGAAAGGAAAAGGGTTCTGACAAGCTTATAAGAGCAGGAGCCTGGTGCATTAGAGAAAATACTGAATATGGAGTCAGGAAGCCTGGGCTTCAAGTTGTAGCTCTGCCACTGGTTACCTGTAGGTCCTAAGGAAGTCATTCTGCCTCTCTGAGCATCAGGGTCCTCCCGTGTACAGGTCTACTCTAGCTGGGAAGTCTATGACATTTATCATTTATGTGCCAACCAAGTTCATTTATAGCTGGAACATCATTATTTTTGAGTCAGAAAATGACTCTTCTGTGGCTGTTTTTGTGCTTGGTGATTTGGGTAATTTCATTTTTGTCTGCCAGTAAAATTTTAGTGTTGTTCCCTTTGAAAATTTCTAACCTATCTCTTTTGAACTGAGCTGGAAAGGGAAGGGGTTTTGCCTCTGCCTGGACAAAAGGATGGTGGCAAATAGGGTGTCCCAGTCTGCCTTGGACTGAGGGGTTTCCCAGGACCAGGGACTTTCGGTCCCGGGCACACTGAGGCTGAGTTGCCATAGCGGCGAGAAAGATTAGGGCTGGGAGGCAGCCTGGAGGAGGGGGCCTGCAAGAGCTCGCCTCCTGTTCCCTTTCTACGTGGCGTTTCCCACGAAGCATCCCCGACCAACTGGTGTGGTAGTTTTCATTACAAGGCGCAACTAACTCCCTGTTGGGAGGCTGGTGGAGAAACAGCGATGAGAAGTGAGGGGCAGCCTTCAGACCGGTCATAAGCCCCACCTGAGATAACTATTGCCAGGAAAGAAGCTGAAATGCTTGACTAGCACTGATGCTGTGGGGATTTTCCCTTTTTCTTCAAAAAAACAGAAAAGACCCAGTGGAAAAAAAAAAAAAAGTGATGAGTTGTGAGACAGGCCTTGGGCCCTACGCAGCCCCAGGAGACAGCAAGCAGTTCATTTGTTTAAATTTGCAGCTGACGGCTGCCACCTCGCTATAGGCACCGAGCGGAGAAGCTCTCAAAATCAGACAGTGGCCAGTCGGCTGACATACTGCTACAACCATGAACTACCCCCTCACTCTGGACATGGACCTCATGAACTACAACCTGGAGGACCTGGTAAGTACAGACAGCTTGCCCAGGAATTCGAAATATCCTGGGCCCGGGGCCCAAGGGAAGACAGGATAGTCCCCTCCCACAGTGGATCGGCAGGCTCTGGACAGGTTCCCTGGCCCCTGCCTTTTAAGGTTTGATTTCTCATTCCATGGATGTAGCAGATAAATAGAGCTGATGCCTTACATAGACATCCTTTATTTAGAGGGGACTGGAAGGATGGGTTTAGGTCCTGCATCCTCCCTGGTGTGTTCTGGGATCGAGAACAAGTCACTTTGCCTCTCAACGCTTCAGTAGGATCTCCTCTCCTCATCTCTTAGGACTGGAATAAGGGGTACGTGGGAAAGTACATTGGAGCTTTTATTCCTGTCCAGAGGCTGGCACTACTAGCTGACCGATCAGTGTATATTTAGTCATCTCTTGCTATATGACTGTCATTGCGGCACGACACTCTCTCTTGGGGAGAGAAGTTGAGAACCTAGTGTTGGCCCTAAAATAGCTTACGGGCTAGCCAAGAAGTAAAAATGACTCACTGGAAGCTTGTAGACAAGGATTATGTGCTTAAACCGAGGAGATGGTTGGCAAGGGAGAGGACCCCAGTGGGCTGGGGCAGGTGGTGCTGAGCTAATATCAAGTGCATGGAAGAATCTTGTGTTAATCCTAGAAATGTCTTAGAATATGTTGTGGTCTCTCTTTGAAGACTGGGCTCTCTAGAGACAAGGTATTCTTGGGTGGGCTGAAAAATACAGTCCCCAGCATCACTCTCTGCCACCCAACCATGCCTGTCCTGTGAAGCAGAGGAGCCCAGTTGGCTTGGTCATCACTGGATCCCCGAAAGATGTATGTAGGGGACCACTCAACCAGAGACCAGAGGTGCCTGTGTGAGGGCAGTAGAGGATGGTTTGTAAGGATCTTTTGGAAACTTCCTTGTGGCCTTTTCTCCCTTTCCCCCATGGCCAAGGACACTTCTAGGGGAAGAATTTCTCACTCAGTCTGGATTGGATCATGAAAGGTCCAAACCCTTTCTCCTCTACCCACCAGCTCTCCTGGCCCTAAACTCACCCTGAGATGATCCCTGACTCCTCTCGCTCCCCTGACTGGAGTCTATACTGTAACTCCATCAACCATGTTCCCACACTTGCTTGGAAAGTTCTGCCTCTCACTCGCCTAGACCCCAAGGCTTGGAAATATACGTAGAACATGGGGAGGTGGGGGGAAGGCTAATTACCCAAAGTCTGGCTTCTCAGATCCTAACCCCCAGATAAAAGCAGAGTTAGTACCATCAGTCTGATCAGACCTGCTGCTTAATTTGTGGGACCCAATGCAACCCGAACATGTAGGTCTCCTATTAAGAGACCTGATGCAACCTAAATGTGTAGGGATCCTGTTAAGAATTTCAAGACAGTGACATCAGAGCACCAAGCCAAGCATGGGGCTCTTCTAAGCACTGGGTGCTACGTGATTGTCCCGGTAGCACGCCCTTAAAGCTGGCCCTGAGTCCAATCAGGCTAAAACCCCACAGCCCTGACAAGGCAACGTGCTCTCGCCCTGGCCCCCAGCCCTGGCCCCTGGCCTTCCCTGATTAGGTTACAGGGCATCTTCCTTTGCCTGCAGCTTCAAGCTGTCCACAAGCCCTGACCCAGTTGGATATCACAGTAACCAGCTCAAGACCTGGCTGGTTCTGGCTTCTGAGAAACCTCAAGAGTTCCCCTAACAGCACGCCTCACTCCACTGCGTGACCTACTAGACACAGGCGGTGGCAGGGGGCAAGGGGAGAGTAGGGCACGTCCCACATACCAAAGGAACCCACAGGCCAGGGAGAGAAACTGGTGACCCGCTTCATGTCATACCTCAGTTGGGTGGTCTCAGGCCAGGGAACCCAGGGAGCCAGTGGGCCTGAACCACCCCATCCGCATCAGAGTCAGACCAGGAGCCAGGAATCCCAGGACTGCCCAGGCCCGGGACTCGTCTTTAGCCAGCTCCCACTGCTTCATCCCACCTGTGCTCACCTCCTATATATTCTCTCTTAGAGCTGTTGTCTCCTCAGAAGCACAGACCCTCTCTCCACCCCGACCCCCTCACAGCAGGACCTCGAGCCGTTTCAACAGCCTCCCCCACAGCGTCTCCCCGCACAGGGGCCCGGGGACGGCAGGGCGGCAGGAGAGGCTTGTATGCACCTGCTTCTCACCAAGTGTGTGCTGATTCGTGCTATTCTGCTGGGGGTCTCAGCTCCCCATCTCTCTCTGGAGTTAGTCTGGCTTCTGTTCTGTTTCCTGTTCCCTTCCTTCTCCTTGTCCAAATCAAGTATCAGTTCAGCTTCCCAGTACACTGAGTTCTAGACTCCAATGCTGGGTTAAGATCGGTGCGGGGAGCCGGGGCTCTTGGCCACAAACCAAGTGTTGGCCATCCTGTCTTCCCTCCCTCTTCTTGCATCTATTTTAAACATCTATCAACTGTTTTAAATGTCCATTTTCTTGAGATGGATTGCTAATTGCCATGAATGGAGGATCCAAATGGAAGACATCTAGACGGCTAGGTGCCAGAAACAAGGAGCCAGACCCCTGGGGTGGGCACACCAGGGACCCATCCTGCTGGGAAGGCAGATCTAGGCAGACCAGGAAAAGCCTCTGTCCACAGGAAGCTGGACCTGAAAGTGTGGAGCCTCCTTTAGACAGAACTAGGACCTGAGGCACCTCCAGGGGCCGGTCACAAGCTGCCTCTCCAGCCCCACCTTCACACCAGCCATAGAGTAGGGGGAGTCTGGCCCAGCCCCAGGGCCTGGGTTCCCCGACCCCTCCCCAGGGATGACCCCCACAAACTATGACTTCAGCGTGACCAGAGCATCACAGGATGCAAAGGCCGTTCACACGCACTGTCCCATTTCATCAAGGAGGTGTCAAGAAGAGGAACCAAAACCAGCTCAGGCTGTTTCTGGGGTTTACCTTGGGGGTGGGGAGGCTCACCCCCCTCCCAAACCAATCAGAAATTCCCAGAGGAACCCCAGTGGAAGGGGCCCTGCCTGGGGGTGATTGATAGGGTCTGATAAGGGGGAGACCCAGGGCCAGCCTGGGGAGGGGTCGGTGTGGACTCAGGCACACAGACCACAGTCTCCACCAGGAATTCTCGCCTTCAGTGACGAAGCAGACTGTGGCTGATCCACTCCTCTGGCAGACTGGCTGAAAAAGTGGCCCTGAACTCGCACTGACAATCAGGATATAAGAATGGATCTTCTTTCACGAGGATGGGACAAAATGTTTCCAATCAGTACTAACTCGGGATGTGGTATCATACACACCCAAGTGACATGTCCACCTGTCCCTTGGACAGTGTGGCTCTGTCTCCAAAGTGTAAATTGATTTGTGGCATCAAGGGGGACCCACTGAAGCCTAGAGACTCAGTGCAGAGGTAGGGGTAGCTTAAAGTCTCCACCCAGAACCACGTCCAGAGTAGTGTCTGTCCCTCATGGCCAAAACCCTCGCGCGGAGATGGAAGAGTAACCTGGCTGGTCACCCTTGAAGGCTGGGGGTGGGGAAAGGGTGGGAGATGTGACAAATGGCAAGCCAGAGTCTCAGATGGTCTTTAGGGAGTGTGGGCCCTCTAAAGGAAGAGAGGCCTCCACCCTTGCCCCTCAGCCCAGCCTCCTTC
>SJYV01024183.1:0-13509 GCA_006410875.1 Neotragus pygmaeus | reverse complement strand
TAGAGGGGTGGGGTGGGGGTGGGTGGGAGAGAGGCTCAAAATAGAGCCTTATGTATATATAAGTATATATATATATATACTTATAGCTGATTCATATTGTTATACAGCCGAAACTAACACAACGTCGTAAAGCAATTATACTCCAATTAAAAAAAAGACCATTAGTGACCGTTGCACAGGACCAGAGAAGTAATGACTGTAATGAATTCTGACCAAAACAGAAGTAGGAGGAAAGGACCAAGGAGTGATGGTAGCATATAAAGCGACTTCATTGGAGAAAATGACGTCAGGTCGGTTGTCACTCTTCATCAGTCAGGTTTGTGTGCTGGAGGCGGTGTTGACAGAACAGATTGGGTGCTGGGGAGACGTTGGGGGAACAGCCAGGTGGTGAAAGCGGGGGAGGTGATTGTTGTTAGAGCTCCAGCGAAGGTGAAGAAAATAAATCACAGTCGTGGAAAGAAGCTGCTCCGACTGTGTCATCAAGCGGAATCTCTGAGCGTGAGGGCAGTGCTGGCCCGTTCCTGCCTGGGCACCTATTCGAGACAGCTGCCTGTCAGACTCTTCAGGAATGAGTGAGTGTACGTTGGACTAAAACAGATGTTCTTAGAAGTGTACATCCAATTAAGTTACATGAATAAATTAATGAGTACTATGTGGAACAGAGAAAGATATAGGAGTGAATAGCTGTGGTTTGAAAGCATGCTACCCCACAGATAGGGTGCAGCTACCAACCACCTGTCAACTCAGTCAGTCAGTGGAATCAAGTTTCTTTTGACTGCTTCTTGAGGAGCCCAGGTGCTCACACTGTCTTAGAAGGTGTGTCAGTCTGATCCTGGACTAAAAATGCAATAAGGCAGACTCTGGCTACAAGATGCTCGACAATAGTAAGGGAGACAGTCAAAAATATTAGCCGTGAAACCAAGTGTGAAAACATCAGACTACAGGTATGCACAGCATGGGCTTCCCTGGTAGCTCAGCTGGTAACAAATCTGCCTGCAATGCAGGAGACCCTGGTTCAATTCCTGGGTTGGGAAGATCCTGTGGAGAAGGGATAGGCTACCTACCCCAGTATTCTTGGGCTTCCCTGTGGCTCAGATGGTAAAGAATCTGCCTGCAATGCAGGAGACCTGGGTCAATCCCTGGGTTGGGAACATCCCCTGGAGAAGGGAATGGCTGCCCACTCTAGTAGTGCTGCCTGGAGAATTCCATGGACAGAGGAGCCTGACAGGCTATACAGTCCATGGAGTCACAAAGAGTCAGACATGACTGAGCCACTTTCACTCATAGGTATGCAAGAACACTGAGAACACATCAGAGAGGAACTGGATTCAGCCTTGGAGAATTCAGGCAGGCTTGGGTTGATCTTGAAGGATGAATAGGAGTGAGTCAAATTACAAGATGGCAAAGGGTGGGGTTTGGAATCCAGGAAGTTGGAATAACATTTATAAAGATATGAAAGAATGAAAAAATACGGTGACAAGGAAGCAGCAAGTATTTCAGAATGACTAGAGCAAAGTGGGTGGGATTCTAGCTGGAAATGAGGCTGGAGAAATAGAAAAGGGTCATATCATCAAGCACCTTGTATGTAACACTAATATTTTTTTCTTTTATTCAGAATTAATGAGGAACAACTGAGTGCTTTTTTCTTTTTAAATCAGATTTATTAAAGTATATTTAAAACACAATAAAAATACACCCATTTTATTTTTTCTTCCATTTTATTGAGATATAATTTACATACAGCACTGTAAAAGTTTAAGGTATATAGCATAATGGTTTGACTTACATACATCATAATATGATTATCATCATAAATTTAATGAACATCCATCATTTCATTTAGTTACAGAAATGAAATTCAAGAAATAGAAATTAAATAAATAAAAATGTAAATATGCTTCCCTGTGATGAAAATCCTTAAGATTTATTCTCTTAACAACTTTCATAAATAGTACTGTTAATTATATTTATCATATTATACATTATATCCCTGGTACTTATTTATCTTACAGCTGGAAGTTGGTTCCTTTTGACTGCCTTCACTCAGTTCCCCCTCCCATCATCCTCAACTCTGATAACCATAAATCTGATCTTTTTTTCAATGAGTTTGTTTGTACCTTTGTTTCTGAAGCATAATTGACCTACAGCAGTATGGTAGTTCCTGTTACCTGGTACAGTGATTTGGTATTTCTACACTTTTCAAAATGATCAGCACAATAAGTCTAGCTATACCATAAAAAGCTATTACATAGTTTTATTGACTATAATACCCACTCTGTACCTTTCATAACTGTGACTCACTTATTTTGCAACTTGAGGTTTGTACCTCTTAGTCTCCCTCACCTATTAATTTCCTCTCCCCAACCGCCTCCCCCTTCCCTCTGGTGACCATTGGTTTGTACTCTGTAAACTCTGTTTCTGTCTGTTTTGTTCATTTGTTTTGTGTTTTAGGCTCCACATATAAGTGACATCATACAGTATTTGTCTGACTTTTTTTACTTAGAGTAATACTTTCTAGGTCCCTCCATGTTGTCACAGATGGCAAGATTTCATTCTTTTTAATGGCTGAGTAATATTCCATTGGGCTTCCCTGGTGGCTCAGTGTTAAAGAATCTGCCTGACAATGCAGGAGACACAGGTTTGATCCCTGGGTTGGGAAGATCCCCTGCAGAAGGAAGTTGCAACCCACTTCAGTATTCTTGCCGTCAAAATCCTATGGACAATAGTGCCTTTCCAGCTACAGTCATGGGGTCACAAAAAGAGTAGAACACAACTTAGTGACTAAATAACAATATTCCATTATGCATGTACTTTATCCATTTATGCATCTTCTTTATCCATTCATCTAGTGATGGGCACTTGGCCTAGTATGTGATCTATCCTGGAGAATGTTCCATGTATATTTGAAAAGATTGTATATCTGTTGCTTTTGGATAGAATGTTCTATTAATATTAAGCCATTTTGCTTTAATGTGTCATTTTAAGCCTGTGTTTCTTTATCAGCTTTCTGTCTGGATGACCTGTCCATTGATGTAAGTGGGGTGTTAAAGTCAGCTTCTGTGTGTTACTGTCAGTTTCTCCCTTTATGTCTGCTAACATTTGCATCATGGGTTTAGATACTGCTACCAGGCTCAGTGGTAAAAGAATCTACCTGCAATGGAGGAGACCTGAGTTTGATTCCTGGAGAAGGAAGTTCCCTTGGAGAAGGAATTGGCAACCCACTCCAATATTCTTACCTGAGAAATCCCATGGACAGAGGAGCCTGATGGGCTACAGTCCATGCAGTTGCAAGAGTTGGACATGACTTAGCTACTAAACCACCACTACCATGTTTGTTGCATGAATATTTACAAATGTTATGCTTCTTTGGGGACTGATCCCTTAATCATTAGGTATTGTCTTTCTTTGTCTCTTGTTATAGTCTTTGTTTTAAAGCCTATTTTGTCTGACATAAGTATTGTTACCCTGGCTTTCTTTTGATTTCCATTTGCATGGAATACCTTTTCCTATCCTCTCACTTTCAGATCTGATATGAGTCTCTTATAGGCAACATATACTTGAGTCTTGTTTTGTATCCGTTTAGCCACTCTATGTCTTTTGATTGGTGTATATAGTCCACCTACATTTAAAATAATTATTATTTTTAAAAATATTTATATATTTACTTGGCTGTACTAGGTCTTTGTTGCAGATGTTGGATCTTCAATCTTAGTTGTGGCACACGGGATCTTTAATTGCACCATCCAAACGCTTAGTCACTGCATGTAAGATCTAGTTCCCTGACTAGGGCTCAAACCTGGGCCCCCTGCATTGAGACCTTAGAGTCATTGGGACCATGAGGGAAGGCCTCATGTAAAGAAATTATTGAAAGGTGTGTACTTATGTCATTTTGTTAATTGTTTGGGGATTGTTTTCTTTTGTCTCTTCTCTTGTGCTTTGAAGACTACTTTTAGTATTTTGTCTGGATTCCTTCTTTTTTTCTATTTCTGTTCTATTTGTACATCTATTATAGATTTTTGTGGATTTTCTGTTTGTCTCTGTCAGGTCTATATATAACCATACATATGTGATTGTGACTTCTTAGGTGTTGTCAGTGGGAAAGAATCTGCCTCCAGTGCAGACGATACAAGAGACATGGGTTTGATCCCTGGGTGGGGAAGATATCCTGGAGTAGGAAATGGCAACCCACTGTAGTATTCTTGCCTGGAAAATTCCACGGACAGAGGAACCTGGTAGGCTATAGTCCACGGGGTCACAAAGAGTTGGATACAGCTAAGTACGTGTGCACACAACACATATGTGATTATTTCAAGTTGCTGGTCTCTTACATACAAACACATTTTGATAACCCTGCATTTTTACTCCCTCATCTCCATTCCACATTTACTGTTTCTGAGATTATATTTTCCATCTTTTTGTCTTGTGTTTCCCTTAACTACTTCTTGTGAATATAGATGATTTTACGACTTCTGTCTTTAAACATTCCTACAAGCTTTAAACATGGCTGATTAACTTTACTGTATATTTACCTTTGCCAGTGAGCTAATTCTTTTCATAATTTTCATGTTTCTGGTTGCAGCCTCTTCTTTTTTTGCTTAGAGAAGTCCCTTATTTTTCACGGATCAGGAAAGAGAAGCTCAGATTGATTATGTAAACTAGCTAACATTGGTGGGAAAAGGTACAGCAGTGTTTTGAGCCTGTGTCCTCGATCCCTTCCTAATCTAGGGGTTCGTTATTTTTCTGTTCACACTCGTGTGAACGCAGAACTTTGTTTGGAGAACCCCTATTCTGTGCTATAGACTGCTCTAGTGCTAGGGGCACAACAATGAAAGTGCATAGTTCTTGTGTCCACAGAGCTTACAGGCTAGTGACCTTTCCAGATTCTTCCCTACTTTCCCGGAGAAAATCTCAAGTGAACAATGAGGTAAAAAAGAGAAGAAGTATTAAAGTCATATAATGGGTCACAACTTGGATACTTTTTTTTTCCTTTTAATATGTGTTTAGCTGCAGCACCTGAGATCTTTCTCTGGGGTGTGTGGGCTCTCACACATGTGGGATTCTAGTTCCCGGCCCAAGGATGGAACCCGTGCCCCTGCATTGCAAGACGGATTCTTAAACACTGGACCACCAGGGAAATCCTCATTTTTGACCTAGCCTCCAGAACCATGCTGAGAGACCCAGGGGAATTGCATCTTCTGTTATGCCGTTTCTTGGCTGGGCCAGTCACGGGGGTAGAGGTCTGGAATGAAGAAAGCCTTCTCAGCGAGGATTAACTATAGAGATTTAGTGTGAGCTTAAAAAGGAGAGTATACAGAAGCACTCAGTGGGAAGAATGACAGATTGCAGCAATAACGGGGGAGTCTTGACGGAGGCAACTGGATTGAATGCATTTTATTGTGAATGACTCACATTTCTTGAGTTCTTTCTGTGTGGTTGGCATTGTTCTAGGTACTGGAAGAAAGCAGAAGTAAAAAGCTCTGGAGGCTGGGGATCAAGACGTTCCAAGAAACGTCTGGCACATATCAATGCAGGTGAGGTAGGAGGCGGAGTGCGGAGGTGGTGGCATTTCATTTGTGTGCTCCAGCTCCCTCCCTCCCTCCCTCTGGGGGCCCTTTTTCTATATCCTCTCCCCACCTGTATCCCCCTGGGCCTCCAGAGATCAAGCTAACACTGTTGTGTTATCCCAGTCCTTTGCAGAGGCACCTTGCTCAGGGCCTACTTTGGGATCAAACCACAAATGCCTACAGATACCAGCCAGGTCAACCTAGTGATGAAAGAAGGATATTGTGGGGAACTAGTGTTAGGAGTTTCAGAGAACAAGACAGCTTCTTGTCCATCTCAACAGGACACCTGCTGCTGCTCTGGGTGATTGATGATATTAATAAAACGAGGGCATCATGAGGTGGCCCATGGTTCCTGGAATGTGGGAAAAATAGTTTTCATCCAAAACTTTATGTTTAAATATTGGAAATTCAGTTAATTTAAATATCTTTGTTGCAGTTGATATTGGCCAAAATAAAATGAGTTTGGACTGGATTCCACTGGAGGCCTCTCTCGTCTCTGCTTCTGTCCTCGGTAATGCCACTCTCTATTTTTTTTTCTTTCTCTCTCTAAGCCTGTCTCTCAATCCTGGGAAGTGACTGCTCAACTAATTAATTTCCAAGGTGATAATGGCTTAACAGCAATTTACTTTTGTCTTCAAAAGCATGACCTCAAGGTACTGAAACTAATAGGGAGAATTGAGCCTTCATGGGAGGTACAAGTGGTCACTAAGTGGGTGTGCCCTTTCTGTCTCAAACCATTTGGACAGCCTGTGGGCTCTGACCATGTAGAGGGTCAGCTCCGTCTTCAAGGGTTCAAAGATTCCTTATGAATGGTTTCATTTGGGTCTGGGGCTTGGAATGGAGAAGATGGCTCCAGGGCATGGTACCTATGGAAGATAAGGGCAACTACCCAAAACCCCTCTTTGTGTAGTTTAGGTTTAACACTAAGGCTATTGAATTGTCCAATGTGGCTATTTAAACTTAAATTAATTAAAATAAAATAAGAAATCTAAGTCCTCAGTTGTACTAGCCACATTTCATATGCTCAATAGCCACAATAGCTGGAGGCTATTGTGTTACACGCTGCAGATACAGAACATTTCTATTGTCACAGAAAGTTCTATCAGACAATGATGCTGGACCACCAACCTCACAAGGAAACAGGTTTGGGTACCAGGACAACTGAGTTTTGGCCCTAATACAGCCATTCATTGGCTCTGTGACCTTGGGCAAATTCTTTAATTTCTCTGAATCTGTTTCTTCACTGATAAGATGGAAATGATAACATTTTCCACAAAATTCCCTTGAGCATTAAAGGAAAGACAAACACATGGACACTATAGTTATTAATAATGTTACTCCACCTCCCACCCCCAGCCAGGAAGCCGTCCTCTATGTGGGGCAGAAAGTGAAAGTGAAAGTGAAGTCGCTCAGTTGTGCCCAACTCTTTGCGACCCCACGGACTGTAGCCCACCAGGCTCCTCCATCCATGGAATTTTCTAGGCAAGAGTACTGGAGTGGGTTGCCATTTCCTTCTCCAGATGGGGGGCAGAGCTGGGTCTTATACTCAGGAAGAAACTTTTTTCCTCCCCAGTCTGGTTCTAGGATTTCACTGAATTCGTTTTGCTTGTTAGCATAAACTCAGAAAGATTCCCTACATGCACATAGGCAGGAAAGATAAGCAGGAAGAAAGAACTAGGCTGTGGATGGTGCCACAAGAGTTGTGCAGAGCACGACTGTCCCAGGTGGCCTGAGAGAGGTGCAGGGTTGAGCATGCAACTGGAAACAGTGAACCAAGGAGAACCCGAGGGGTCAGGCAGGTGTGGTTAACTGTGGACACTGCTAATGCTGGAAAGCAATGGAGAAAAAAATACTTGAGATGAATACTTGAAATGTTGCTAGAAATTAACACAATATCGTAGACCAACTATGTTGTTGCTACTCTTTTGCACCCACCAAGCTTCTCTGTCCATGGGATTTCCCAGGCAATAATACTGGAACGGGTTGCCATTTCCTCCTGCAGGGAATCTTCCTGACCCAGGGTTTGAACCTTTGTCTCCTGCATTGCAGGTGGATTCTTTACTGCTGAACCACCAGGAAAAGCCAAAATCAACTATACTTAAATAAAAAATAAATAAAAAATAAATACTTGCTAAATGAATGAATGAATGAGCTACATAGAGGTTAAAGGCCAACAGGCAGCTTCTGGTACCCCTGGCTTCTGTGATGGCTTCCCCATTGATATAAAGCCTTAAGTTGGTGGAGGAAGGGGAATAATAGAGGGTGAGATTAGTTTGCAAAAAAAGAATACAGTAAATAGGGGGTGGGGGGTAGGGTGCATGTAATGTAATACCCTGTATTTATTGGCCAGCCTATGTTCCAAGGGTCCTGCATGGTTATCTCTACTCCTCCTGAATACACTGCAAGGTACATGTCTTTATTCCCGTTTTACACAAGAGTGAGATGCCCAGAGTCACCTGGCTTTGTGCAAGCATCCAGTTACAGATCTGAGATTCAGACCTAAAGTCTGTATCTTTCCTGTGATGTCAAATTACTCTTAACAGGTAGCATGTTCTCTCTGAGGAGGCCTGTGCTGCCTTAGCTTTAATGTAAGAAGCTGCAAGAATCTCTACTCTTCAGGTGGACTGCCTTAAAAAAATTTTTTTTTTTTAATTTTTGTTTATTTATTTTTGGCTGTTCTGGGTTTTCCTTGCTGTGTGCAGGCTCTCTTGTTGCAGTGAACGGGGGCTACTCTCTAATGTGTCAGCTTCTCATTGAGGTGGCTTCTCTTTTTGCAGAGTTCGGGTTCAGTAGTTCTGCTGCATGGGTCTAGTTACGCCACAGCATGTGCGATCCTCTCGGACCAAGGATTGAACCCTGCCTGTGTTGGCAGGCAGATTGCCAACCACTGGACCACCAGTGAAGTCCTCAGGCGGAGTTCTGATTTGGCTGATGCCCTCTTTGGGTTGGCTTGGTTGGTAGATGAACTTNATGTGCGATCCTCTCGGACCAAGGATTGAACCCTGCCTGTGTTGGCAGGCAGATTGCCAACCACTGGACCACCAGTGAAGTCCTCAGGCGGAGTTCTGATTTGGCTGATGCCCTCTTTGGGTTGGCTTAGTTGGTAGATGAACTTGTGCCTGTCCATACCATTTATACAATGATTTCACAGAACTTTACCATCCCTGCCTTGATCATACATAGTGGTGAAGTTGTAACTCTCAGTTGAAAATGGAGAACCCGTAACACTAGGAAGTTATAGGATTTGTTCAACAGCATAAGACAGCGAGTCATTGTTGGAGTCTATAGGGAAATGAGGACATTCAGGAGACTGTTTGGTGGTGTAGTTGCTAAGTTGCGCCCAACTCTTGTGACCCCACAGCCTGCCAGGTTCCTCTGTCCTCTATCCATGTGATTTCCAGGCCAAGAACACTGGAATGGATTGCCATTTCCTTCTCCAGAGGATCTTCCTGACCCAGGGATCAAACCCGGGTCTCCTGCTTTGCACGCAGATTCTTTACCAACTGAGCCACCAGAGAACTGTCTCTCTCAGTTGAAAATGGAGAACCCACAGCACTAGCAAATTATATAACTTGTTTGAGACCATGAGACAGTAAGCCCTTGATGGAGTGTATAAGGAAAAAGGTTATTCAGGTGATATTCGGGGAAGTGAGATAGATCTATGACATGTCATTGTTTGTATCTACTGTTAATTTTTAGAATTGTTTAATGCTTTTTGCTTCTTCAGCTTCAATGCTTACAACTGTATAGTCTAGTATGCAACAAAATACTAATGCCAAGTTGTTGTGGATCACACAGAACACAGGTGTCAACCACAGGCCATTCTGCTTGGAGGTTGTTTGTCTGATGCAAAGGGGGTATCTAGTTACCAGACCCTATTTGTTACTCACGTTTCTACTAACACCTTTGTGGATGCTCTCCTTACAAGTCTACATGGTCCAGGGTGTGTGAATGCGTGAGTGGTCAGAAAGAGGCAGGCGGATCCTTTCAACCAAGGTCCTCCCTGGACTTTTCCTTTTCCTCTTACCACCTAGGTGATGTCTTTTGTTTGTGGATGTAGCCACATCCCCTCATGTTTCAGTGAGGACTGACCCAGGGGGTCTAGTGGTTCTGGGCAGAGTCTGCTAGAGATGGGATGCCCACACCTCCGTTCGGGGAGTTGTTGGAAGGCACCTTGGAGGGAAGAGAAGAGAAAGAAAGTGGAAATCAATCAGTGCAATTGATAGCTGCCCTGAGGCAGTGTTCTTCATAATGAGTTACATGAGACACTAGTTCCATGAGCTTTTCTGTGATAAAAGGATTCTGATCCAAAGATTACAAGGATGGTGCATATTATATCATCTATGTGGAGCTTCACAATGCAAATAGGCATATTAAAGCTTACCAAATACCCTACAGAAATGAAATTCAGTTTTTTTTTTTTCACTTAATGGTAGTTAAGTATAGTTCTTTTAAAATTTACTAGAATGGGGAACCTCATCTCTCCACCCTCTGTGCTCCCCACATCTCTTAATACCTCAGGAAAACAGCATTGAAGGAAGATGAAGATGGAGAAGAAGATGCAATCTACTGCCTAAAAGAAAAGTGTGAGCCCTCTTTCCATGGTCTCCTCAAATTAGTAAATCCGAAACTCTGTTTAGTAAACCACCAAGGTATCAGGGGCCTTTCCTGACGGCTCAGATGGTAAGGAATCCACCTGCCAGTGCAGGAGACATGGGTTCAATCCCTGGGTCAGGAAGATCCCCTGGAGAAGGAAATGGGAACCCACCCCAGTATTTTTGCCTGGAGAATCCCATGGACAGAGGAGCCTGGTGGGCTACAGTCCATGGAGGTCACAAAGAGTCGGACATGACATAATGATTGAGCATGCACACGTGCAAAGTATCAGGAAGCCCACCAAACATTATTTGAAGCATGGAGAGGGGCATTCACTTTGATCAGAAAAGCTCCCATTGCCATATGTGATGTTTAGCAGGAAGCAAAGGACTGAGATTCTCCTACTTGTTCAGAGAATCCTTGGTGGCTCCTCACTACAAGTTGGTCTCCTTCATTGTATACTCTCAGAGAACCTGCTCCTTCCTTCAGAGCACTCATCTCTTTTGTAATTAGGCATTCACCAGCATTGGTTTCAGAGAAGGTGATGATACCCCACTCCAGTACTCTTGCCTGGAAAATCCCATGGACAGAGGAGCCTGGTGGGCTGCAGTCCATGGGGTCACTAAGAGTCGGACACGATTGAGCGACTTCACTTTCACTTTTCACTTTCATGCACTGGAGAAGGAAATGGCAACCCACTCCAGTGTTCTTGCCTGGAGAATCCCAGGGACGGTGGAGCCTGGTGGGCTGCCGTCTCTGGGGTCGCACAGAGTCGGACATGACTGAAGTGACTTAGCAGCAGCAGCAGCATTGGTTTTGGGTTTCTAGGTGGCACTAGTGGTAAGGAACTTGCTGGTCAGTGCAGGAGACCTAAGAGAAAGGGGTTCGATCCCTGTGTTGGGCAGATCCCTGCATCGGGGAGATCCCCTGGAGGAGGGCATGGCAACCCACTCCAGTGTTCTTGCCTGGGGAATCCCATGGACACAGGGGCCTGGTGGGCTACAGTCCATGGGGTTGCAAAGAGNGTTCGATCCCTGTGTTGGGCAGATCCCTGCATCGGGGAGATCCCCTGGAGGAGGGCATGGCAACCCACTCCAGTGTTCTTGCCTGGGGAATCCCATGGACACAGGGGCCTGGTGGGCTACAGTCCATGGGGTTGCAAAGAGTCGGACACAACTGAAGCGACTGAGCACACATCACTGGTTTATGGGTTCCATGGACTTAAATACAGCAAGAGAAGAGGGACTGGCATATAATTATGGTGTTCAATAAATTTTTCCTAAAAATGTTTATTAAATTCATTCGAGGTCATGATAAATTCACATTCCTTGAAACTCGTTATACCAGACATTCCTTTACCCTCTTAGGCAAAAATCTGTATTTGTTTTCGAGGACTAGCATAACAAATAGGCACCAACTTGGTGGCTTAAAATAACAGAAACTTGCTCTCTTGCAGTTCTGGAGGTTCCTCCTGAAGACTGTTCCACACCCCTCTCTAGCTTCTGGCAGCTCCTGGCACTCCTTGGTGGTCCTTGATTTGTAAATTGCATCAATGTAATCTCTGTCTCCATCTTTGCGTAAACCTTTTTTTAAAAAGTTAATTAATTCATTTGATTGTGTCGGTTATTAGCTGCAGCACTCGGGATCTTTGTTGTGTCCCCCGGATCTTTCATGGCAGCACACGGACTCTCTCTAGTTGTGGCACTGCCTCAGCAGTTGCTGTGCTTGGGCTTAGCTGCTCTGCAGCCTGTGGGATCTTGGTTCCCCAACCAGGGATCAAACTCGTGTCCCCTGCATTGCAAGGCAGATTTTTACCACTGGACCACCGAGGAAGTCCCTTCATATGACCTTTTCTGTCTCCATATGTCTGATCAGAGATGCCTGTATGAAGCTTTGGAATCCTTCAAACGTAGCAAAAGCTCAAAGAAAACTTATTTTTGCACCACCTGTCCTGCTTTTCTGCCCACAAATACATGCCCGCATCCTCCTGCCTTTTCTCACAAAGCTTCAGTGTTTTCTAAAAACTGGAGGCTGGCACATCTTCCCATCATTAATTCTGTTGACAGGTATTTGTTGGACCTCTTCCCTAGGTGGAGAAGACAGAGAGGCATTTCAGGTGGCAAACCCATCAGGAATATAAGTTTTGTCCTGGTGAGGTACAGAAGAGTATGTTTCTTCTCTTTCTCATTGGTCTCTTTCGCCTTGCTTGTACCATCAGCCACAGAATTCACAAATGATACACTCATACGTCTTGTCCTCAGCTACAGAAGTACCAGGTTGTGGCACTGGACTGAACATATGCATATACACACACACACACACACACACACACACACAAGCACATGTATACACACACACCACAGAAATCTGGCAGGTGTGTCGACAGCCTGCTGACCTTTTGAAGTCCATCATCCCAGACTCGGGGGCCCAGCAGAAGCTCATCTGAACAGAGGTCTATGTTCAACTGGTCACATTTACACGGCACGTTTATTTCTCCCACGCAGTCTAAGAAGAAGACAGGGTGCAGTTCTTTCTCCCACATCACATAAGGACTTGTGTTTTCATAAAAGAGGAAAACCAGGACTTCCCTGGTGGCCCAGTGGACAGGGATCCACCTGCCAATGCAGGGGGCACGTGTTCAGTGTCCGGTCCGAGAAGATGCCCCATGCTGGGCTGCAAATAAACTCGAGTGCGGCAACTACTGAGCCCACACTCTAGAGCCCTCGAGCCACAGTTCCTGAGCCTGCGCTCCGCGGCCAGAGAAGCCACCGCGATGAGAAGCCCACGCACCGCAACGGAGAGTAACTCCCACTCACTGCCACTAAAGAAAGCAACGAAGACCTAGCACAACCACATTAGTTAATTAATTGATCAACCATTAAAAAATGAAATAAAAGGGGAAAACCTCAGAGGCCGCTCCCTCTTGGGGTCAACAGCTGCTCAGGAAGGCCTGGGCTCATCCCTGGTCAGGTCTGCCTGCAGGCCTGGCGCCAAGGGGAAGAAAGAACTCGTAGGAGACTGAAGGGTGAAAGATGGAGCACTCAGCTCCCTTGGCAAACGTGTTAGATGGTCCCCACTGCTGAGAGGAGGCCGCAAAGGGCAGATCGAGCACTGGACCGAGAGCCCTAATAGAAGCCCGGGGTCCCAGGACAGGCGGCTTCCTCCTTTCACCTGCATTCTGAAGCAGCTGTGAAAGCCATACACGATTTGTGAAAATATTTTTAAACGGTAAAATGCTTTACAAGTAGAAGGCATCACTGCTTTATTATTTTTTAATTATTTTAATTATTTTTAATTATTTTCATTATTTTAATGAACAAATGACTTGGAGGGATGGTATGGGGAGGGA
>SJYV01024181.1:0-11260 GCA_006410875.1 Neotragus pygmaeus | reverse complement strand
ACTGGTTGGATCTCCTTGCAGTCCAAGGGACTCTCAAGAGTCTTCTCTAACACCACAGTTCAAAAGTATGAAATCTTTGGTGCTCAGCTTTCTTTATGGTCTAACTTTCACATCTATATATGACTACTGGAAAAACCATAGCCTTGTCTAGATGGACCTTTGTTGGCAAAATAAAGTCTCTGCTTTTTAATATGCAGTCTAGGTTCAAGCCAATATCATTTAAGATTCACAGCACATCATCCACTTTCTTNTTTCACATCCATATATGACTACTGGAAAAACCATAGCCTTGTCTAGATGGACCTTTGTTGGCAAAATAAAGTCTCTGCTTTTTAATATGCAGTCTAGGTTCAAGCCAATATCATTTAAGATTCACAGCACATCATCCACTTTCTTTGTGTAATGCATCACATCCAACCAGGACTAAAAATTCTTCTGAAAGTCTGAAAGTCTGTGCACAGCAGCAACTGTATGATGCCATGCCCAAGACCAAAGGAAAGGGCTGCTTGTCATGACTCTGTTGCAGATAAAAAGCCTTCTTAAGAGCAGCCATTATCATTGTGCCAAATATATGAATTGAGTCAGACTCATTCTCTCATGAGGTAGGACACTGATAGAAAATTTCTCAAATACTACAAAAAGTGATCAAGATAGAGGTTAATTAAATTATTACTAACTTAAGACTCACTGTTTCTCACATAGATTATAGTCTTCCTAAATTTTCTTCCGGTCTTCAGTCTTGTCCCCCACAAATCTAACAGTAGTGTGATAGTGCTTTCAACAGAGTAAGTTAGGGGTAGAACATTAAAAAGGGGATCAGAAAAGGTATCTCTGAAGAAGTGACATTATTTTGCTGAACTTGGCAAAATATTGATGGAAGAGGGGACAGCAATAAGATGTGCTAACAGTTAGGAAAGGGCTTGACTGTATTCGGGGATCACGAAAATGACCATGTTGAATGAGGTGGGAGAGTGGGACAGCATATATGGAAATGGTCTGTAGAGACTAGATCATTAGCACTTCTTTTTATTATCAGGTCATGATACATGATGAAGGATCTATACCATTCTGATTTTCTATGTAAAGCCTTTCAAATCCTCCCCATTACATAAATAATAAAACCCAGTCCCTTTAATATTATTTGCAAAGTCCTGCACACTCAGGCATCTCTCTATTTAGTTTCCTTTTCAGTAATTCCCAATCTCTTCTGTAACATTCCTCAAACACTGATCTCCTTGTGGTTCTTTGAATACGATATGCTCGTCTTCTTTTTGTTCAGTCACTGAGTTGTGTCTGTCTCTTGCAACCGCATGGACTGTAGCACATGAGGCTCCTCTGTCCTCCACTATAACCCAGAGTTTGCTCAGATTCATGTCCATTGAGTCAGTGATGCTTTTCTTATACTTAGCTATATTCCATGGCTTCTGTATCTTCTTCTTCAATGGGAAACATTATTCTGCTTATATTTTTTAAAGTATACATATATACATAAATGCGTATATGGACTTAGTGAATGAATATCATTTCATTTGATTCTCAAAAACAGTTCAATAATTGAGAAAATAGGAATTCATAGGGCAAAAGCAACTTGCCTAGAGGTAGATCCCACAACTAAAGTGTGGGAGCTAAGATTCAAATTCGAGGTCTCTAATGAAAAATCTGCTCCTCTTTCTAATGCATGAAATAGTTTCCCTCTTATTTCTCATGATAAATGAATAAAATCCTTGCTAAGCACATAATTAGGCTCTATAAATTTATCAGATTGACTAACTGAAGAACCAGGGATCACAAATTTTAATTCTGGAAAATATTCCAAACTTACAGCTTCAATTTTCTGCAGGTTCAAAAGCATTAATTTGCTCAGACCACCATAGTTTTTGAGATCCAATTGAGTTCTAATGCTTAATTTGCAATGCTAATTTAACTTTTCCATAATCTGATAGTTAGATTCTGAAATAGACCAAAAGTTACAAGAAATTCACACTGTGAGCTAATATCCTAGAGCAAAGTTCCCATTAGACGATGGAGATTGCATTTAGGAATTTTTCTTAAAGGATATAAAAGGGTGTAAAACTTCTGATTTCACTTTCAACAGATAGAGTAACAACTAGGCAGATGATTGCTGCTTATTCATTATGTTTAAACTGAATTTTAAAAGTTTGGGTGCTATATTATTTAAAAAAACACAAGTTATAATGATATCTTATACTTTAAAAGAGTCTCATAGTTTATAAAATATTTTCTTTTGTATTATTTTATCTTCCTGACAATCCTGTGTACTTGGAGGGGAAGGGATATTATTATTATGCATGTGATAACTTTACTAATGCTGAGACAAACTGAAGCGGGCCTGAAAAATCACGCAAGGCCACACAACAGATGACTATTCTGGGCTCCATTTTGGAATCTGAAATCCATTCAAATTTGTAGCCTATTATATGTAGAGAGGGAATATTTTCAATAACAAACTCTGACAGTACAGAGTTTGAGAGTTGTTGCACTGCTCAGCGAAGAGAGAAAGAAACCATGCATTGCTCTGTAATTCCGGTTTCAAACTGTTTTTACCCTTGAGATAGTCATAGGTTGATATTAAGACAAAATATTAAGGGCTTCTCTAGAATATAGAAGTTGAATATATTAATAACTAACCTGAAAATACATGCAAAGAACTGATGCAAAGAACTAACTCATTGGAAAAGACCCTGATGCTGGATAAGATTGAAAGCAGAAGGAGAAGGGGATGACAGAGAATGAGCTGGTTGGATGGCATCATGGACTCAATGGACATGAATCTGAGTAAGTTCTGGGAGTTAGTAATGGACAGGGAGGCCCGGCATGCTGTAGTCCATGGGGCTGCAAAGAGTTGGACACGACTGAGCAACTGAACTGAACTGAACCTGAAAATAATTCAAAAAACATAATATAACCCACTTGTGCAATATAAAAACAGTCTGAAACTTTTTAACTATTAAAATAATTGTTTTTGAGAAATGATAGTCAATGGTGAAGACTTTCACATAATTCTCTAGCTTATAATTTTGGTGTCCTCTCAAAGACTACAGATATTTCCTTAAAACAAAATAAAATATTTATTTCTTGGTTTGTTCAAGAAATGTGTTCAATATTATAGATATAAAAACATAAATAAGACACCATCTGACTCCTCGTAAGAACTTAAAAACTATCACAGGACCCATTTATGCACAAATAATTCAGTAGCCCTCTATAAATGGCAATGTACCTAGGAAAAAAGCCAAACTTTTTTAGAATTTAGCTTTTTATTGGGAACAGATCATACACATTTGAAGTTGAATTCTGAGACCCTTGGGGAAGTAGATACTCCCTGTATAACTGAAGGCAGACTGTCCACAGGATGAAGGGGCTTCACTGGTGGCTCAGACAGTAAAGAATCTGCCTGCAATGCAGGAGACCCAGGTTCAATCCCTGGGTCAGGAGGATCCCCTGGAGAAGGGAACAGAAACCCACTCCAGTATTCTTGCCTGGGGAATCCCACGGACAGAGGAGCCTGGAGGGCTACAGGCCGTGGGATCGCAGAGTCAGACACCACTAAGTGACTAACATGTGACCCTTTAACCATAAACTTGTATCCTCGACTGGATGATTCTGTAAATCTGGCTTAAAGAGAAGGAAAAGGACACATATTTCAATCACGGAGCCTACTTCTCTCAGCTGTGTAGTGGTGTGGAGGCATTAAGAAGTGTATCCTGCAGAGGAAAAAAAAAAAGAAAAAGGGAATATCTGCAAATACAGCCTAAGAAACCAGTCAAGGAAATAAAGACCATGAAGCATACTAGGCCCTTCAACATCAGTAGCTCAGGGAGAAAAAAGGAGGTGAAAAGAACTCATAAAAGTCTTCAGAGCTTGAGGGTTGTGATGCATGGAGGCAAAGAATGTGTATTTCACTGCGATCGCCGGGGGCTGAGGGCAGCAAGTGCTGCAGGTGGGGATGCTGGTGACCACTTTAGGAGAAAATCTTATTAATAGCCTCTGCCAGAACTGGTTGAAAGACAAAGGTAAAAAAAAATATGTTTTTATTGTGCTCGTCATCAGGTGAGACCGTACAAGGGCTGCTACTGCTAAGTCACTTCAGTCGTGTCCGACCTTGTGTGACCCCATAGATGGCAGCCCACCAGGCACCCCCGTCCCTGGACTTCTCCAGGCAAGAACACTGGAGTGGGTGTACAAGGGCTAGCAGAAAGTAAAGACAAATACATGATCTGTGAGGAAGGGTGTTGTCTCTCACCTGTTGATCGTGTGAGTAAAGTAAGTGAGGCAACTCACTGTACACTTTGATTTGTGAGTGTGATACAGCTAGTGTACTGAAATAAGAAATCCATAAAACTTGCTGGCCATNAAAGACAAATACGTGATCTGTGAGGAAGGGTGTTGTTTCTCACCTGTTGATCGTGTGAGTAAAGTAAGTGAGGCAACTCACTGTACACTTTGATTTGTGAGTGTGATTCAGCTAGTGTACTGGAATAAGAAATCCATAAAACTTGCAGGCCATAGATGACCCCCAAGTGTCCTGGAAATATAGAATCTTGTGATTAGTGACATTCAGTGGGATATGGAGTCTCTACTAAGGAAAATACCAAGCTCGAATCCAGACTAGAAATGGCAAATCTTCCAACAGCTCCATTTTCCTGGAAAGTGCTTAGAGGAGAGATTTGCCCAGGCTTTCACTGACCATCAAAGCTTGCCCTATTAGCAATACAAGGCATCTCTGGAAACATGACACTCATCCTAACACAGCTATCTTTCGTAGAGCACTTATTATATAAAAGTCAGTATAGTAAATACTATGTATAAAAGTGAAAAACGTGTTAGTCACTCAGTCATGTCCAACTCTTTGTGACCCCGTGGACTGTAGCCCTCTAAGTTCCTCTGTCCAAGGAATTCTCCAGGCAAGAATACTGGAGAGGGTAGCCATTCCCTCTTCAGGGGATCTTCCTGACTCAGGGGTTGACTCAGGGGTCAAACTAGAGTCTCCTGCATTGCAAGACAGATTCTTTACTGTCCAAGCCAAAAGGGAAGCCTAACACTGCATATATCTTGCCATTTAAATTCTAGCTAGCTGTGATAACGTCTCTATAAGGTCTCATGCAATCCCCACTTTGAGGTCCAAATGTTTAGGAACAAGTTGATGTAGTTAATTAATAGCCACAATAAGATTCAAGATCCGTTCCTCCTGGTCCCAAAGTTTACACTATCAACTACTATTCTAGGATGACCTCACAAAGTCCATATAAATATAATTCACGTTTCCCTCATGTTGAATCACAGATAAATTATTTAATATTTGTATATTTCTTATACACTTCCCCTACCAACCATCAGTAAACAAGAACCCAGAGAGTTAAAGGGAGGAAGATAGAAAAGCAGAGACCAGAGGACCAAATGGAGAGAGAGGACCGCAGAGGGCTGTGCGGGATGGGTACACGGATAAGGTTGCTATGGCATCAGTGTTACCGTAGGGGTCAGCTGGGCAGAGTGTCTAACCCAGTACTCTCTAGGAAAGACTAGACTTCTTTCCCCCATTATTTCAGATACCCTGAAACCTTAGAGATAATTTACTATGATAGAAAAGAAAAAGAGAGAGAATGAGGCACATGGGGCAAGGAGGAAGAAAAAGAGAAAACAGGAATGAGATGTTTTTAGATTAATTAATATCATGACATATATCCAGGCTAATGGTTTTGATGCAGTCACTAGAAATACCATACCATGTATTATACATTTACAAACCAATCTTTACTGTTAGATTTAAACTAAAATAGTAGCAAATTCTAATACAAATTATCCAAATTAACTCTCCCTATAGTCCAATAAGAAAAAGAAGCTTAAAGAAAACATGAGTATTTATTTCTCTGATTTGCCTCACTTGCCTAAGCTTTTATAGAAAGCTTTTAAATGTTCTACTTCATGGATATGATGGAAATGACAAGAAGCCTACAAAGATATATTGAACTGAAGCCTTAATCAATGGGTTGGAAGGAAACAGAGCAAAAATACAACTTGCAAGTTCCCTTGGTGGTAGATAATTTTGCCTTGCTGGGTTTATCTGAAACAAAAAGTCTATATGGTTCTTTGGACTGTTCCATCCACTGAATTTTGGCATCAGCTTATAAAACCAGATTTTATAGCCACAGAATATAAAGAAAAGTAGGATTTGATAATCACTTTCCAAATTTGGCCACTGTGGTTATGTGTATACAAAGCTAAACTCTGTGCTGGGTAGGAAAGGTCACAAACCACAGAAAGAAGCAGAGTGAAGTCATTACTGAATAGAGAACTGATTTTACAGTTACAGATTCTAGATCAATTCCCTTTTATGACTGGTTATGTAACATAGGGTGAGTTACTCAGTTCTAAGATTCAGCCTTCTCGAATGTACAGCAGAAATAAAACTAACATGTATAAATAACATGAATTAAAGTTGTATCAAAGCTGATATTCAATCAATGATAGCTTCTTTTAGCATTGCTGTTATGATGTCAGGCATTCATATGTGTATTTAACTGAAAATTACATGAAGATATTGCTTTATGTAGATATCATAGGATAGGATTTTTTTATTGTTATGGAGTTAAGCTAAATATATAAAAATGACAGACTTGTTAACCTCTGGGGAGTCAGTTTAAAATGAGTTTCAGAGATATATCTATCCAATTCTATGAAGGTCTATATAAGAATCTCTTCATAGTGACTATTACACCAAAGTGAAAGTGAAATCGCTCAGTCGTGTCCTACTCTGCGACCTGTGGACTGTAGCCTACAATGCTCCTCCATCCACAGGATTTTCCAGGCAAGAATACTGGAGTGGGTTGCCACTTCCTTCTTCTTATTACACGAGAGAAAACTAAAAATGACAGTGACAAGTTGGGCACTGTTCCTTTTCATCTTAAAACTTTGGCTTTTTTTGAAGTTTTCATGTTGCTATGAAGATACTTCAGTCATGTCCGACTCTGTGCAACCCCATAGACGGCAGCCCACCAGGCTCCCCCGTCCCTGGGACTCTCCAGGCAAGAACACTGGAGTGGGTTGCCATTTCCTTCTCCAATGCATGAAAGTGAAAAGTGAAAGTTAAGTCGCTTAGTCATGTCGGACTCTCAGCGACCTCATGGACTGCAGCCCACCAGGCTCCTCCGTCCATGGGATTTTCCAGGCAAGAGTACTGGAGTGGGGTGCCATTGCCTTCATTACATAAATATATATGCATGTGTATAGAGTATATAACGTAACAAATGTTATGATTGTTAACTTCTTGTGTGGTACTACAAATGTTTGCCTGTATTATCTGTAAAGTTTGATACTTAGGAGTAGAAATTGTGGAATTAGAATTCTTTTTCTCCTTTCTTAGCTCCATGATCTTGGACTTACTGTAAACCTTTCTGATAGCTGCTCATTTCTAAAATGGCTAGTAATAATTTCTGTCTAATAGAAAGATGATACAAATCAAATGAGGTGACGTTGAGGAGGTATCAAGAAATGTTTGTTGCTGGTACATAATTAATCTTGAATAATAGTGGATATTATTATTTTTATAATGTTTACTTATTAATTTTATGAGATGAATAAACAATATAAACACTTTATTTTGAAATAATAAAAATTGTCACCATCCATTAATATTAATACTTACTCAGAATGATATACTACCCATTGACTCACCCACCCTGCATGAAATAATTCCTTTTTTGAAGAACAACACCTTATTTGAGATGCTCCCATTTGGTCTTGGGTTTTAGTTATTTTTGTGTATTATTTTACTTTCCCCCTTCAACTCCCCCATCTAGTTCTTGGAAAGCTACCAGAGGATATGGTAAAGGACAAATTTTTGATTTCTTTTGGCCCATGAATAGACTGACTCCAGAGAGCTATGTTTATGCACTCAGGGTTGTCTGACCATTATGTGGTTTTCAAATGCAGGTTTTCTAAAGCTAAACTGAGTCAATTATGAATATTTCAGAATGTCTGTATATACAAGTCCTCCTTAGTCTGATATCTCATAATGGCCTTTATAACTCTTTTTTGGCTCTTACTTTGTATTTCAAATACTTTGGTAGAGGTGTTATAGAATTTCACTACTTTCATTTATAGTGGCTGCTTAACTAATTTTCTGGGTAAATCTCTGGTATTTATGTTCAGGCTATAAATAGAGAAAAGAATAGTCAGCAGAGCAGACAAGAGAAATAAGGAAAGGGATAACACTGCTTTACAAATCAGTAATTGGTCATTCACTCATTTTAGGAACCACAAGATTTTTTTAAAATTTTGAGGAAAGAGTCCTTAGAGATTATTTAATCTAAACTTCTAATTTTACTTTTGAATCGATACTCAAAAGTTAAATGATATGAAAAATTCACATAATAATTTTAAAAAATTGGACAAGAATGAATCTGTCAGGCTAGACTATAAGCCTACTGGTTTTGGTGATTTTTTTTTAAAATAAGCATAGGTCATAGAAAATACAGCTAACAATAGGGTACCATTTATGAAAATATAGGCCTGATCAATATTTTAAACTATTATCCCTGCATATTCGTTTCAGATTGAAAATACAAAAGCTGAATAACTGAAATACCTTTAAAATATGTTACAGAGACTCAGTATGAAATGCCTGTCCTCATAAATGGATAACATGGTGGGACAGAAAAAACCACTGATCAGCTCCAAGTTCCACTTTGACTCTGTACTTTCAAACTCTCAATTCTGCCGGTCAGCTAAAATTTTCATAGTCTCAGTTTCGTTTTCTTTAATATGAAAATGACTTTGAGAAGTATGTGAGACAATTTATCGTTTAAAAATCATAAACAGGTAGAGTCATATCAATTCATACCTATTTGTATCCAAGAGATATCATGAAATATGAGGAAGTGGATACCATTTCATACAAGGCACCAGAAAGTCTTACCTTTGAACTGAGGTCTGAAGGAAGCACAGGAAAATATTTGAGGTTGACTGTTGCACAGCTAGAGTTAGAAGACACTTTATCTGGCTGCAATGCCTACTAGAGTAACCTACTTAGATAATGCTAGGAATCAGATACATCCCATGTGTTTTCTTAAACATCTAAATGTCAATTCTTTCTCTAAATTTTACTTTAAAAATTATTTATTTGTGGATAAGCAGTGAAAAGTGGTAAGCTGTTGCAATATCAGACTATCTATACTATCTGAATTGTGTGGGACAATAACTTAATTGTGAATATATTGAATATTAAAATCCTTCAATACTCAAAAAAGCCCAGAGTTAAATTTAATAGATGTCATTGAAATGAACAGAGAATATTCACCCTTTCTTTAAAAATTCTGGTGTCTTAGTATTATTCCTTTTAGAAACAAATTTACTAATACTAAGTAGAAGGTAATTTTTGAGTCACCAATATATACACTCCTTGCTTCAAAATTTCCAGTGATCTTCTGTAGGCCTTAAAATTAAGTTGAGCTTCCTATCAACAACATAGGCATCTAACCAGAATAAATCAAAAGTTATCACCAATTATGTAGGTTCCCCAAAGTACTTTCCAGTGAACCATATATGTTATCTAAGAAAAAAATCCTGTAAATACACATCTTTGACGTTTTGGAAATGTAATTAATTTCTCCCAATTATAACTATAAGTATGTTGTATTTTTCTCATGTATATTTTTGAAAAGTCATGTTTAAAATTTTTTTTTATTTTCTATTTTTAATGAAAGACCATTGATTTACAATGTCGTGCCAATTCCCACTCTACAGCAGTGATTTGGTTATATGCATATATGCATCCCTCTTTACATTGTTTTCCACTGTGGTTATCACAGAATGCTGAGCATAGCTCCCTGTACTATGCTGCTGCTGCTGCTAAGTCGCTTCAGTTGTGTCCGACTCTGTGCGACCCCACAGACGGCAGCCCATTGGGCTCTGCCATCCCTGGGATTCTCCAGGCAAGAACACTGGACTGGGTTGCCATTTCCTTCTCCAATGCATGAAAGTGAAAAGTGAAAGTGAAGTCGCTCAGTTGTGTCTGACTCAGCAACCCCATGGACTGCAGCCTACCAGGCCCCTCCATCCTTGGGAGTTTCCAGGCAAGAGTACTGGAGTGGGATGCCATTGCCTTCTCTGCCTTGTGCTATACTGTAGGACATTCTCATCTGTCTATTCTAAAGAGTTTGCCTCTACTAACCCGCAACCCCCAGGTCATCCCTCCCTCCCCACTCTTTGGCAACCACAAGTCTGTTCTCTGTGTCTATGAGTCTATCTCTGCTTTGTAGATATGCCCATTTTGTGCCCTGTTTTAGATGCCACATGCAAGTGGGAACGTATGGTATTTGTCTTTCTCTTTCTGACATCATGTAGTATGGTCATCTTTAGCTGCATCCTAAAACTTTAGTTTTACTCATTCTTTCATGAAGCTAGGCAAATATTTCCTAGCAGGGTCATCCTGAATCTGAATTTAGACTTTATGTTTAGCTATATGTGGCTATATACATATAAGTTTAAATTAAATTATAAACTCAGTTCTGTAGTCATATGTGTCAAATTTAATTACCTCAGTGGGTGCACATGGATAGTGGCTACCACATTGGGCATCCAGGACAAGTGGTTGGTAGTTAGGAGAATGAAATCTTGGCTTTTAGGGAATATATACGGAAGAGAAGATCTGAAATTTAGAAAAGAATGAAGTCAAATGGGAGCATTAGCCACTTTCTCATAATTGAGTGGCTGTCCTTTGAAATAAATATTTAACTTGATCTCTGTTTACCCAAAATTCAAAACGTGACAAATAAAAACTATTAAGAAAATGAATGGAGCTTCATATTGAAAACAATTTGCTCTTAAACCATAAAAAGTAGAATTCTTATTCAGGAGCATTAAATGAATAGGTATATAGTAGAACTGTTAGAGAAGATTTCAGCCCTAGAAGAATGGTTGGCTTATGTGATGCTAAAGGCTCATCCTGATATTAATGCTGTTAAGGTCATGAATAATCAGTGAAAGGCAGAGTGTTTGCTTAAATTCCCCAGAAAAAGAAGCTATCTATGAACATAACACTATATACTCCTAAGCCCCAGATCAGTATTATTGAACTAGGCTTTATGGGAGAAATATCTGATAATCTGTGTGTTTAAATGCATGCCCAAGTAACTCTAATACTTAAAAGGAGACCAGGAAACTTTATTTATTTATTTTTTAATGTCTCTTGTCTTAGTTTCTTTTCTTTTTTTTAATTTTCAAGTTGAAAAGAAATATTTTT
>SJYV01024180.1:0-15533 GCA_006410875.1 Neotragus pygmaeus | reverse complement strand
TGCCTCTAGCTTCTCTCCATCCTGCTCCGCTTCCCCGGGGGCACTCTGGCAGGTTCTTTCCTCCCTCCTTTCTCTCCCTTCTTGGCCTGAATCATCCCATTTATCCTCAGGAATAAATGGAATTAACCATCAGCTGATGCCCAATCTCCCTCCATGCTTAGGGCCCAAGGGGAACCCTGGTTCCAAACAGTTCAATACACAATTAATTATTTAATGGCAGTTGTGATGGGCACTAAGAAGGGGACATCCCAGAGAGTTCAGCCTGAGGGATCAGAGAGCACTGAGATCTGACTGATGGGAGAAGTCAGTGGACCGGAAGTGAGGGAAGGGCATGCCAACAGAAGGAGCCATGTGTGCAGAGGCCCTGAGGTGGGACAGGTCATTTAGGAAACTGAAGGGTGGGCAGAGGCTCTGGGTACTAAGAGCCAAAGAGTCGTGGAGAAGGGCAGGCAAGGGGGTGCGGAGGGTGGGCGGCCAGTGTAGGGCCTTGTGTCTTCCCCAGGCTTGTTAATATGAAGGTCTCTCCCCCTCCCCATCCAGTTACTGAGCCGGAACCACTCTTGGAGCATGGCCACACTGCTGGGGACAGTCCTTAGAGGGAGGACGGCTTTGATCTTCAGACAGGAAGAATTTAGAGGCAGGGCTGCTGACCGGGTGCCAGGAAGATGCAGGGGAGGTCAGATTGAGCATGCCCCTGCCTGCACACCTGCCCAGCCCCTCTCCCAGGACAGGGGTGGCCATCACTCACTGTTGACAGAAAGCCACATCTCCTGGCTGGAGAAGCCCACTGCATTGGTGGCTGTGCAGACATAGGCCCCTGCGTCCTGGACAGACGGCCGGGGGATGACCAGGGTGCCATCCTTGCTCACGTTGTAGTGGGGGTCCCCAGAGGCCAGGGCATTGGTCTCCTGCAACAGAGTCACAGGTGACATCAGCAGAGCCCACCTCCCACGGCAACCTGCATCGCTCCTCTCCCCAGGAGAACTGGGCCTACCTCTCTGGTTACCTTTATGGTAACAGGCTTCACCTACCTTGGTCCAGGTGATGGTGGGGGCAGGAACTCCTGAGGCTACACAGGGGAGAGAGGCTGGAACGCCTTCACTGGTGATATGGTGGGTGGCAGTGGGCTGGATTCTAGGTGGCACTTTTAAAAACAAACCAACTTCATAAGCCAGAGTTCACAGCAGCATTGTTCACAACAGCCAAAAGGTGGAAACAATCCAAGTAGCCATCAGAGGGGGATGGATAAACAGAGTGTGATGTGTACATATGGAATATTATGCAGCCCTAAAAAAGGAACAACCGTCTGATACATAGCACAACATGGATGAACCTTGCCAATATTATGCAAACTGAGATAAGCCAGACATGGAAGGACAAATACTTAAGATTACACTTATGGGAGATACCGTGATCAAGCTAACTCATAGAGGCAGGAAGCAGAACGGTGGTGGCCAGGGGCTGGGGGAGGGGAAATGCGGAGTTGGCAGGTACAGTTTCAACTTGGGAAGTTGAAAAAGTTCTAGAGATGGATGGTGGTGATGGTTGTGAAACTGTGTCCCATGGAGTTAAAAACCCATCCCCAAACTGAGCCCCATGGGGTTAACAATACCGGCAACTAACAGAAATTCTTGAGTTTATCTTACAGCTTGCTGCCTACCCTTCTGCTTGAGCCTGTCTTCGCTGAGCAAGCTCGCCTAATTGTTTCATTGCAAATTGCATATCCTCCAAGCTTCGTGTAGCCTAAACAATAAGATGTTTGTCTGAGTTGTTTTCCAGGAAAACAACTGGAAGTCAGCTGTGTTTAGAGTACAAGCCAGCTAAGACTGATTGGGACCACTGACCCTAAACCTGTGTCTACACAGGTGTCTGAGAAGTGACTTTTTGACATCAGAGGGCCAAAAGCCCCACCCTCAGATCATGCTAGGTGTCTCCATTTTTGAACGTGCATCTCATGGAGAAGCAAGTCAGTCAGGCACACCCGCACAGAACACTGATGACCTCGCCCTTTCCCTACCTGCAGCCACCTTTTCCCATACCTTTGGCCACCTCATGCAAAGAGTTGACTCTGGAAATGACTCTGATGCTGGGAGGGATTGGGGGCAGGAGGAGAAGGGGATGACAGAGGATGAGATGGCTGGATGGCATCACTGACTCCATGCACATGAGTTTGAGTGAACTCGGGAGTTGGTGATGGACAGGGAGGCCTGGCGTGCTGCGATTCATGGGGTCGCAAAGAGTCGGACATGACTGAGCAACTGAACTGAACTGAAGACCACCCTACTTCTTTAATAAATATCCTAAGCCCCTGGCCTTTGGGGAGGCCAATCTGAGACTTATTCTCCTGTCTCCTCACTTGACTGCCGTGTGAACACATGCTTTCTCTGCAGTAAACCTCAGCATCTCAGTGTTCTGACTTGCTGCATTCTGGGCAAGGGTCTTCCCGGATGGTGCTAGTGGTAAAGAACCCGCCTGCCAGTGCAGGAGACTTAAGAGACACAGGTTCGATCCTGGGTTAGGAAGATGCCCTGGAGGAGGGCATGGCGACCCACTCCGGTATTCTTGCCTGGAGAATCCCATGGATAGAGGAGCCCGGCGAGCTACGATCCATCGGGTGGCAAAGAGTCAGACACGACTGAAGCAACAGCATGCAGAAGCATGCATGCTGGGCAAATGAGCCTGCTGGCGCAGCAACGTGATGCTGCTTATGCCACTTAATTTATGCCACTGAACTGTACACTTTAAAATGGTTAAAATGGTAAGCTTTATATCACGTATACTTTATCATGATTTTTAAAAATAACATTTTAGCAGGAGAATACAGCTGCCACTGCTGTAAATTCGTGTCCCAAACAGAGGGCAGCCTGTGTCTAGGAACCAGCTGTGCCTTTTCTTCACAGTGGGACTTCAGATAAATCACTTAATCTTTTGGTACCCATATCCCTTGATCAGCAAAAAAAAAAAAAAAAGCTAAATTAACCTCAATTCCCTGCTCACTCTCTGGGGATGGACAGATGAGAAGTGGCAGAAAAGAATGTTCACAGGACAAAGTGAACTTGAAAACAAGTGCAGAATCCATCCTGGGAACCATCCAGATTTTCAGGCATTAAAACGGGGCAGGGTGGGGGCGGAGGTGGGGGTTGTCTGGAGGAGGAGCAGCGGAAGGGAACCGGGCATGGAGAAATCAGACCTGGGAGGGAAGGCCAGAAGCCAAGGGCTCTGACGGTAACGCTAAGTTCCTTTGGGGGAATGCCTTTCTGGATTCTCCCAGGTGGCCAAAGCCAGCAAGTCAATCAGAATTTGTTGAAATGGAAGTGAAATGAGCCAGGAGAGCAGAGCTTGATCGCTACTCCCACAGAGGGGGCTGTGTGCAGGGCAGGAATTGACGGGGAGGCTTTCTGCAGAGGCAGCCCTCACTGATGGTATGATTTGCTGAGTTACCTCCGTTTTGGAGCCCCAGCTTCCTTAACTTCAGAGCGTGGAGGCTCTTAAACGCTCCACTTGGAGCGGTTAGGAAAACTAACATGCACAGACCCTCTTAGAGGTCTGGACGTGGCACATACCCCACCTGTGGTCACTGTATTTAATTGGAAGTATAAAGAGACAGGGCAGTTGGGTTCTAGACCCAGCCTCCTTCTGAGCTTCGGTTTTCCACTACAAAACAAGGACCCATGAGTTCTTCCCACTCATCCCTCAGGGGTTTAATAAAATAAGTGAAACAAACAAACAAAAAGAGGATATTGATGTATGTGGTGAGTGACAAAACATAACTAACTGGACTTAAACTTCTTGTTTTATGTTAAAAAAGAACCTGGTTGGGTGTGAAGGGAAGCAGGGCCCCTCCCATACTGTGGATGAGAAAGTGGGCAAATACTCGAAAAGCCCTAAAAAATGTGCAGTCTCCGTGAGTCAAAACTCAATTCCACATCAATAGTGGATCCTAGGGAAAGACCTAGGTCACATGGGCAAAGGTGGGGCATCAGGACATTTATCCCCAGGGGTTCACACAGGTGAGACACTGGACAGGGCTGGGAGGGCAGGTTAGATATACCTGGCCCATCCAAACAGGNACTCAATTCCACATCAATAGTGGATCCTAGGGAAAGACCTAGGTCACATGGGCAAAGGTGGGGCATCAGGACATTTATCCCCAGGGGTTCACACAGGTGAGACACTGGACAGGGCTGGGAGGGCAGGTTAGATATACCTGGCCCATCCAAACAGGGGACACGCGGTCCGAAAGCAATGCTTCTGAGTCTTATTAGCAGAAAACACGCCATACATTGTCACAAGGAACACTCGGGTTGTAAGACGGTAATATTACTCCAGTTGGTTTCTAAATATTTCTATGGACATGCATATGAAGAATTTATACATAATTTATATACAGAATATATATAACTTATATACAGCACATATAAAGAATATTTATAATGTATATGTACATTTATAATACATAAATGTGTATAAATGTATATACAGTGTGTATTGTGTATATGTGTACATGTGAAGCTCATGTGTGTATAAAGTACGAAGGATACACAACAAATGTAAGATTTTTCCAGTTCTTCTTAGTTACTGGTATTATAGAAGGTTGATTTTGTTTCGGAGTTCTTTTGCTTTGTGGGGGGGGGGTACGTCCAGTCTTTAAATTTCCTACAGTGAATATGTACTATGCGTGCNAGGATACACAACAAATGTAAGATTTTTCCAGTTCTTCTTAGTTACTGGTATTATAGAAGGTTGATTTTGTTTCGGAGTTCTTTTGCTTTGTGGGGGGGGGGTTGGTCCAGTCTTTAAATTTCCTACAGTGAATATGTACTATGCGTGCAAGCAATCTCTTTAAACAAAGGTGTTCGAGATCAAGTTCTCCTTGGGCGCCTTCACCCATCCCGTCCTGCCCCCGCCACCAGCCCAGGACTCACCCTGGACAACCAGCTGCACGTCTCTGTGGTGAGAGCCAGCCGTGTTGCTGACCACACAGCTGTACCTGCCGGCGTCCTCCAACAACGCCTGGTCAAGGTGGAGGCTGCCGTCTGCCCGGACGGAATGCCGGCTGCCCGGTGGGAGCTGGTGGGGGCGAAGAAGAACCAGCTTGGACCAAGGGCCCCACTCAGAGCCGCTAAGAGAACTCCAGAAGCCTCACTGCCCACCAGCCCAGCAGGGAACAGCCTGGGTAGAGAGGCCAGGGGCTTGCAAAGGGGGTGGGGGGCCTGGGGGTGACACTCCCATCCCTTCCTGGATAGTCATGAGACCCCACAGACCCTCGGGGCCAGGTGGATCTGACCCCCATCATACCCTTGAGCCTGCTCGCCCAAGGTCCACCAGTTCAGAGCAGGACACCTGACCCAAGGGCGCTGAGAGGAGCCCCTCCCGGGAGGGTGGGCTTGGGGCCAGAGCCCTCATGGAGTCAGCACTGGAGCTCCGAGGCCCATGCACACCAAGGCCACAGAGAGGAGGGCAACCCGTCCTTGGGGAGAGAACCGAGCCACACAGAGTGGAGTAGAGNGGGTGGGCTTGGGGCCAGAGCCCTCATGGAGTCAGCACTGGAGCTCCGAGGCCCATGCACACCAAGGCCACAGAGAGGAGGGCAACCCGTCCTTGGGGAGAGAACCGAGCCACACAGAGTGGAGTAGAGGTGCGGCCGCATCAGCTGTGGTCCCAGAGAGAGCGGCTCCTGGCGGCTGGCCCGGTGTGTCCCCATCAGGACCAGGGTGGGGCAGGGGAAGCTAGCCCAGAATGGGGTCTGGGGCCACCTCTGCAGAGACGCCCAGCCAGTCTATCCCTGGTGAGGACCGTCCTGCCAGGTGAGCCAGCTCTGGGCTTCCCTGTCTCTGTCCCTCTAGCCTGGCTGCACATTCTGCTCTCGGGTTCTGGAAGACGCCCCCGGGTTGTCTTGGGACCCCTTGGGGCTGAGTGAGCTTGAGGGGGCTTCTGCTCTTTGCCCCTGGCATCTGGGCAGGTGCAGGCCCACCCAGTGCCCCTGCTGAACTAAAACAGGCTCTGCATCTCCGGTCACTCCGTGTCCTGGCGTGGACGAGGCCCAGGGCTACCCCTTCCCCTCATGCCCATCGGATTCTACTGGGGAACGCTCCTCCCTGCCCCAGCCCGTGTGCCCAGGCAGAGTCCTCCTCCTGGTGATCCTGCAGAAGGGTCACCCATGTGATCAGCCTCCACAAAGCCTGCCCGCTCCACGAGTTGAACACTGTCCCCTTGCGTTAGGAGCCGGGACAGCGGGGCTGGGACCAGCAGTCTGCCCACCCAGCTGCTGCCTCCCCTGGGTGTCTGGCATCTTCTGGGGTGTCTTCTGGGGTGAGGGCACCTTTTTAATAACTTCCTGGGCACAGGGACCTCAGATGTCTGAGGACAGATCAGAGATGGAAAGGGGGAGTGAACGGAGAAGGGAAATAGAGGGACCCAGGTGGCCCAGCGGCAAAGAATCTGCCTGTCTGTGCAGGAGCCTCAGGCTCAGTCCCTGAGAAGGGAAGATCCCCTGGAGGAGGAAATGGCAATCGACTCCAGTATTCTTGCCTGGAGAATCCCACGGAGAGAGGAGCCTGGCGGGCTACAGTCCATGAGCTCTCAAAGAGTCGGACATGACCTAGCGACTAAACAACAGCAACAGCAAAGAAAACCAGATCAGTGGGGATGGGTGAAGCAGCCACTGTGCGCCCAGCAGTGCCAGGCGGCTGGGCCAATGCTCCGTCGCACAGACCTCGTCTCCGTCCTGGAACCTGGAGCGGGGGCGATGGGTGAGTGCCTTGTCTGTGCCCCCACTAAACTGCTGCTCCCCAGTCGCAGCACAAATGAAGCACAAGCTCCTCCGGTCAAGGACTCGAGAGGGTGAAGGATGCTATTAGTGCATNTGCCAGGCGGCTGGGCCAATGCTCCGTCGCACAGACCTCGTCTCCGTCCTGGAACCTGGAGCGGGGGCGATGGGTGAGTGCCTTGTCTGTGCCCCCACTAAACTGCTGCTCCCCAGTCGCAGCACAAATGAAGCACAAGCTCCTCCGGTCAAGGACTCGAGAGGGTGAAGGATGCTATTAGTGCATTATCAGAGAAAGTTCTGGAAAGAGGCAGGGAAGGGAGAAGACACTCCAAGGGAACCGCAAAGCGGAGGCCGAGGTGTGAGCGTGACAGCCCCTTCCTCCTCGCAACACTGCCCACGGCACCCAGAGGGGCCCAGCACTCACAGGCACGCCGGCCTTGAGCCAGCGCCGCTCGGGGTGGGGCCTCCCAGCCAGGATGACACAGGGCAGGGACACCGGCTGCCTCTCCAGCACCCGGACGGTGGGGGCGCTGCTGGCGATCTGTGGGGGCCTTGCAGGGAGAGGAGACGGCGTCAGTACACTGGCTTCCGTGGGAACCAGGGCCCTCACTCCCCTCTGCTCCTCCCCAGGGCACCCAGAGAGGCATCAGGATTGGGGGCCCCAAAAGGGTAAAAGGGCACACTTCTTGGGGCACACTACCCTGAAAGTAGGGATCCAGATGCTCCTCTAGGGGAGCCTGGCTGTGGACACTCCTGTCCCAAAGGATGGGCAGCCACGGGGGCCTCCCCGGGGGGCCCATGTCCCCACCAAACCCTCCTCTCCAGATCCACCAGCGAACCGTGTCCAGTCACGAGGAGGTAGGCCTCTGCCTGGACCTTCCCAAAGGCATTCTCAGCTTCACAGATATACGGGGCCTGGTCTTCGGGGACCACACCTGAAGGGCAGGAGAAGGCAGACCTGACTGCCAGAGCACATCCTGCCTCCAGCCCCCGCAGGCTCCAGCTCCCCAGGTGCCAACAGCACCCTTGCCACAGCCGGGCCCTGCAGAGGTCAGGTAGGAGGGCTGCGGTGGCAAGGAGGAGAAGGATAGGGGATACAGCCGGGCCTTGGAAAGCTGAGAAGGCCTAGGCTTGCTCATGTGTAGAATGGGGATAATTTAGGGATCAATAGATGATGTAAATATAGTGCTCAGCATCCGGCCTGGCACAGTAGTGAAAATGATGGTGATGGTGAGGATGGTGATGGTGGTGATGATGATGGAATTGATAATGATAAAGATGATAATGAGGAAGATGGTGGTGACGATGATGATGGTGAGGATGATGGTGAGGATGGTGGTGATGATGGCTATCACATAGAACACTTAACACGTGTCAGACACTGTGCTAAGGGGTTTCCGTGTGTCGCTCACACAGCAGCTCCTTAAGGTGGACTGTTGTTAAAGCAGGGTGGGAGGTACTATCACCATCACTGCTGTGACTGCTTCAGAGGAGTGGGATGACGTGACCAGAGCCACTCGGCTGAAATATGACCNGCTCACACAGCAGCTCCTTAAGGTGGACTGTTGTTAAAGCAGGGTGGGAGGTACTATCACCATCACTGCTGTGACTGCTTCAGAGGAGTGGGATGACGTGACCAGAGCCACTCAGCTGAAATATGACCCCACATCAGCCTGACCCATGGCCAGCTCTAGGGGTCGGTGTACTGCTCCCAGTTGCCCAGTCTGGGGGCTTCGGGTGTCAGAAGCCATTCTGTCTCCTCTGCCCACCCTCCCCCAGCCTCAGTATCTTACTTTCAAAGAACAGCACTCCTGAATCAGGCCACCCAGTCCTGCTGCCCAGCCCGGGCCCCAGAGGCTGGTCATCTCCACGGCGCCAGGTGATGGTAGGCGGTGGGCGACCCGTGGCCCGGCATGCCAGGAGGGCGCTCCTCCCCAGTTCCACGGTGACGTCCTGGGGCAGCTCCGAGAGCTGGGGCGCATCTGCAGGGAGGTGACAGTCAGCCTTGCCCAGTGGCTGGACCCGCTCGGCCCCAAGGGCACTGCTCCAAGGCCTGCCTGCTCTCCCCTCGCTGAGGGATTTCCCTCTTCCAGCCTCTCCCTCAAGAACCTAACTCATATCCAGGGCTCCAGGGCCAACTTGAGCTTGGCAAGGTGCAGCCCTGAAGGGCTCCTGGAGACAAAGAGGCAGAGCGAGCAGCTTTCAGAGGGATGAAGTCCTCAGACCCCACATGGCATCTCGGGGACCCCTCCTGTCCAGCCGTACAGGAAGCGATATGCCTGCTCCTTCAGGCGACATCTCCTGGGAAGCCAGCTTGGAGGGGCTGCAAGTCATGCCTGACCACCGGAACCCCACCAGCTCTGAGGGCACCCCCCCCCACCATGCCTTCCTCCTGGGCCACCAGAGCATCTCCTCACGCATCTCCTGGACTCTGGGCACCGTTTTCACGACCCCGAACAGCCAACTTCAGAGGGAGGTTCTAGCTCATCTTTACTAGATGAGCAACATCCTTCTCTGCTTGTTGAACGTCTTGTAATAAGCATATAAATCTCTACTACAAAGTCAAAACAGGCCTATAAATAACTTGACCTTAGACTTGATGGTCCAAATGGGACACTGGAGAGTGAAAACAGCCATCATAATAATTACAGCAGGATAACAGACGTAAACAAGGGCGCCTGAATTATTAAAAAATTCAGGCATCACATAAGGGTTTAGCCTTCATTTTTGCTCCACACACTTCAAACTTCATGTTCCTGCCACTGTTGATGTAGTGTTTCTTTCAAAGTTTTTTCTCCTAAGCATTGTCTTATTTTTATGATGGGGAGTGGGGGCATGGAAGTAATTTATTTTCCCAAAGAGAGACTCATAATCCTTTCCATGCTTCTGCTGGCCAGAAGGTGGCCCAACTCCAGACAGGTCCAGGCCCCATTCCCTGCAGCTTCTGGGCACTGCCCTCAGAGCCCTGGCCCCAGACCCCTGACCAGGAAAGACCCCGGTCTGTTCCGAACCCATCATATCCAGCATGGAGGAAAATCCTCCACCCCTTTGTTCTTGCCGTCTCTCTCCAGAAATCTCCCCCATCCATCCAAATCATGACATCAAATTTCCCTCTTGGCCTTGCGGAGCAGGGGAGTTCCAGGGAGATATAAACACAACTTGGAAAATCGCTGCAAGGAGGAAGACAGTCTTGGACCTGAGCTCACACACCACCCGCAAGTCGCTTTTCTTTCTCACTGGGGCCTGGCAGCTGCGGCCACTGCGAATCCAAGCAAGTATCTGCTCCGGGTGCCTCAGATAGGGCCACTGGTCCTGCAGAGCCCTGGCCCTGGGGATGCAGCTTTCTTATTCCCCTCCCCTCACCCTGAGTAGGTAGCTCCAGGGCCAGGTACCCCCAGAGCCTGCCTCCTTGGCCCTACCCAGCGCACTGCAGGGCCCAATTCAAACCTCCCTCCTCCCGCAGGCCTCTCTCTCAGTCCCCGTTTTTCTCACGCTGTCTCTTGACCCTCTCCTTCCATAGCCAAAGAACCCTGCTTATGTGAGGTATTAAAAAGCACACCCTCCTTCCCATTCTCCTCCCAATCCTGAACTTCACCTCCCTCCCCAAGAAGGGACAGTTGACTTATAATAGTAAGCGACTATCAAAGGGTTCCGGGCTTCCCTGATAGCTCCGCCTGCAGTGCAGGAGACCCTGGTTTGATTGCTGGGACGGGAATATCTGCTGGAGAAGGGATAGGCTACCCACTCCAGTCTTCTTGGGTTTCCCTTGTGGCTCAGCTGGTGAAGAATCTGCCTGCAATGCGGGAGACCTGGGTTCGATCCCTGGGTTGGGCAGATCCCCTGGAGAAGGGAAAGGCTACCCACTCCAGTATTCTGGCCTGGAGAATTCCACGGACTGTATGGTCCATGGGGTCACAAAGGGTTGGACGTGACTGAGCGACTTTCACGTCACATCAAAGGGTAGCATCTGGAATGCCTACTCAGTGACAGGCAAGATGGTGGGACTTTAGCAACATGACTTCATTCGTGGTCTCAATAAGCTCACGGGGTGGGTGTTCTTACAACCCCGTTTTGTTGTTGTCATTTAGTCACTAAGTTGTGTCCAACTGTTTGCAGCTCCATGGACTGCAGCATGCCAGGCTTCCCTGTCCTTCACTCTCCTGGAGTTTGCTCAGACCTTGTGGCTCAGAGGTTAAAGCATCTGCCTCCAATGCGGGAGACCTGAGTTTGATCCCTAGGTCGGGAAGATCCCCTGGAGAAGGAAATGGCAATCCACTCCAGTATTCTTGCCTTGAGAATCCCATGGACGGAGAAGCCTAGTAGGTTACAGTCCACGGGGTCGCAAAGAGTCAGACACGACTGAGCGACTTCACCTCACCTCACCTCATGTCCATTTAGTTGGTGATGCCATCCAACCATCTCATCTTCTGTTGCCCCTTCTCCTCCTGCCCTCAATCTTGATCTTCCCAGGATCAAGGTCTTTACCAATGAGGTGGCTCTTCACATCAGGCGGCCAGAGTATTGGCGCTTCAGCATCAGTCCTTCCAGTGAGTGTTCAGGGTCGATTTCCTTTAAGATTGATTGATTTGATTTCCTGGCTGTCCTATGGGCTCCCAAGAGTCTTCTCCAGCACCACAATTTGAAAGCCCATTTTACTGAGGGTCAGAGGGATTAAGACACCTGCCCAGGTGCAGATCAAAGTCAATGGTAGAGCTGGGGTCAGAGCCCAGTTCTGGCTGCTGCTAAGACCCAGGCTCTCAGCCACTGCACCCCTGCATCTCACTGGTACTCAGGGGCAACTTGGCACCTCTTCACTCCTCTCTCAGAGGTGCAGTCAGCTAAATTCCAGAATCAGATCCCGCCCCTAAAACTGCGACTCCGTCTCCTATGCAGCCTTCCCTCTGCTCATCACTGGAGCCTCCAAATAAAGTGAGACCCCAGAACCCTGCACATCAGAGCCGGGGGTCCTCTGGTTCCTTTACTGTGCAGATGGGAGACTGAGATGCAAAGCTGGGCCCACATGGGGCCCACGCTGGTCTTGCAGCATCTGGAGGTGGGGCGGGCTGCCAGCCCTGTGCCCTTCCCAGGGTCCCTTCCACGAGGCTCAGCCACCTCTGCTTTCAGGCTCCAAGCCCCCTCCTCAGACTCCCAGGTGCCCCTCTGCAGGGAGGGACCATGAGCTAATTCCGCAGGCCCCAGGTTTTCCCAGGAATGGCCCTGTTTGCCTCGACCTTGAGAGGTTTCTGGGGCAGGAGCTGTGAGTGCCCTGAGACAGCCAGACACACAGCAGCCGCCATGCTCTCTAAGCTCATCATCTGACAGCTGCAGTGCGTTTGCAGGGAGGCAGCTCTGTGTGGGGAACCAGAAGCACCCAGGAAGAGAAAACTGCCCCGTGAAGGATGCCAGCCACCAGCCTGGGAGGGGGCAGGACAGGAGGGTGTGGCCAAAGCTGAGACTTACCAGTACTGATGAGCTCTTCCCTTCACCCCTAGGGATTCTCCAAGGAAGTGACATTGACAGAGGTGATGACTTCTTACTTGGCCCCCCAGGCAAGGGCCACTAGAATAAAGGCCTGAAGCCTGGGCAGGGCCCCTCCCCACCCGCGCTTCATGGCCTCTGCCCCACTGGACGCCCGTGGATGAACCCCTTCACCACTCTGGACCTCGGATCCCCCTCTAGAAAGAGATAACTATATTCTCCCCAGTTCTAGTACCTTAAAGTTCTAGAGTTCTTTATCATCATCTGGAGACCCTGCAATCACCCAGTCTCCTCCACCATCCTCCCAGTTCCCATGGCCCAGAGCCCTGGGTCAGAGCTTGTGGGGATGTGTCAGCTTGGGAAATGGAGCTCTAATTAGTCTTGACTTAGCCTGGCCAGAAGGAGGGCAGGGGACCCAGGCCCAAAGACTCGGCCAATGGGCAGGGTGACCACGGGAGAGGCTGGCCTCAGGCCCTGCCCTGTTTATAGAAGGATTCTAGGGTCTCTTGGAAGGAGACAGGGCTGGGGATGGCTGCCACAGCCCCAACCTGGGAAGACCCCTTTCCCCACAGAAAGACCCTGCGGCGGAGCCTGGAGCCTCAGCTCCACTGGCCAGAAGTGCAGGATGACTCTCCTCCCTAAACAACAACAACAACAACAAAATCTTAAGATCTTAAACTGTATTTTATGACTGTTTATAAAGACAAACACAATCCAGGCCGGGTTCATTTTCGTCTACTTATTCTTCACTTTTTTTTTTTTCCTCCTGATGGCAAAAGAAATTAAAATCAGAGCCTTGTCCAGCAGCCCTAAAAGGGTCATGGGCTCTGGGCCCTCACCTGATGAAGCAGCCCGGGTGCTGGCCCCAGAGGCCAGCTGTGTTTCTCTCCTGCTCCCCGTGGCTGGCCGGAGGGGCTCTGCCTTCATAGACACACACCCACCACCCCCTGCTCACCCACCCAACAACCAGAGGCTTCCAAGGCAGGGATGAGAAGCCGAGACAAAAATGAGCCAATGGAAAGAGGGCTGAGTGGGGACTTCCCTGGTGGTCTGGTAGTTATGAATCTGCCTTGCAGTGCAGGGGCCGCAGGTTCAGTCCCTGGTTGGGGACCTAAGATCCCAAATGCCGTCGGCCAACAAACCCCAAGCACCCCGACTGCTGAGCCCACACGCCCAAACTACAGAAGCCCGCGCACCGCAGCGCCGGTCCTGCGCGCCGCGGCTAAGACCCGATGCAGCCAAATAGAGAAGAGTTCTAAAAGTAAAGAGAGAGAGAGAGGGCTGAATGGCATCCATTTCAAGAGGAAGCAGCAGCAAGAAGGGAACCCGGGCCAGAGCTGCTTTAAAATAGTAGAAAGAGCACGGGCTCCGGGGCCCTGGGGGCACTGGGGAGGGCCACGTGGCCTGGCCACCAGCCGCGGGACGGTCACTCCATCTCACTCTGCCACACCGGGCCCTTGTCACCGGGCCCGGCCCCCTGTACACTGAGTATTTATTTCAATCAAGTCCTGAGTGAAGCACATTCTCATTAAATCTCTCAAGGACCTTGTGAATAAGCCTCTGTCATCAGCAGCCCCATTTTACAGATGAGGAAGGCAAGGCCCAGGAAGGTAAATAACTTGGCCAAACAAGCAGCAGGCCCCGGACCTCGATCCGGGACTCCTGCCTGACAGATGCCAGGCCCAGAGCGGAGAGACCCGCAAAGGCTGGTCCACAGTGTGGGCACTCCCTGGCAGGTCAGGGGAAGGCTGCCCTCCTTTCGGTACCCATGCCCCCCTCATGCCAATACTGCCAGGAAGCCAGTTCCCAGCTGAACAGCAGGAAGTGGGCACGGTGCCCCCATTCTCAGCCTGCAAGGCTCTGGCAGCCTGGCCAGGAGGGCCGCACCACAGCTGCCACCCAGATGGGCAGGCCATTCCATTTCCCACCACCGCTGCCAGGCCAGCTCTCCCCAGACACACAGGTGTTGGGCCACAGTCCACCCCGTCCCTGACCTCAAGGCCAGAGGCCACAGTGGCCCCGTGCTCCAGATGCCTGCCTCTGGAGTGCCCTCCCTCTCACCCCTCTGACATGGGGAAATGGTCTCCAGACCAACGGCTGCCAGGTGAAGGAACAGGATCAGGCAGGCGGGTCGGCTTGGGCCCCAAAGAAATAAGGCTTTGCTGAAAAGGAATCAGACATGGAACAAAGGAGGACCGCTTGTAACAACGCCCAGGGCAGCCATCCCTGGAGCGCCTTCTCTGCCTCCCCAGAACCCACTGACTAACCACAGTGACAGTGACATCTATCAGAGCGCTTCTTGTCCAAGACCTTTCCTATCTCTTACTCACACAACAGCCACAAACATTTTGTAGGTGAGCAGCCCGAGGCTCAGAGTGGAGAAGCAATGTCCAAGCTCACCCTGCTGGGAGCATCAGGACCAAGTCCAGGGAGTAAAGAGCCCTGACCCTGGGTTTGGATTCTGCCACTCCCCAGATGTGTGATCCTGGACCTCTCTGTGCCTCATGCCCCCTCTATGAAAGGATAAAGTGGAACCCACTGCAAAGGGCTGTTATGAGGATGACAGGTTAGCACAAGAAACGTGCTTAGAGCTGGCTTTGCTACAGGGCAGATTTCACGGAAGACTTATTATATTTTTATCATCAGGCCCTATGGCTTTCCACACCCACCCCATCCAAAAGCCCAGCCACACAGACAGGGAAAGTCTGAGCACATCATTCTCCTTAGAAACCTCTCACGACCTCCTCAGGACAAAGCCCAGACGCCACCGGGCCTCCTAGCTGAAGGCCGGGAGTGACCCGCAGCTGGGCAGCCGGCCGCCTCGGCCGCGCCCCTCCCCGCCCTCGCGCCTCGCTCTCTGCCTGGCTTCTCTTGCCTGGGGGCAGCTGCACATGCTGTTCTCTTTGCCTGGAACACTGTCCCCGTGGCTTGTCAGCTCAGTTCAGTCCAGTTCAGTCGCTCTGTCGTGTCCAACTCTTTGCGACTCCATGAACCGCAGCACACCAGGCCTCCCTGTCCATCACCAACTCCCGGAGTTTGCACAAACTCATGTCCATTGAGTCAGTGATGCCATCCAATCATCTCATCCTCTGTCATCCCCTTCTCCGTCTGCCCCCAATCCCTCCCAGCATCAGGGTCTTTTGCAATGAGAGCTCTTTGCATCAAGTGGCCAAAGTATTGGAGTTTCGGCTTCAGCATCAGTTTTTCCAATGAACAACCAGGACGATCTCCTTTAGGATGGACTGGTTGGATCTCCTTGCAGTCCAAGGGACTCTCAAGAGTCTTC
>SJYV01024179.1:0-15958 GCA_006410875.1 Neotragus pygmaeus | reverse complement strand
AAAAAAAAAACCTACAACCAAGAATACTCTACCCAGCAAGGCTACACTAAGATTTAAAGGGGAGATCAAAAGTTTTACAAATAAGCAAAAGCTTAAAGTGTTCAGCAACACCAAACCAGCTTTTCAAGAATTGTTAAAGGGACTTCTTTAAATGGAAAAGATCACAACTAGAGATAGAAAATTACAAAAGAAAAACTCTCACTGGTAAAGATGAATATACATTAAAGGTAGTAGATCAACCACTTATATAGCTAGTAGGAAGGTTAAAAGATAAAAACAATGAAATGGTCTATATCTACAATTAGTAATTAGTATTAGTCATTCAGTTGTGTCCAAATCTTTGTGACCCCATGGAATGAAGCTCTTCAGGTTCCTCTGATAAATGATCCACATCCGCAATAAGTAATTAAGAGACACACAAAACAAAAATATATGTAAAGCATTAAAATGTCAAAAACATTAAATGTTGGGGGATAACACAGGGTTGTGAAATGTGTTCCAACTTAAGAGATTAGCAACTTAAAATAATCATGAATATATAAAGCTTGCTCTATAAAAATCTCATGGTTATCACACAATAAAACCCTATAATACACACACACACACACACACACACACACACAGAGGAAGATATTCAAATCTTAACATTAAAGGTAGTCATCAAATCACAAGAAAAGAAAACAAAAGAAGAAATGAATGATAACTCAAAAAAAAAAAAATCACAGAACAATTGCCAAAATGGCAATGAGAACACATCTATATCACTTATTTATTTGTGGCTGTGCTGTGCAGCTTGCCAGATCTTAGTTCTCTGGCCAGGGACTGAACCCATGCTCCTGGCAGTGAAAGCAAAACCACTGGACCAACAGGGAATTCTTCCAGTAATTACTTTAAATATAAATAGACTACAAAGGCTCCAATCGAATGACAAAGTGTGGCTGAATGGATACAAAAACAATACCCATATAGATGCTGCTCATAAGAGTCTCATTTCAGATCTAAAGATGAAACAAGTAGACGGAAAGTGAGGAAATGGAGAGAGGATTTCCATACAAACGGAAATTAAAGCTGTGGTAGCAAAACTTAAACAAGACAAAAGAGACCTTAAAACAAGATTGCAAAAGGAGACAAAGGACATTACACAATGATCAAAAGATTAATCCAAGAAGCTGTAACATCTGTAAATACATAAGAAACCAACTTAGGAAGACCTAAATACAGAAATAAAATAACAAACATAGAAAAAAATGACAGTAACACAATAATAGCAGGGGACGTCGTTCCATACATAATGGACAGATCATCTAGACAGAGATAAATTAGGAAACACTGGCCTTAAGTGATACATTAGGTCGGATGGATTTAACATATATGTGGGGCATTTCATTCAAAAAAAGCAGAATACACATTCTCCAGGAAAGATCACATACTAGGCCACAAAATAAGACTCAGTAAATTTAAGAAGACTAAAAATCAGTTCAGGCATCTTTTCTGACCACAATGCTATGAGACTAGAAATCAACTACAGAAAAAAAAAAAAAATTGCAAAAAAAACAAAAACAAAACCATGGGAGATTAAATAATATGCTACTAAAGAACCAATGGGTCACTGACAAAATCAAAGAGACAATGAAATGAGACAAATGAAAAAAGGATATGATTCAAAAATCTATGTGACACAGCAAATGCAGTTCTAAGAGGGATGTTTACAGCAGTACAATCTTACTTCAGCCAAGAAAGAAAAATATTTAGTAAGCAACATAACCTCACACCTTACGGGAACTAGAAAAAGAACAAACAAAACCCAAAGTTAGTAAAAGGAAAGAAATTACAGCAAAAATAAGTGAAATAGAGACAAAAAATATTGAAAAGATCAATGAAACTAAGAGTTGGTTCCTTGAAAAAATAAACATATTTAATAATTTATCAGACTCATCAAAAAAAGAAAAAAGACCCACGTCAATGCAATCAGAAATGGAGAAGTTATAACCCATACCACAGAAATACAAAGGGTAATAAGAAGTATATGCCAATAAAATGAACAATCTAGAAGAAACGGACAAATTTCTGGGAATGTACAGTCTCCCAAGACTGAATCAGGAAGAAATAAAAAATACAAACAGACCAATTTCCAGTAATTAAATTCAACTGGTAACCAAAAAGTTTCCAACAAACAAAAGTCTAGGACTAGATGGATTTACAGGTGAACTCTACCAAATGTTTAAGAAGAGTCAACATCTATCCTGAAACTATTTCAAAATACTACAAAGGAAGGAACACTTTTGACATCATTCTAGGAGGCCACCATCACCCTGATACCAAAATCAGAGAAAAATATCACACAAAAAAGGAAAATTACAAGCTAATATCACTGATGAACACAGATGTAAAAATGCTCAACAAAATATTCAAATGATACATTAAAAGTGTCATTATCATGATCAACTGGAGTTTATCCCAGGGATTAAGGATGATTCAAATCTGCAAGTTGATATGATACATCACATTAATAAACTGGAAAATAAAAATTATATGATCATTTCAACAGAAGAAGAAAAAAGCTTTTGATAGAACTTGACATCCATTTATGATAAAAACTTGTGAAAAAAATTATAGACAGATATACCTCAACATAATAAAGGCCATATATGATATGCCCACATCTAATATATTCAAAGGTAACAGCATATTCTCTTAACATCAGACAAAAGACAAGGATGACCAATTTTGTCACTTCTATGCAACATAGTCTTAACCACAGCAATCAGAAAAGGCAAAGAAATAAAAGGAATCCAAACTGGAAAAGAAGAAGTAAAACTGTTACTGCAGATTTCATGATAATATATATAAATCCTAAAGATGCCATAATAACATTATTAGAACCATTTCATGAATTCACTAAAGTTGCAGTACACAAAATTAATATACAGAAATCTGTTGCATTTCTATACACTAACAACAAACTATGAGAAGGAAAAATTAGGAAAACAATCCCATTTACAATTGCATCAAGGATAAAATACTTAGGAATGAATCTAAGAATGTATAACACCTATACTTGGAAAAAACACACTGGTGAATGAAACTGAAGATGACACAAAGAAATGAAAAGATCTACAGTTGTTACGTATTGGAAGAATCCATACTGTTAAAATGACACCACTAGTCAGCAATCTACAGATTCAATGCATACCTATCAAAATACCAATGGTACTTTTCACAGAACTACCACAAATAATTCTGAAATTTGTATGGAATCACAACAGATCCTAAATAGCCAAAACAATTTTGTAAAGGAAAAACAAAGCTTGAGGTATCACACTCCCTTATTTCAAACTACACTATAAAGTTACAGTAACCAAAACAGCATGATAATGCCACAGAAACACACACACAGATAACAGAACAGAAAAGTGAGCCCAGAGTTGAGCCCAAATGTATACAGTCTATTATTCTATGGCAAAGAAGACGAGAATATACAACAGGGAAAAGACAGCCTCTTTAATACATGGTGTTGGGAAAACTGGACAACTACATGCAAAAGAATCAAGGCAGACAACGTTCTTACATTATGCACAAAAAGTAAATTAAAACTGGATTAAAAATCAAATATAAGACCTGAAACCATAAAACCCTGAAAAAGAAACAGGGAGTACATTGCTTGACATCAGCCTTAGCAATATTTTGGGGGATGCTTCTTAGGCAAGGGAAACAAAGGGGAAATAAACAACTGGGACTACATCAAACTTAAACACTTTTATACAACAAAGGGAAATAACGAACTGAAAAGGCCATCTACTGAATGCGAGAAGATATTTACAAACAATATACCTTAAATAGGTTTATATCCAAAATACACAAAGAACTCATACAGCTNAATAAACAACTGGGACTACATCAAACTTAAACACTTTTATACAACAAAGGGAAATAACGAACTGAAAAGGCCATCTACTGAATGCGAGAAGATATTTACAAACAATATACCTTAAATAGGTTTATATCCAAAATACACAAAGAACTCATACAGCTCAACATAAAAAAAAAAAATCAGATTAAAAAAATGGGCAAAGGATCTGAATATACATTTTCCCAAAGAAGACATACAAAGGGCCAGACACAGGAAAACATGCTCAACATCAGTCAACATATGGGAAATACAAATTAAAATCACAATGAGATATTGCCTCACACTTGTCAGAATGGTCATATGAAAAAGAAAACTAGAAGTGCTGGAAAAGATGTGAAAAAAAGAGAAGTCTTGTACACTGGTGGTGGGAGTGAAAATTGGTACAGTCACTATGGAAAACAGTATGGAGCATCCTAAAAAAATAAAAATAGAGAGTTCCGTGGTGGATTCAGTAGTTAGGATTCTGGGCTTCTACGGCCATGGCCCAAGTTCAATCCTTAGTTGGAGAGCTAACATCTTGCAAGCCACTTGGTGTAGCCAAAACAAACAAACAATAAGCCCCGTAAAATCCAACACCTCCATTTCTTTTGGTATTTATGTGGAGAAAACAAAACCGCTAAATTGAAAGAATAGATGCATCATCCCTATGCTCATTGTAGTATATTACAACAGCCAAGACATGGAAGAAATTTGAATGTTCACAGATACATGAGTGGGTAAAAAAGAGGTGGCATACAAATACAATGGATATTATTCAGCCATTTAAAAGAATGAAATTTTGACCTTTTTGTCAGTAGGGATGAACCTAGAGGATAACATGCTTAAGTGAAATAAGTCAGAGAGACAAAGACAAAGACTGTATCATTTCATTTATACATGGAATCTAAAAAGCAAAACAAATGAACAAAACCAAATCAAATATAAAAAAACAGCAACAAAGTCAAAGATCCAGAGACTAGCAGCTAACCAAAGAGGAGAGGGATGGGGAATGAGTGAAACAGGTGAGGGAGAGTAAGAGGAACAAACTTTCACTTACACAATAAATGAGTCATCATGGGGAAGAAATGAATAACAGTACAAACAGTCAATAATATGACAATAACTTTGTATGGTAACACATGGTAACCAGAAATACCAAATCACTGTGTTGTGCACCTGGAACTAACACAGTGTTGTAGGTTAACTGCACTTCAATCCATTACAACATGAGCTAATTGTTCTTTTATGCTCCTTCCTACTGAAGCTATTAGTAACTGCCTTCTGCTCTTCCCCAGTAGCATTCTGGATACCTTCCAACCTGGGGGGCTCATCTTCTGGTGTCATATCTCTTAAGCTTTTCATACTGACCATGAGGTTCGCCAGCCAAGAATGCTGGAGTAGGTTGCCATTTCCTTCTTCAGGGGTGCCATATTGTCAGAACTCTTCAGTATGACCCTTCCATCTTAGGTAGCCTTGCATAGCATGGCTCCTAGCTTCACTGAGTTATACAAGTCACTTCAACACGACAAGGCTGTAATCCATGAAGGGGAAGAGCGGAGGGTAAATACTAGTAGCTCTAGTAAAGAGTGAAGCAAGCAGCTGGGTCAAAGTGGGAATGACACTCAGCTGTGGATGTGTCTGGTGGTGAAATTAAAGTCTGATACTGTAAGGAACCTGGAATGTTAGGTCCATGCATCAAGGTAAACTGGACATGGACAAGCAGGAAATGGCAAAATTGAACACTGACATCTTAGGAATCACTGAACTAAAATGGATGGGAACTATAATTCAGATGACTGTTATATCTACTTTTGTTGTTTAGTTGCTAAGTCATGTCAGATTCTTTGCAACCTCATGGGATGTAGCCCACCAGGCTCCTTTGTCCTTGGGATTTCCCAGGCAGTAATACTGGAGCTGTTTGCCATTTTCTTCTCTGTGGGATCTTCCTGACCCAGGGATCAAATCCACATCGCCTGCTGGCAGGCAGATTATTTACCACTGAGCCACTTGGGAAATCTCATCTTTATCTACTACTGTGGGCAAGAATCCCTTTACAGAAATGTAGTAGCTCTCACAGTCAACAAAAGAGTCAGAAATGCAGTACTTGGGTTCAATCTCAAAAACAACAGAATAACCTCAGTTCATTTCCAAGGCAAACCATTCAACATCACAGTAATCCAAGTCTATGTCCCAACCACTGATGACAAGGAAGCTGATCAGTTCTATGAAGGCCTATTGGGGCTTCCCTGGTGGCCCAGTTAGTAAAGAATCTGTCTGCAATGCAGGAGATCCCAGTTCGCTCCCTGGGTCGGGAAGATGCCCTGAAAAAGGGAATGTCTATCCACTCCAGTATTCTTGCCTGGAGAATTCCACAGACAGAGGAGACTAGCAGGCTACAGTCCATGGAGTTATGAGGAGGTGGACATGACTGAGCAAATAGGACTGCTACTACACTATGAAGACCTACAACACCTTCTAGAACTAACAACAACCAAAAAAATCTCCTTTTCATCACAGGAGATTTGAATGCAAGAGTAACAGGCAAGTTTGGCCTTGGACTACAAAATGAAGCAAGGCAAAGGCTGACATTAGAACAAAGGAAATACCCTTTTCCAACAACCCAAGAGATGATTCTACACATGGACATCACCAGACGGTCAATACCAAAATCAGAATGATTATGTTTTTTGCAGCCAAAAATGGAAAAGCTCTATAAAGTCAGTCAAAACAAGACCTGGAGCTAACTGTGGCTCACATCATGCACTCCTTATTGCAAAATTCAGGCTAAAATTGAGGAAAGTAGGGAAAACCATTCAGATATGACCTAAATCAAATCCTTCATGATTATACAGTGGAAGTGACAAATGGATTCAAGATGAGATCTGGTAGACAGAGAGCTGGAAGAACTATACAGAAGGAGGTACGTAACACTGTACTGGAGGCAGTGACCAAAAAAAACCATCCTAACGAAAAAGAAATGCAAGGAAGTAAAGTGACTGTCTGAGGAGGCTTTACAGATAGCTGAAGAAAGAAGAGAAATGAAAGGCAAAGGAGAAAGGGAAAGATATACCCAATGGAATACACAGTTTCAGAGAACAGCAAGGAGATAAGAAGGCCTTCTTCAATGAACAATGCAAAGAGGTAGTGGAAAACAAAAGAAGGAGAAAGACTAGTGATTTCTTAAGAAAACAGGAGGTATCAATGGAACACTTCACACAAGTATGGTCATGAAAAAGGACAGAGAGACTGTAAGAACCTAGCAGAAACAAAAGAGATTAAAAAGAGGTGGCAAAATTACACAGAATCATACAAAAGGTCTTCAGTTCAGTCGCGTCCAACTCTTTGCGACCCCATGAATTGCAGCACACCAGGCCTCCCTGTCCTTCACCATCTCCCAGAGTTCACTCAAACTCACATCCATCGAGTCAGTGATGCCATCCAGCCATCTCATCCTCTGTCGTCCCCTTCTCCTCCTGCCCTCAATCCCTCCCAGCATCAGAGTCTTTTCCAATGAGTCAACTCTTCGCATGAGGTGGCCAAAGTACTGGAGTTTCAGCTTTAGCATCATTCCCTCCAAAGAACACCCAGGGCTGATCTCCTTTAGAATGGACTGGTTATGACTTGGATTACCACACCTATGTGGTCACTCACTGAGAGCCAGAAATCCTGGAGTATGAAGTCAGGTGGGCCTTAAGAACATCACTATGAACAAAGCTAGTGGAGGTGATGGAATTCCAGCTGAGCTATTTATAATCATAAAAGATGATGCTGTGAAGGTGCAGCACTAAGTATGTCAGCAAATTTAGAAAACTCAGTAGTGGACACAGGACTGGAAAAGGTCAGTTTTCATTCCAACCCCAAAGAAGGGCAATGCCAAAGACTGGTCCATCTACCATACAATTGTGCTCATTTCATATGCTAGCAAGGTTATGCTCAAAATCATTCACGTGAGGCTTCAGCAGTACATGAACCAAAAACTTCCACATGTACAAGGTGGGTTTAGAAAAGGCAGAGAACCAGAGATCAAATTGCCAACATCTGTTGGATCACAGAAAAAGCAAGAGAATTTCAGAAAAACATCTACTTCTGCTTCATTGACTACACTAAAGCCTTCAACTATGTGGATCACAACAAACTGTGGAAAATTCTTAAAGAGATGGGAGTCCCAGACCACCATACCCGTCTTTTGAGAAACCTGTATGAAGGTCAGGAAGCAACAGTTAGAACTGGACATGGAGCAACGGACTGGTGCCAAATTAGGAAAGGAGTACAACAAGGCTGTATACTGTCACCCTGCTTATTTAACTTATATGCAGAGTACATCATGCAAAATGCTGGGCTGAATGAATCACAAGCTGGAATCAAGATTGCTGGCAGAATTATCAACCACCTCAGATATGCAGATGACACCACTCTAATGGCAGAAAGTGAAGAGGAACTAAAGAGCTTTTTGAAGAGAGTGAGAGAGCATAGTGAAAAAGCTGTCTTGAAACTCAAGATTCAAAAGATTATTATGGCATCTGGTATCATCACTTCATGGCAAACATGAAGATCCCCTGGAGAAGGAAATGGCAACCTACTCCAGTATTCTTGCCTTGAAAATCCCATGGACAGAAGAGCCTGACAGACTACAGTTCATGGTGTCTCAAAGAGTCGGACATGACTGAGCGACTTCACTTCAAACTTCTTCAATATCCCCTTCAATTTATGTGCTGAAACTCTAACTCCTAATGCAACGGTACTTGGAAAAGGGGCCTTTGGGGGGTAATCAGCTCCTGAGGGTGGAGCACTCACTGGTCCAACGGGCTAAAAGCAGAGAGCTCCTTCTCTTCACGTGAGGACACAGAGAGAAGGCAGCCCGACAAGCAGGGAACAGTCCTCACCGGCAATCCCAAAGTGGCCAGCACCTTGCTCTTAATTTCCAGTCTCCAAAAGTATAAGGAAATACATTTCTGTTTTTAAGTCACTGAAAGATCAGTGTGTGGTAATTCTGTTATGGTAGTCTGAGCTTACTAAGGCATATGAATAGAATTCAAGGCAAAAAACATAGGAATATCTCAAAGACACAGAAAAAGATTTGACAATTCACAATTAAAAAAAAAAACCTTGCAGTCGATTAAGAATAAAAAGGAATATCCTCTTTCTGATAAAGCACACCTGTGAAAAACCAGAAACTAAAGCTTTTCCTTTAAAATTGGGAACAAGGCAAATATGTGGACTTTGCTTTCTGTGCAGTACTGTATTGGACCACCTGCAGTAAGACAAAATACAAAAAAAGAAATCTCCCACTGGAATGGAAGAAGTCAAACTGTCTTTATTAAGAGATGACACAATCCTATATGTAGAAAATACTAAGGAATTCATAAGAAAAGTACCAGAATAAATGAGTTTAGCAAGGCTAGGTATATAATAAGCAAACTGCAAATGAATTTAAGAAAAGTTCCACTCATAATAGCACCAAATAGAATAAAATATTTAGAAATACATATAAAAGAAATGCAAGATTTGTACATGAAAAAATAAAACTGATGAAAAACATTTAAAATGATCTAAGTAAATGAAGAGTCCATATTCACAGATTAACAGATATAATATTGGTAAGATTGTGTATTAGTTTCCTAAGCCTTCCTTACCAAATTTTACAAATCATGTGGCTTAAAACAAAAGAGATTTATTCTCTCTCGGTTCTGGAGGCTAGAAGTCTTAGTCAAGGTGCTGGCAGTCCATGCTCCCTATGAAGGCTCAAGGGAAGACTTCTTCCTTGACTTTTCCTAGCTTCTCATAGTTGCTAGCAATCTTTGGCTTTCCTTGACTTGTAGCCACATTGTTCCAATCTCTGCTTCTTTCAATGCATACGGTAACACTACATGCATCTCTGTGTTAAAATTCCTATTTTCTTATGAGGATATCAATCACTGAATTAACCCAGTTTGACTTCATTTCAACTTGCTGACACTGTCAAAGACCCTATAGTAAGATTATCAGGGGCTAAGACTTGAATACATCTTTCTGGAGGACACAATGCAACCTAATAAATGACAATACTTTCCAAATTGATCTATGGATTCAATGCAATCCCTACCAAAATCCACCTGGTTTTTGCAGAAATTTAGTTGACCCTACAATGTGTATAGAAATTCAAAAGCTCTAAAATAGACAAAACAGTTTTGAAAAAGAAAAAAATTGGAGGACTTTTATAACCCAATTCCAAAGCTTAAAAGCTACAGTAACAAAGACAGTATGGTATTTATGTAAGGATAAGCATACAGATTAATCAAACGATTGAGAACTTGTAAATTCTTACACATATGGTCAATTTGTTTTTGAAAAAGTTGCCAAGACAATTCAAAAGGAAAAGAATAGTTTTTTCAACAAATGGTAGTAATAGGATGAATAAATATATTCAGGCAAAAACCAAAAAACTGTAAATCCCATCCTCACAACATATATAACAATTTACTCAAAATGGATCGAACCTAAATGCAAGTGCTAAAACTACTAGAAGAAAACATCAAAGAAAAGTCTTTGGGTTAGGCAAAGATATGACATCAAAAGCATGATAAGTAAATTGGACTTCATTAAAATGAAAAACTTTTGAGTTTCAAAAACAACCACCCATAAAATGAAAAAAAAAAACAAAACCAAAAAAACCACTCATAAAATGAAAAGATAAGGTAGGGCCTAGAAGAAAATACCTGTAAGTCACTTTCCTGATGAAGAACTTGCATGAGAACCACACATACAACTCTGATAAGACAAACAATCTGACTTTAGAATGGTTAGAAGAACTGAGTGAACATCACAGAGGCAGATAAATGGCACATGAAAAAATCATTAGGTCAGTAGTTGTCTAGGGTTGGGTGTAGGCACTGATTACAAAAATAAATAAATAAATAACTGATTTAAGCAGAACTTCTAGGGTGATGGGAATGTTTTAAAACTGGACTGTGGTTGCATAATTTTATTAAAAATAAATTCTTCCATGGTAAGCTGTGTATCAGTGAAGCTGAAAAAAAAAATGAAGTTATTGCTGCACTCCAACATACATGTCAGAGATGCCACAGCAAAGGAGAAAAGGGCAACCAACTCTGCCTGTGAAAGTGGGGCAGGGGTCAAGGACAGAGGTGAATAGCAAGGTCAAAAAGAACAGACAGATTATTCCCACAGTATCTATTGTCTACTCTCGTCTAGGTGCTGAGAACAAATCAGAAGCAAAGCCCCACACCTCTAAAACTCTATTGAGGAGATAGGAAATAAACAATAACAAACACAATAAAAAGTTAAACATATAGATAGTATTTGAATTCTGATAACCAATGATGCGATTCCTCAGGCAGGAAAGGCAGGTCAGGCACAGGACACAGGATGTGCCACAGAAGCATTAGGGGATACGGCCCCGCTGCAGTCAGTGAGCCTGAAGGTGGGGGTGTGCAGAAAGATAGCCAGAGATGGCCAACGAAAAAGTCAAAAGAGGAATCAGAGTAACACTCATCTTTTCATTTAATTATTCTGCACCACTTTGGTATTTTCACCAGTACAGATGAAACAGAGATTTGCCTGGCAAAAAAATGACAGAAACCAGTATGTACTGATCATGGTCTTATGGGACTAACGTAACAGTACTCGGCACGTAGTAAATGCACTAAAAATGCTTGCCATTATGTTATTAATATTAGGGTGTCACAGTGTCTAAGCTATATACTTCACTTAGTTTATTTAACTTAAATGCAGAGTACATCATGTGAAATGCTGGGCTAGATGAATCACAAGCTGGAATCAAGACTGTCAGGAGAAATGTCAACAACCTCAGATATACAGATGATATCATTCTAATGACAGAAAGTGAAGAGGAACTAAAGAGCCTTTTAATGAGCGTGAAAGAGCAGAGTGAAAAAAAGCTAGCTTGAAACGCAACATTCAAAAAACACTAAGATCATGGCATCTGGTCCCAATACTTTATGGCAAACAAAAGGGGAAAAAGTGGAAACAATGACAGATTTTCTTTTCTTGGGCTCCAAAATCACTGTGGATGGTAACTGCACCCATGAAATTAAAAGACTTGCTCCTTGGAAGAAAAGCTATGACCAAACTAGACAGCATATTAAAAATCAGAGACATTACTTTGCCAACAAAGATCCATACAGTCAAAGATATGGTTTTTTCCAGTAGTCATATATTGATGTAAGAACTGGACCATAAAGGCGGCTGAGCACCAAAGAATTGATGCTTTTGAACTGTGGTGTTGGAGAAGACACTTGAGAGTCCCTTGGACTATAAGGAGATCAAACCAGTCAATCTTAAAGGAAATCAATTCTGAATATTCATTGGAAGGACTTATGCTGAAGTTGAAGCTCCAATACTTTGGCCACCTGATGTGAACAGCCAACTCATTGGGAAAGACCCTGATGCTGGGAAAGATTGAAGGCACGAGGAGAAGGGTATGACAGAGGACAAGATGGTTGGATGGGATTACTGACTCAATGGACATGAATCTAAGCAAGCTCCAGCAGATTAAGGACAGGGAAGCCTGGTGTGCTGTAGTCCACGGGGCTGCAGAGTGAGACACGACTTAGTGACTGAAGAATAAGAAGTGCCTAAATTATTAAGCTCTACACAAAGTGAATCAAGAAGAGACATAAAAAAAGATTTGTCTCCTTTTTTAAAATGGTCCTTGAAGGACCAATGCATGGAAGTGTTTTACTAATCCTTAGGGCATGGATTCATAGCACTGCAGTTCTCTCTCTTCCAGAAATACCTTTATAGCCCTTCCTAAAATTGATGGACAGTTTTTAAAATTATCTAAAGCTCTTTCTTAGGTCACCAACTCAGTGTAAAGAGAGGGAAAGCCTATGAGTAACAGACTATTCCACAAGGACTGTGAAGACTGACTTAATATATGTAGGCACGAAGAGTTAATTTGGGAGGACTGGGTTGTCCAAACCCTGCACATCTCAAAGATCTTCAGGACTGACCCTTGACTGGCTCCTGAGATATTCTCCTAGCCCTTAGAATACCCTGTTAGTACAGTGTATTTTTATGGCAGTCTTTGGGCCACATTATATCAGTCTGACCAGACAGTTTATGCTAACAATGTGACTTATGGTGAGTAATTTTGCAGGCCTGAAGTCCTTGGTTTGACCTCTGGGGGTGTTGGAGATTGAGTATCTAAGCATATTCATGTGACTGACCCCCAAGAAAACCCTGAACACCAAGACTTAGGGGAGTTTCCTTGGTTTGCAACATTTTGTCATTGAGAAAATTAAGTGCATCCCTCTGCAACTTCACTGGGAAGGGACATCTGGAAGCTTGTACTTGGTTTCTCCTGGACTTTGCCCCATACCTATCCCCTTTGCTCATTTCAAATCTGTATTCTTTCACTACAATAAGCCATACAATAAGGATAGCAGTTTTCTTTCTGGAGTTCTGTGTATTAGTCTAGTGAATCATTGAGCCTAAGGGGTGGTTTTAGGGACACATGATTGAATATGGAAGAGTTTAGAACAGCACCTAGCATCTAGTGAGCAATATACCAATAATTATATTGCAAAGTGCTGAGAAGTCATTGAAAAGTTTTAAGAAAGCTAGCAGTGCTATTATTTCTTCCAATCTCTGATCTCAATTTCCACAGTAGGTTGGGGCCAACATGATTAAACATGAATATACTTCTTTAATCACAAGCCTGAGACACAGTGGATTTTATGTCAATTTCCATGAGATGGTGATTCTAGTTGGTGGACAATAGTAAAATAGAATGAATGTCTAAATGTTAATAGAATCAGGCTGACAACAATCAGATTAGCAACAGTAAAATACAGCAGAGATTTCACAATATAGCATACCTTGAATTCCTTTATGCTTGGAAGTGATGCATTTAGAAATTCTTCAGTTAATCTCTTCCAACTAGCAGCTTTGCTTAGATCGGAATGAATGATGAATTTTTCATAAATCCTAGAATGTTAAAAAAAAATCAACAACTAAAAAGCTGTATTAATAAAAAGGTCTATAAGAAAATACATAGATATCTGAACATGGGCACATATATATACATACAAACTGACTTACCCTTCTATTGTCTTTTCTACTTTGTGGCTATTGACATCTAAGAAACGATGAAATCTAAAAGAGAAAATGTGATTCTTATATCAATCGTGTCATAAAGCTAAGTTGACTAGTCTCACAGTCCAACACATGCCCTCCAAACACCCTATACTCAGTTATGTGTTTCCAGTGAGTGCACCTCTCTCCCTGTATCACCTCTGTCATTCATGCAAACAACCAGTCAACCTAAGACTGCTCAAGCATCCTTTCCTTATGACACAGATTGTCTTGAGTTTTCCAACTCTATCCTCTGGTTCCTCTCTCTTTCCATAATGCCCTGTGTGTTAAGTCCAGCCCAGCACATCCCTGTTAGTAGGGTTTCCTAATCTTTTCATGCCATTGTGAAGCCCCATGAATCCTACGGATCCCGTCTCAGGATAAAATGAAATAGAAAGGAAGCCAAGCATACTGAAATACACTTTTGAAATTTTTTTTGAAGTCTGCGATATAGTGAGACATATCTCTTTGTTAAAACATTAAATAACAAGATCTAGAAGTGGGTTCATAACTACATAACAGTAAATAAGATTTATTTGAAATACCTGCAGTAATTACAATATGACAGTGAAATATGTGATTTCCATTGGTGACACAGTCATACATGAGCTATTACTTCTTGTTGCTTTCACTCATAATTGAAGGAAATGCTACTATTTAGCTAGAGGTTAGTATAATTTTCTTCTTGTCCAAATCTGTTATATCTGAATTCTATTAATATATTCAGACCCTCAGGTTAAGAAGTTCTGTTCTACATCATATGTAATAATTTTTGTCTGTCTTATTTAAGAATAGAAGCTGTATTGCACCTGTCTGTGAATTTCTAAGGCCTAGAATGTGGCCTCAATTTTTTAAAACATAAATTAAATTGTTCATTTTTCTCATGGATTAAAGCATCACAAAATTACAATATAGCTCACTCAACTCTTGTTTTCCATCTTTTAGTGGAAGCCACACAACCTGTACTTAAAAGAAGTAAATTACACTACTAATTAAAATATCTAATTCTAACCTAGCAAATGGCTGAATGGAATACTATTTTACCTATAAATTTACTTTCTCAATGTGTAAAAGGAGTTAGTAACTGCTAAGCTCTCCTAACTCTAAAATGATATCCGCTTACCTACTGTCATTTAGATATACTAACAGAAAAATTATTTGGGATAGGACATTTAAGTTTCTTTTAATACGACCTATTCTCTGAATATCACCTATTAAGGAATTGTTATATTTATGTTACACTTAAGAACTGAGTATTTTATTTCAAAAAGGGGGCCATTTAGACTCATCTATTCTTATCATAAACTAAGTGGGCACTTTATGTGTGATCATTAAGGTTGATAAAAAGATTACCGATTTCGAAAAACTGTTTACCATTCAAGAAGACTTCTTTCGACATTAAACAGGCAGAAGATTAACAATGACTACCATTCTTCTAATAATAATTTCATTACAGGTAATGATCATAACTGATTTACATGTCCCATAAGGAAAAATGATAGCTCTCATTTCACCTAAGTACCTAATCTGAATAAATCTTTTAAAATTAATTAAATAAAAAACCGTATTAAAAGTTGCATTAGACCTCGAATGCTCTATGCCAAGAACTGTTTTAGGCGCTGGGATAAGAAATGAACAAAACAAACGAAGATCCCTACTTTGGTGGAGCTTGTATTCTGCATGACGGTGGGGGTGGAGACAAACAGTAACAACAAGTTATCCAATGTGTTATGCTTCGCGTTTTGGAAAAAAAGAGCAGGGTAAGAAATACGGAGTGGTCCAAGCAGAGAGGGAGTCAGTGAGAAGAGGGTGTGACCATTATTTTGCTCTAAAATTTTACTCAACCAACCACTCAAAAGATTGTTTGATGGGCAGGGGCCGGCGCTAAGCGCAGTGGGCGGAGCAGGGAACCGGACTGTCAGAACTCTTCACTAGGAGAAATATCGGAGACGACCCCCAGCAACCCACAACCCA
>SJYV01024177.1:226180-242745 GCA_006410875.1 Neotragus pygmaeus | reverse complement strand
AATACTGTATTGGTTTTGCCATACATCAACATGAATCTGCCACGGGTGTATATGAGTTCCCAATCCTGAACCCCCCTCCTACCTCCCTCCCTATACCATCTCTCTGGATCATCCCAGTGCACCAGCTCCAATATTTATTTAGAATTTCATGATAAATTAGTAACCAGGCCAGAATTTATCTTTTTATTCTTTCCCCCAAGATTCAGTTTTAAACTGTGAGTTGGAACTTCTTTTTTAGGTCAAATAATTATTGAACTTGATGCTATCAGAAGTTTACAGCTTTTAAATTTAGAATACATTAGGAATTTAATAAAGGACATTTTTCTCCTATTAGAAATCTATAAATCTTTCCATTTTCCAAACATAAACTCACGAAAAATAATCAAGTAGAGCCCAAGGTCATTATATCACCCTAGTTCTGTTTACCTCAGCACTAAATTTTTAAACGTCTAACTCAATGTATATTCCACATATAGTCAAGTTTTTAACTAAACAAGTTGAAATAGAAAAGAGAGAACCTCTCCTGCCAGTTCTATTCAGTAGCATGTTAATCAGATTGCAGTAATAAGTATGAAACAATGCATGCAATTAGCAGTGGTTAATTTGAAACTACTTCATGTCAGTTTCTTTCAGAGCAATACGTTAGTAGAGTAATTATTTATTACCCTGAGGACATGATCAATGATCTCCGTCCATAATAATGTCTGCAAGAGAGTAGCATTCTCATGTGCATAAAAGGAAGCTATAGAAATTGACATTTTTTTCAGCTAAATAAAAGCAGACAATTGTTTCTAAGCTATTTCCAACTATTTCAGTAATAGTAATAGATAAGCAAACTATTCATTACACTTCAGTATTGTTATGGTTACATAATGCTGAGGGGGAAAACAGTACTACTGATTTAAATCTACAAAGTTTATCTTTATTGAGAAAGGGAAAATGACCCATTTCTAAATATCAATATAGTTATTAATAGGTATGTGCTAGGTCCTTCCACACACACAATAATTCACTAATCCCTTCACTGGAGCTTGGAGATGAAATTTATAGGAAGCCCTGAGTGATAACACATGGTCTACACAGCAGAGCCATGGTTGTCCAAAGGCAAGGAAGAGCTGCCAGCTTAGCCAGGTGGCTTCAATTAGATTAGAGGATGTGTTTTGAGTAATTGGGAAGGTTTTATTAGAGCTACCATCTTGCCTTTCTGAGTTCACTTTATATTGGACAAGAAATCCTTTACATCTCTATATCCAATTAACTTATCTTATTATATAAAATATCTATCACTCTGAGAAGGACCAGAAAAAAGTCAGCCTTTGGAAGTATGCAGTTAGTCTAGACAGTGGAGGGGAGGGAAATACAGAATGGAGTAGGCTGGAAGGAACAATATCACAGGTTAGACCAAGCAGAATTAATGAGAAAGATGCATAGGCCTGATATGGGGCCTCCATGTTACAGAATTCCAGGAGGCTCCATTCACTGGGAGAACAGCACTCTCAGGAGTTGGGCAGTTGACAGCCTACACAGCTACACATGCAGAACCCAGCCTGAAATGACAATCTAGGGTAGAGAAACACTTTATTTAAAACAGGTACACACATTCACCATGACATCTAAGGAAGATACCAAAGTCAGAATCCAGTTCAGGTGGGGCCAAAAAAGAGACGTGGACAGGTTTTGAAGTTCAGATGAGGCAAGGGTTTAAAAAAATTATTCGGCTGATCTCAGGAATTGGTCATTAAGGGGAGACTGCGTAGCTTCAACGGAGAAGGCAATGGCTCCCCATTCCAGTACTCTTGCCTGGAAAATCCCATGGATAGAGGAGCCTGGTGGGCTGTAGTCCATGGAGTCGCTAAGAGTCAGACACGACCGAGCGACTTCACTTTCACTTTTCACTTCCATGCATTGGAGAAGGAAATGGTAACCCATTCCAGTGTTCTTGCCTGGAGAATCCCTGGGACGGCGGAGCCTGGTGGGCTGCCATCTATGGGGTAACACAGAGTTGGACACGACTGAAGCGACTTAGCAGCAGCAGCAGCATAGCTTCAATAAGGTCAAAGATAAAACTAAATTAATAACATTACCAGTTATGCACCTTATATTCAGAAAGTCAGTGTAGCATAATGTGTAGAAGAAAGAACACAACTGCTTTTCAAGTGTACAAAATAAAATAATTTTTGATAAACTAAAAATATTTTACTTTTAAGGGCATTGTAAATTTCAGATGAGAATTGTGCAGGCAGTGAATTTCTGTTTTAACTGTCCAGCACTTTTTACCTTTTGGGGAACAGAATTCCCTTCTTATGAGAACTGTTCTTCCAGATTTTAATTCTGCTCTGTGTGTGTGTGTGTGTGTGTGTGTGTGTGTGTGCGCGCACACGCATGATCACTTGTGTCCAGTTCTTTGTGACCCTTTGGATTGCAGCCCACCAGGCTCCTCTGTCCGTGGGATTCTCCAGGCAAGAATACTAGAGTGGGTTGCCATTTCCTCCTCCTGGGGATCTTTGCGACCCAGAGATGGAACCTGCCTCTCCGGTGTCTCCTGAATTGCAGGCGGGTTCTTCCTGCACCACCCACTGGATACTGTTATACTCATTTCCTGCTTCTGTCTTAAAAACTTGATGCTGCTGCTCCTCCTGCCAGGAGGTGGGCTGGATGGAGAAGATGAAGACTCAGGCTACTGAACCATATTTTCTCACTCTGTGGGAGCTCTACCTGCTCTGTTAGGGCAGTTTGAATTCTTTTGTGTAATGTTTTGTTTTCAAATAAGGAAAGACAATAGCATTTAGTGTGGAAACCACGAAATGTGAAACTAAGAGCTGTCAGCAGGCTTGTTCCTCACCATTTGGAGGTAGTCTGTGGTAGGGCAAAACAGAATTTGCACACACAGAACAGAGAAGGTCCTGATGGCATTCAAGTCTCTGGTTTTATTGTCCTTGAAATCAGAACCAGCTGAATCCTTGCCCAACCTGCAGTATATTTAATCAACCCTCCATTGCCATTATAGACTCCAGTTTTCTTCCAATGAATCTCCTTCTTGTCTTAAGCTTTAGTTTGAACTAAGCCTCCAACTAAAGTAGAACATAATGTGCTTTGCTTAGCACCAAACACACACCATACACTACATTTTCAAAAAAAAAAAAGGAAAAGAAAAAAGGCAACACATTGAACATAAAATCCTACTGAGTTTGTAGCTTATAACTCTTTATAGATGAGTACTTAATTGCCTTTTAATTGTTTCAGTTTATACTAGTTGTGTTTTACTAAAAAAAGGCAAGGAATTTCTTGACTCTTTGAGGCGAGATAATATATAGTGTACATACCAACATCTCTAACAACATCTACTACGATTCCAGGTTAAAAACAGTAACCCAAAAAGTATTTACTGTTAATTAATCAAATTATTCGCTTTTTTACTATTCACCTTTAACTTTTTCAGCACTGTGGATTACTATTTAGTACACTGAAAATAGTGACTTCCTAATACTGTGTCATGAGTCACAAGATTTCAGGTAACTCTGGGGGGCCATTACAACTTTTTCCATCAGGTTGGGCACAATATGGGTATCATTTCATGTGTTACAATTTTGGCAAGAATGATTTCACTTCAGGAAGACTTGATGCATATAAGTGGAATTTTAGGCATATTCTCAATTTATCTACCAACCAATCAACTTAGGAAAACCCAGAGTAACAGTAAAGTCCCAGACATCTAAGTAGAAAAGTCCTGAGAGTCCATTTGTTGAGATCTTTTAGACCTCTTGTCTAGCAAATGGGATAAGTACAGTTAGCAGCAATAGAGAAATGTTTCCTATTTGATTTTATTAACTGATTGATATGAATTAATGCATTAGGATATTTGATTATGTCATAAAATGTGTATATGAGCATCATGATTCAATTTAATGTACCTATTACTGGTTGATGTGCCATTATATTAGGCTAAATTAAAAGAATATTATGGAAAAAAATTACAATTAAAGACTCAAAATTGATTGCATTCATAACTTAAAAGAAGATACTCTGTTCCATTAATATTTTGAATAACTGTAATAATATATCAGAAAACAGTGTGGGAAACTCAGGAGGTAGACAAAGTAAAGCAAAGATAAATAGATAAAAGAGTGAAAAACAAAGCTGACTTTCTATGTTAAAGGCAATATTTCCTCTCTGGTTCAAGTTTTTAAGAACTGAAAGAACAAGAAAAGCCAGAGTTAACAGCTTATCTCAGCAAGTAAGTTTTAGGTCATATTGCTATAAAAAAGATTTACCTTCTTTCATCTTCTACATTACAAAACAAATTATTTCCAGATATGGCATTTTCATTTTTTAAAATGATGTTTTCATAGATATTAAGGTGACACTTTAAAAAGGCATGTCAATTCTCATAATGCAAATGTGTTTTCCAAATGATAGTGAACCACCCAGTTTGGCCAAGATGAAGAGGTTTCTGAGGCATGGGACAGTCCCCCTGGCAAACTGGGATGTTTGGACATCTTATATGTGCAAATTATTTGGCTTTTGATGTAAATTTAAGTATCCAGAAACTGATTTGGAAAGTGTGGTGATTTGCTTCTGAAGTCTTAAGTGTGCTTCTCTCTCATTATAAGTAGATGAAAGATGATTATAAGTCAGTGAAGGCTGACTCAACAGAGGGATATGTCACGGATACATTAGAGTTTGTCTAATAACCCTTGTTTCTCTTACTTCTCAGAGACCAGAGAAGGATTTATGATCAGGAAATGTCCTACCCTTCTTGCCAGGAGTGTGGTCCAAGGACCAAGAGCATCAGCATCACCTGGGACCTTGTTAGAAGTTCTCCATACCAAAGCTAAATCTAGATACACTGCATCAGAATCTGTATTATTAACAAAGTCCCAGGTGATTCATTCCTATGGACACTAGAAATTGAATAGCACTGCTTTAAACTCTTTTGCAAGGTTTTTCTAAATGCACTCCAGTTTTTCTGTATAAAAGTTGTATTGTAGGCTTGTCAGTATAACCCAGGTTAATTTTTCCCTACAGTGAGTTTCCTTCTGAATCCTTGTCTAGTCCACTACAAAGCTAGCACATCCTCATTAGCTCAATTGCAATTAATTTGAATTTGTAATCAATTGACCTGGGTTACATCGACAAGACTACCTTACAACTTATGCCCTACATTTGAGCAAAAGTTCTCTATGCAAGAGGGCATACTTAACCAATTTCAAAAAATCAGTTCTTTAACATATAACAAATTAATTTTCATAAAATAATGGATGCTATCTGTATATTAATGTAGGCTTGTCTCAAGCATACTCAGTTGCGACCAACTCTTACCGACCCCACAGACTAGAGCCCGCCAGACTCCTCTGTCCATGGAATTTCGCATGCAAGAATACTGGAATGGGTTGCCATTTCCTCCTGCAGGAGATCTTCCTGATCCAGGGATTAAATCTGTGTCTCCTGTGTCTTCTGCATTATGGGCAGATTTTTTACCACTGTGCCATTGGGGAAACCCCAGGCCGGTCTCACAGGAACTTGACTGGGAAACGTTTCGGTTGTAGGCAATTCAATAAGTGAAAGAAAAAAAGTGTGTGGAATTAGAGGACATCTACACAACTTTCCCTCAGCCTGATTTTGTTCAGTTTTATTGAACATTTTGGTAAACACTTGTCTAATTAGTTCACCTCATGTTCCATATGTTCTTTTCATGTTAAACTGCAAAGTGAAAGTGAAAGTGAAGGTCCCTCAGTTGTGTCTGACTCTTCGGGACCCCATGGACTAAACAATCCATGTGTAATTCTTAGAACCTGCCACGTTCTTTTAGATCTCCTTGCTCTGTCATTTTATTCTGCTTGGAAATCCTCTCCCTGCCATGCTTAACCTCCCAGCTACTGTCTGGCTCACGCTTATCCTTCAAATATCACTTTAAATACTATGTCCCACTCTTTTTAAATATTTTTGTCTCAGTCCATATTGTTTTGTTGTCCATTCTACTAGAATATGAAGAGGGAATCTACAAGTTGTTAGTCAATCAATTTCTGATTATTCATTTTCACAACTTCAGGAAATTTCACTTTTAATTTTTTATTTCTTTATAATTTTATCTTCTTGATTTTGGCTGTGTTGGGTCTTCATGACTGTGCCAACTTTCTCTAGCTGCAGCAAGCAGGAGCTACTCTCTAGATGCAATGCACGGGCTTCTCATTGTAGGGACTTCTCTTGTTGAGGAGAACCAGCTCTAGGGCTCACAAGCTTCAGTAGTCATGGCACACAGGTCTAGAGCACAGGATCAGTCATTGTGGTGAACAGGCTTAGTTGCTCCACTGCAAATGGGATCTTCCCGGACCAGGGATCGAATCCATGTTTCCTACATTGTTAGGTGGACTCTTCACCACTGAGCCACCAGGGAAGCCTGGAATTTCACTTTTACGAGAAGCTGCTTATGACCTACTACATGAGCTTTGGAAGAGGGAAGCCATCAAGAAAAGTCAATAAAGGCTAGAAGGCCTTACCTCTGCAGGAAGTAAGTAGGAAAGGGAAGAACATATCCTGACTCCTATTCATACCGTACTGGTTCTGTTCTTTGTTTGTAGGTAACAGAACAATTAAAATGAAAGTTTTAACTCCACATGATCCAAAGGGGATGGGTTAGTACCCATCACTCTGAATATTCATTCAGACACTAATTCTTAAGACTTAGGTATCCAAAAAGTGAAACCGGAATTGGAGCGTTAAAGTTCTCACACATCCCTAAATGGCAATTTGTTTTATACTAAAAAGCTAGTATTACAGCAGCTGTTTGAATTATCAAACATACTGAAGTTTAAATATTACTGTTTTCATTTTGATTGGCAAAGGGGGGTATGGGTGGGGGTTCTTTCTATTTTAGCAACCAGGAAAGACCAAGGTGACTTTGGTGAGGAAGTTGCCTTGTGATACTATCATTATCAGTAATTAGCCACAGTTAGTAATCTTCTATTAATCAAATCCACATCTGGAAAGACTTTCACTAATTCTGTGAGATGAACAGTGATGTTTGCAAAATTTAAAGCATGAGAGGTAACACGGCATAACTTTGAAAACCAACACAAAGGAATAAAGAGCAAAAACCTGATCATTAAGGCTTAGACAATTTTATTTAATTAAACCTGTTCTCTATAAATATATATTTATAAACGTGCTCTCTATAAAATTATATTGATATATACATATAATGATTAAAATGATGTTTTTTGACAAAACTGCAAGCTCCAAAATAAAAATCGTAAGTTATTTTGTATCTATTTTTTCTCATATGCTAGTGAACAAGATGCTATAGTAAATGCCCAAGAATAGTGTAAATAAACAGGCAAAGATGAAAATTTCAGCTTCAGTGCCTATGAGTATAAATCACAGGCATTTCTAGGAAAAGGAAAAATGTCCAAATTCTGAGGGAGAGTGAAAGGGTGAAGAAGTTACGTTATTATTACTGACCTAGGAAAGCTCAGATAAAACATCTTGTAAAGAAGAAGCTGCTGCTGCTGTCACTTCAGTTGTGTCCGACTCTGTGCGACCCCATAGACGGCAGCCCACCAGGCTTCCCCGTCTCCGGGATTCTCCAGGCAAAAACACAGGAGTGGGTTGCCATTTCCTTCTCCAATGCATGAAAGTGAAAAGTGAAAGTGAAGTCGCTCAGTCGTGTCCGACTCTCAGCGACCCCATGGACTGCAGCCCACCAGGCTCCTCCGTCCCTGGGATTCTCCAGGCAAGAGTACTGGAGTGGGGCGCCACTGCCTTCTCCGAGAAGAAGCTGAGTAGTCCTTATCCCCAGTGCATGTATCTGTTAGTTGCTGTCATGTCAACCCCTATCAGGCTCCTCTGTCCATGGGATTCTCCCAGGCAAGAATACTGGAGTGGGTTGCCATGCCCTTCTCCAGGGGATCTTCCCAACCCAGGGACTGAACTCAAGTCTCCTGCACTGCAGGCATATTCTTTAATATCTGAGCCACAAAGGAAACCCCTATTCCCCAGTGCCCCAGTCAAATATCCTGGAGATACAGGCACCTCTGTAGGGACCCATTAGAGACATTTGCCTCCTGATTAGTGATGTTGACCTTCTCATGTACCTGTTAACTGACTGTTTTCTTTGGAAAAATGATGACTCACCATAATGTTAGCCAAACACACTACCTCAGGCTTTAATTATACTATAGTAGCTACTGATCCAAATCTCTCTAAAAAACTACACTGAGACCTATATTTAGCACGGCACCTACTATCCGTATGCTTCTATTCTAGATAAAGCAGAAAGAACATCAGACTTACCTCATTTGACCTGGATGAAAATCTTAAGCCTACCATTTTCTAATAAGGAAACTATGGATGATGAATTAAACTTCAAAAGCCTTGTTTTTCTCCTCTGGGTCTTCTGCAGAGGTCAAGTCATTTCATGCTTTTTAGGTGGCGCTAGTGGTAAAAAAAAAAAACCTGCCTGCCAATGCAGGAGACATAAGAAATGCAGGTTTGATCCTGGGTCAGGAAGATCTCCTGAAGAAGGGCAATCCACTCCAGTATTCTTGCCTGGAGAATCCCATGGACAGAGGAGTCTGGCAGGCTACAGTCCATAGGGTCACAAAGAGTCAGACATGACTGAAGTGATTTCACACACACACACACAAATGAAAGAATGAAGCTATCATAAAATGAAATAAAGGTCTGAAATTCCTTCCAATAATCCTAGTAATTCATTGCCTATTATTTAATACCCTTCTTTAGTTTATTATTATTGTATTTTTCCCTGTGGGAACACATCTCAGTTATTATAGCTAATGACAAAACTGGATTGAGTATTTCTGTTTTTCTTCAGTCCTTTATTTCATTTTATTCATACTCCTATTAAACTATATCCTTTATAAAACCTTATCAATGTTAATGTTTTTATTATTATTGTTATTTATAATAAATAATACATCAATGTACTTAAGTTGTATACTAAGTTTTTAAAAAAATCGATTTGGGGAAATGTTTCACAGTCCAGTGGTTAGGATGCCATGGTTTCACTGCCAAGGGCATGGGTTCAATCCATGGTTGGAGAACTAAGATCCTCCAAACCAAGCAGTACAGCAAAAAAAAAAAGAGAGAGAGAGAGAGAGACAGAGAGAGAAAGAAAGAAAGAAAACCAACCTGGTTTCCTAGCCAATTGATATCATTGTAAGTCATTCCATCCTTGGTACTAAAATATCCATAATGGCTTCAAATCATTTCATGTAGTAAAAATACACAGTAAGATACACAGTATCTTTCCAGAGAAGCCTTCATTATGTGCCACATGTTGCAATAAAGAATGCATCTCCTCCCATATGCCCATGATTGGCAAACACAGTTCCTGAGTGGTCCACTAACTGCAAACTCTTACTCCCAATCTCACTATCTATAATTTGTGCCTTCATCTCATCCATTTAGCTAAGCACCCCAGTATTTCTTGGCGTCATCTACTCTTCACTCAAAAATTCCTTTACCTCACTCTCATGCCTTGGCATAATACAAAGATTCCTTAACATACCACCACCCCCACTCCCATTATTGCCTCAATTTATTTACTCAACAAATACTTATTCAGAGCTGACCAGGTAATGCTTTAAGGACTAGGGATACAGTGGTGAACAAAACAGTAAAGATCCCTGTCCTTATAACAGGTTACAGTCTCTGGGAGAAATGGGGAGAGAGACAATAATCGATAACCTAATAAATAAGCAAACTAATGAATATGTTGGATCACAACAGTGATGGCAAAAACATAACAGGTGAAAAGAATCAGGAGTACCAAATCTGATGGTGTGAAGGGGAAGCAGAGTGACCAGGATAGGTTTCACTGAGATGCTGAGTCCTGTGCAAAGCTTTGAAACCATAAGGAAGAAGATGATATAGCTATTTGGAGTGAGTGTTTTTCCAGGTAAGTATAATGTGGAGTACAATGAAGGGAGACTGGGCAAGGTAATTGGGAATATATACAAGGGAACAATTTTAGTGATTTGCCCACAGATATTAACCTGATAAAGAGGGAAGAAAATATATAAGAGAGTGAGAAATGATAACAAGTTGGTAAAACAATGAATTGTGGTTCACATTGGAAATGAAAGACGGTAGAAGTTGGAATTTTTTTAAGATGAAGACTGGAAACACAGTAGTGGCGATCAGAAAGTGATATGCTAAAAACCAAGATATAATACTAGATGGCTACATTTCTCGGCACTGAGAAGATTTAGGAAAAGTCCTAAGGTGTGGATGGGCATGCCCAGATTGGTTCAAGTAAAACCAGAAGCCGAAAGGAAATGAAATCTTTAAGGAAGAAATGGCTTGCACAGTGGCTGCCTGGGTTTAGATTCATAATTAGTAATTCACAATTTACAGCTTGCTTTTTCTCAGAGTGAGGAACAAGACAAACTGGGTCCAGATTTCTCAAAGAGTCTCTTCTATATATCTAAATATTTGCCTATACTCTTTTTTTTTCCTATTTCTCTTCCCTTTCCTTACTAACTCTAACTGAAACCTGGCTCTCCCCAGAAGACATTTCTTGCATCAGAGTGTTCTTTCTATCACCTCGCCTCACTATGGCCATGGTGGTGTGGTATGTGTCCTCTTTGCTCCTAGGGGCTAGTTCCAAACTACTGTCTAATAATAAAGTCTATTTAAAGTCAAACAAAATCTTTTAAAACTCACTGGATATATCAAGCTTAAAAACATCTGCTGTGTGAAAGACATCACCAAGAGAATGAAAAACCAAACCAGAGTGAAAGAATATATACATACTAATAGCCACTATATACAACATATATACAAAACTCTTAAAACTCAGTAAGAAAAATAACCCAATAAAAGTAAGCTAACCATCTGAACATACACACAATAAAAGAAAATATAAAAGTATCCCATAAGCACACAAAAGAGACTCAATATCAGTAGTCATCAAGAAATTAAAAATGCAAACTACAGTGAAATAACACAGCATAACTTAGAATGGCTAAAACTTAAGATGTTAACTATATCGAGTATCTGCAAGGATGGGGAGAATTCAGGCCTTCTTACTTTACTGCTGGGGATATAAAATGGTGCAGTTGCTTTAGAAATAGTTTAGTAGTTTCTTACAAAGTTGACCATACGTGTATCAGGTTACCCACCAATTCTATTTCTAGGTATTTACCCAAGAGAAATGAAAACATGTCTCAACAAAGACTAATGCTCATAACAGCTTTATTCAAAATATCCCCCAAATGGAAACACTCCAAATGTGTAATAGGTGAGTGGATAAACAAATCGTGGTATATATATATAACATAATAGAGCATTACTAAGCAATAAAAAAGGATGAAGTAATAATACACACAACAGCATGGATGAATCTCAAAATCAGGCAAAATGCAATAATGCAAACTCAAAAGAGTGTATATCATGTGTTTCATTCATATAAATCCCTGCTGCTGCTGCTGCTGCTGCTGCTAAGTCGCTTCAGTTGTATCCGACTCTGTGCTACCCATAGACGGCAGCCCACCACGCTCCTCTGTCCCTGGGATTCTCCAGGCACGTGTCTGACTCTTAGCGACCCCATGAACTGCAGCCTACCAGGCTCCTCCATCCATGGGATTTTCCAGGCAAGAGTACTGGAGTGGGATGCCATTGCCTTCTCCGATGAATCCCTAGAAAAGACAAATCTAATATACAATGACAGAAAACAGATCTGCAGTTGCCCATGGCTTGGAGTTGGGCATATTGCTTGGGCAGGTGGACAGAGGAAGATTTCAAGCCATTGTGTCTTTTCTTTGATTCCCTTCTCTTTATATTTTGTGTATCTACTGTAGGTTTATGCTTTGTTGTTATGATGAGGCTTACATAAAACATGTTATAGATACAGTAATTTATTTTAAGCTGTTAACAATTTAAATCTGATCACATATAAAACACTACTTTTTTCCTTCCCTCCTCTTCAAATTTTATGTTTTGGATATCACAATTTGCCTCTTTTAATATAGTGTATACATTAACAAATTGTAGTTATTCTTAAAACTTTATTATGACAGAGTATACTAGAGTGATTAATACACCACAGTATTAAGGATTCTAAATTTGATCATGTAATTACTTTTACCACTGTGTTTCATATTTTCATAAGTTTGCATATTACTAATTATCATCTTGTATTTCAGCTTGAGGAACTCCTTTCAGCACTTCCTGTAAGGCAGATCCAATGGTGATGAATCCCCTTAGCTTTTGTTTAGAGAAGTTTTTATTTCTTACAACTCTGAAGGACAACTTTGCTGGGTAAAGTTCTCTTGGCTGTGAGGGGTTTTGTTTGTTTGTTTGTTTTTTAATGTTTCAGCATTTTGAATATATTGTTCCACTCGCTCTTGGCCTGCAAGATTCCTGTTGACAAATCTGCTCATAATCTTGAAATGAAAGAAATTTTATTTTCTCTGTTGCTTTAAAGTTTTTCTTTATTTTTGATTTTAGAGTTTATCACAATGTATCTTGAAGAAGATCACTTTGGGTGAATTTGTGGGTGGATCTATGAACTTCATAAACTTCATAAAAAAGGCATCTATGAAATGCCTTTCCATATTTTAGAGATTCTCAGCCATTATGTCTTTAAATAAGCTTTCTGCTCTTTCTCCCTCTCTTCTTCTGGGACTCCAAAACTACACCAATTATTTATATTAATGTATCTCGTAGTTCACTTAGGCTAACTTTACCCTTGTTTCATTCTTTTTTGTTGTTCTTTTCTGACTGGATGTCGACTTCCCTGGTGGCTCAGATGGTAAAGCATCTGTCTACCATGCAGGAGACCGGGGTTCGATCCCTGGGTCAGGAAGATCCCCTGGAGAAGGAAATGGCAATCCACTCCAGTACTATTGCCTGGAAAATCCCATGGACAGAGGAGCCTGGTAGGTTACAGTCCATGGAATCACAAAAGAGTTGGACACGACTGAGCGACTTCACTTCACTTCACTTCTGACTGGATAATGCCAAATGGTCTATCTTCTAACTCACAAATTCTTTCTTCTGCTTGATCCAATCTGATACTGATGCTCTCTATTTCATTTTTCATTTTATTGTTTGTTTGTTTGTTTGTTTTTTTTAGCTCTGGAACTTCTGTTTGGTTCTTTTTATTATTATTTCTCTTTCTTAAACTTCTCATTTTGTTCAGATACTATATTCCTGCTTTTGTTGAACTGTCCTTCTGTATTTTAGTATAGTTCATTGAGCTCAGTATAACAATTATTTTGAATTCTTTATTGGGAAAATTACAGATTTCCATTTCTTCAGGGTTAACTACTAGAAAATTATTGTGTTCGTTATATGATGCTATCTTTCCTTAACTTTTCAATGTCTTCAAAGTCTTGCATTGCTGTATCTGCATCTGAAAAAGTCATTATCTCTTCCAGTCTTTACTGTCTTTGGAAGAGAAATATCTGCTTTCAGCCTTCTTGAGGATTCTGAATCTTTGTCACATCTTTTCCATGGATATGCATACTCTATACTTGTTGTTCTCTTGTGAGCAGGATTTCATAAGATTCTGTGTGAAGCCAAGCCAAAGGTTGGTAGCCTCCCTTTGGCTTTCCCTAGAGTGGTGTGCTGACTGCTCAGTTTGTGTGCTTTCTGGAAAGCTGGGTTGGCTTTCTGTACATGCTCGTTAGCTAACTGCAAAGGCCTGCTCTTGCCATCCTTAAGGACATGCACAGAGAGCAGCCATGAGGTAGGGGAACGTGTGGGTGAGGCCCATGAAGTACTGGGGTGCCTGTGGGACAGTTGGTGAGATCTTCGGGCAGTGCATCTGCTGGCTTGTGAGCAGGCTTCCTGATGGAGGTCTTTGAAGTAATCAGTAGTGTCCACTTCCCCTTGATGTGTTTCACTCAGAGCCCTAACTGCTGTTCTCCCAGCCACTCATTGCTACCCAGTCATACAGCTCACAGCTTAGGACTCTAGATGGTGTGGGAAAGAAAAGGGACTCTTTGGCAGAGTCTTGCATCAGCAAACCAGGCATTCTCATTTCTCCCTGTCAGAGAAATTATGGTCCATGAAGGTGTCTCTTGGCACTGAGCTGTGCCATCTTGGGGAATGAGTGATGTGTGTAAAGTGACCCTATTCCTCTTATCTTCTTCAATGAATCTAATCTCAGACAGTTTTTGTTCTAATAGTACATTATAACATCTCCACTGGACTCCTGGACTTCCATGAAAGACTGTCAAAATCACTATTCTTTGCAGGAAAGATGGTAGAAAATGATTTAACCGTGTTGATAATGTCACAAACCATATATTTTCTATATTTTAATTGTGATGAGGGTTATATGGGTATATAAGCAGTTGAGCTCATTAAAATGTACATTTGAAGTATATACATCTTATTGCAATTATACCACATAAAATTGATTAGAAAAATTCCTCAATGGTTTTATTAATTAGACTGATGCTTACAAAAGACTAAATGCTTATCTTAAACTTGAGCCAAAAGGAATTTATTGGTTTGTATGACCAGATATATAAGTCATAGAACCAAATTATAAGAAAAGCAGAAGGGAAGCCAGTCTCAAATAAAAGAAGAACCAGAGTTGGCAAAGCTCTTCATTTCTCCTTTCAGGAATATCTCTATTTTCTGTCCTGGATTTCCCAAGCTGGCATAAACAATGCAGCTGACACTCCTAGACTTAAATTCTTACAATTTCACTACCAGGAAAAATATCTTTCCTATATATTCAAATCTAAAAAATCTGGAAAAGGACTTTGATTGGCTCAGCTGGGGTCACGTGGCCAGTTCTTGACCAATCACTGTAGCTAAGGATTTAGAATACTATGATTGACTCAGATTGAGGTGATTCCTTAACCAAATAAAATATTCTGATGAGAAAGGCAAAGCAATAGAAGGAGAAAATAGGTATTTTTAGAATGCATGTTAAAGTCAGAGGCAGAAGAAAGGCATAGTTTTCAAAGATAAAAATAGCACAAAAAAGGTTGCTGAGTCATTTAAAATAAAAACCTACTCTTATCTGTTTATCCTATCAGTTCAGTTCAGTTCAGTCGCTCAAGCCTGTCGACTCTTTGCGACCCCATGAATCGCAGCCCTCCAGGCCTTCCTGTCCATCACCAACTTCTGGAGTTTACACAAACTCATGTCCATTGAGTTGGTGATGTTTATCCCATAGTGGGCATTAAAGAAAAATATTTTAAATTCTCTAAATTAGTGTCCAAGATTGGAGAAGGCAATGGCAACCCACTCCAGTGTTCTTGCCTGGAGAATCCCACGGGCGGTAGAGCCTGGTGGGCCGCCGTCTCTGGGGTTGCACAGAGTCAGACACGACTGAAGCGACTTAGCAGTAGCAGCAGCAGCAGTGTCCAAGATAATCAATTCACAAAGCACTTATTATCCATCTCTAAACTTCTTATCTACCAAGAATGTCAACATTTTAATTTGCCAAAAGTTGATCAGGCTTTTCTACACATGTTGGGAAGGAAGACAAAAATTATTCATATAATTGCATAATTGCTTGGTTCAAATAAAGAGATGAATCAAGTGCCTCCTTACTTGCATACTGTAACATTGCTACACTGCTGGATTCCTTTTCATAAGCTGGGTTGTGTTCACTGCAGATGGTATATCTGACTTTAGAGCAGGTGGTGTAGCAGGCCTGGTCCACAGCATCCTGATGCTTATCACCTGGACAGTTTCCAGCCACAGATTGGACTTTGAGTTTTTGAGGAGATTGTCAGGGAGATTGATAGTGTGAGCCATATTGGAATTACCAATGATAAATGACACAGTTTCCTCCAATCTTCACAAAAGACAAGCTGTGAATCACAAGATTGTTCCCTTGATGAGTATTTCCTTCCATGTGGAAGTTGCCTAAAAACACATTCACATCCAGACTGGGTCAGCTGAACAAATCAGGGCACCTAAGCTTCACTGACTCACTACTGGCATGTGGAAAGCAACTAATCGAGTACAATCCAAGATTTTCAGACCTGAAGGATATTTGTGGTAAAAATTCTGTGATTTAATTTGGCAACTGTTACCTCTTTCATCCTCAGCACTGTGTCAGATTTTACTAGTTAGGTTAGGCTGGGCTGCAGTAACAAAGTCTGAGCTCTCAGTAGTTCAAAACAATTTCAGAACTTATTTAACAGCTCGATGACATTGATGAAGGGGGAGAAGGGGACAGTGGTAGAATCTGCTCTAAGTAGTCATTCAGACCCACAGATTTTTCTATCTCACTGCCTCCAAACTTAACCAGTCCCCAGAATCATTGTAGAAGAAGAAACTGATAAATGATAAATTAAATGTGGGATAGACTTAGAAATAATCTATCAGTTATACCATATTCATTGTATATATATGATTTTTTAGTCACTCAGTCATGACCAATTCTTTGCAAATCCATGGACTGTAGCCTGCCAGCCTCCTCTATCCATGGGATTCTCCAGGCAAGAATACTGGAGTGGGTTGACATTCCCTTCTCCAGAGGATCTTCCTGATCCAGAGATCGAACTCGGGTGTCCTGCACTGCAGGTAAATTCTTTACCATCTCAGCCATCAAGGGAAGCCCACTATTCAAT
>SJYV01024177.1:215321-226095 GCA_006410875.1 Neotragus pygmaeus | reverse complement strand
TTCTTTACCATCTCAGCCATCAAGGGAAGCCCACTATTCAATATACTACATGCCAGATTCTACTATTCATTAGACATTTAAGATACATTTAGAGGTAGACTTTCAAGATTCACTAATAAACAACAGAGCAAAAATCCCTGCATTGGTGGAATGTTTATTTATTAGTAAGATGAAAGTCATACATCTAAGAAAGAAGTAAATTATATAGAATTATGGAAACATAGAAAAAAGAAAGAGTAGAATAGATGTAGAGGATTGAGGGAAGCTGAGAGTTGCATTTTATTCACAGTGGTGTGGGTAGACGTCTCTGCATATCTCTTCCTCCCTTTCTGCCCTCCCTAAATTAGTTGAGAACATCACTGTCTACCCTGACACTCACGGTTAAATTCATAGGTTGATAAAGCCTTGGGATCCATTCCTTCTTTTGCATTCCATTTCCCCAACCACAGCCTCCTTGCCTCTCATTCAGATTATTCAACAAACTCCTACAGTTTCTTTTTCTTTATTATTTCTCAATTATAAATTGTTCTTTGCCCTTAACCTGAGTTTTCATTACAAGTGACAAACATAGACAGGCCACTCCTTTGTTCAAAAACCTCTGCAATTTCTGTAATGTCTGCAGATCAACATCCTGACACTGAGTATGGGCGTCTGACGTCTCCCCAAGTCTGACATCTGGCTAGGTGAGGCACCTCTATCTAAAATTTTTGTCATGTAGATTGTGATTTAAGCCCACCAGACTAACAAAGCCCTATGGAAAGCATCGTCTTTGTCTTCTTTCAGACTGTTCAAATTTTGTGATTGATGATTCTATCTCTCTCCTCGCCATATTTTCTGCTGTCAAAATCCCATCTATCTCTAAGGATGGCTCAAATTCCCCTTCATTAGGAAGAGTCTCCAGCTTCCTCTCAGTCATTCCAAATAAATGTTTCATTCTATGTCCTCCCATGGGATTTTGCTTAGTCCTCTCTTTTGGCATCCAAGGTTTTATATTTTCATCCTGGAAAATTCTGTCTATAATAACTATTACAGACAGAAGACATGACAGATACTAGACTGTAAGCATCCTCCAGACAGGAATGCTATCCTGCTTTTATACCTGGCTCAATATTTTTTTACAGAGTGAACTTTCAGTAAGTGTTGAATTTATATTATTTTCTTAAACTCTAGTTTAGAAAGAGTTTTTTTCCTGGAGGTCAGTGTATTAGCAGTCTTATTCATAGAATTAACACGATGGATAAGAGCATTTTTAACAAGCATCTTTTAATAATTATAAATGCCAGATTTCATCAGAAGCCTAGAGCAAGTATTATCACTGTGAGACAAACTAAATGCTACATGTGTCAATATTTACACAAGCAGATTACAACAGTGTGGTCTCATCAGTTCAGCTATTGTATCTTGTGAGCTTAACTAAATTTCAAACTCCATAAGGAACTGCATTTTCCCCTGAAGTTATTAAAGGGTAGATTTCTTTTAATTAAACTCATTTGCATGACTAAATTAGATTTAATTACTCTCATTCATTTCACTAATACCTTTCTTTGATTGGAGAAGAACTTTTATAATTGATTAAAATAGGATGCTCTGGCCTTCTCTGTTGATCCTGGAGAATCGTTCTCATTTATTCTTTTAAAGGACCAGGGGAACAGAAATTTCTTTGATCTAGTTCTACTTCAAACATGCTCCTTGAACCTGGGGTGGACATACGATCACACTGCTCCTCCATTTCTCCATCAAATTAGCACTTTAGTACCAATGTCAATGATATCTGTTTTGGCCTCCAATGAAAAGACAGATTGTGCTTTTGATGTGAAAGTTCTTGAAACATTTGTATAAATCCTGAGCTATGAATACTGTTTAAAATATTAATATCATAAACTAAAGGTTTTCCTCTAAATTTTGACCCCCCCAAAAATGAAATTTCTCATTACCTTTTGGGTAGTAGTCATTGTTTTCATAATCTGATTGTTGAAATTTACCATCACATTCATTCATTCACTCATGCCTGCATGAATTCACTCAACACAATTTCATTTTCACACACTATTCCAGACATTGTGATTATCCTTGGATAGAATTCAACAAACCTGTAAGAAGTCCAATAGCTCTAATAAAGTATCCTCCTCCCTTAGGAGTTCTTAGAGAACAATAACATAACATAAACAAATACATTTCAATGGGTAATAGAATCACATATACGGTTCATAGTTAAAAGGGGAAATTTTCAACTCCACTTAAAGGTATTTAAAATAGATCCTGTGAGATAAGTTTAAGAAGATGAGAAAGGAAGGTTATTCTAGGACAAAGGAATTCTGTGTTCAAAGATACTCAAGTAAGAATAGAATGACACATTTGGAAAACCTTAGCTTAGTTTGGCTTAAGTTTTGGATTTGAGTGTGAAGTGAGAGAGAACAAGTATGGAGGAAAACTACCATTTCTATGTATTAGAAAGATAATGAAGTGGCAATGTGGAAAATAAACTAGATGGAGATAAGCCCACTTAGGAGATTTTTAGTGTAAAAATAATATATTTCTGAAATGATGTAGTAGCAATAAATTTGCAGAAGAAAAATAAAATGTAAGTATATTTCATGGGGTTTTATAAGACAGAACTGAAAAGTAGAAGTTTAAAATTTTCTATGTTTCTGCTTTGGATGATTCTTTAGGTACTAGTGGTACTACTGAAAACAATAAAAGAAACACATTTTGGGGGAGGAGTATAAGGAATCCTGATTTAAGTTCTGGGTATGTGATTTTGAAATACTTATGGCAACCCACTCCAGTATTCTTGCCTGGAGAATCTCATGGACAGAGGAGCCTGGCAGGTTACAGTCCATGGGGTCGCAAGAGTCGGACATGACTTAGTGACTGAACCACCACCACCATATTCATGACAATAAATATATTGGCCTGGATCTTAGAATAATGATATAGAAGAAATATATAGATTTGGGAGTTCAAATGGAGGTTTTCTCTTTGCTTTAAATCTGTTTTTTCTTTTGTGTTCTTTACTTTATTAACTTTCCTACATCATTAATTATGATTAGACTATCAATCAAGAGCATTGCCTACCCTCTCAAGGTTGAGGGTATATAACCCAAGCCAAGCCAACCAGAAAACAAAACTAAGTACTGGTATTAGTATTAGTAAGGATTCTGGGGAGAAGGACTCATGTTCTCTTCATCAGGCTCATTAGCTGTAAGAACAAAGTCTGGAGCAATTAATGGCCAGCTTTGTCCTCATACAGGTAAAGTGTGCAAATGAGGCCAATGCGGAGGGGGCGGGGGGGGGAAGGCTAACAAATTAAGAAAGACAGAAGTTTGCTGATATTTTTGAACTACTGGATCCAGCCATGCCTTTAGGTAATGTTCGCTTGAATGTTTTAATCATATGAGCCCATAAAGTTGGAGTTTTATGTCTTATGCTTGCTTATGTCTTATTTCTGTGATTTGTTTCCAAAAGAATCTTAACTATCTTGGGGGTTTACATCAAGGGAGTTGTAATTCACATTGTAGGAATGAGTGCCATAGCTCAGACCAGAACATCGCAGGTGAGAAGAGAAAAAAATCAAGGTAGTATAATCAGCAGGAACGTGAAAATTAAAAACTAGGTGGAGGGGAAGAATTCCAAAAAGAGACTTGGGAAAGATTAAATAAAAGGCCAAGGAAAAAGGAGCATAACAGAAGCTGAAGAAGTAGGCAAGTGTCAAGAATAACAAAATGGGGAGAGGAGAGGTCACATTGGACAGGAAAGAGCAACGTGTCTGTTGGATTTAGTAGTCTAAAGGTTTTAGGGGACTTTAGTTTGAATTGTTTTCAGTACAGTGGTGGGTGCAAGACACTGAATGTGAAACTAAAGTCAGTGAACTGGATGTATCTCTCAAAAAAATTATCTATAAGGGGCAGTGAGAAATTGAACCACGTACATGGGAACAGAGGCTAAAAGACGGCTTCAAGTTGGAAGAGAAGGCACCTCTGCCTATGCTGAAAGAAAGCACAATTTCCTCCTGTTCTATATTGTTTTAACTATGATACTTCTTAGGAGTAGGACATTGTTACTAGCAGACTTAGAGAGACTGAATACACATAAAATCCCACGTAGATAAGAACAGTCGATAAGTATGAATTNCCTATGCTGAAAGAAAGCACAATTTCCTCCTGTTCTATATTGTTTTAACTATGATACTTCTTAGGAGTAGGACATTGTTACTAGCAGACTTAGAGAGACTGAATACACATAAAATCCCACGTAGATAAGAACAGTCGATAAGTATGAATTAGAGGCGAGTTGGCCTCTTTCATTCACTTATATAAGTCTTAGAGGTTCCCATAGTTTGAGACTTCATTTTTCTTTCTTGCTAAAAAGTAGAATAGCTTGCTTTCCAGCAAAACATACACAATGAGACATGGTGAGGCATACTTTCTGTCTTCCATCCATAACATAACACAAGTATGAGCTAATAGCTGACTCATACATATTTAAAACAATACAGTTTATTTGAAAACTGTTTTATTACTAAACAGAACTGTATTTCCAACAGAAGTTTGTCATGATCCATTTTAGGATATCTGTGTTAGCTCGAGTTGAGATAACTTGATTTATTTCAATAAACTAAGCTCAAAGCTTTGCATTAGTTGGTGACAGTTCTACTGATTAGATGTCAGTTTTTTCACCCTTTTATTACAATGTGCAAGTAACATTGAAAGAGCCACTTGGACATGCATACCTGTCAGTTTCCTCTTTCTTTAAAGGTGTCAATAACAAATATGGAAAAGAACAACACTGCTTCATATGTATTTGTGACCTCATGGCCTGTAGTCACGAAGCTTCTCTGTCCATGGGATTTCCCAGGCAAGAATACTGGAGTGGGTTGCCATTTCCTTCTCCAGGGAATCTTTCGGACCCAGGGATCGAGTCTGGGTTTCCTGCTCTGCAGGTAGATTCTTTACCATCTGAGCCACCAGGAAAGTCCTATAAGTGGCTTATTATTCATTAAAAAAAGAAAGGTCCTCAAATCTCTGATTACCACAATGTTCTAACACTCTTTTCTGACTCTGATGAAGAAGCAGTGGGAGGTGAGCACCTTCCCTTCAGTCTACATTTGGATATTGGGCTTGGGTGTATACAGTCATAAAAGGGAATGTGTCATGAAAAGAAATGCAAACAAACAAATCACAATACCAAAAAGAAGAAAAAAAAAATCCCTCAAATCACACTTTCACAGTCCTCTATTTACACTAGCACATTCTGGGAAAATCACTCAAAAACCTGTTACTAATCATTTAAACCTTAGGCTGTCGACATTTCTCTGCTTTGCTAGCCAAACGGTCATGTGCAGCAGCCAGAGGGTTAAAAAGCCAGACTTCCTGTCCCATACTGTAGCTGTGTGTGAGCAATATGGAGGACTGCATCATCGCTGCAGAGGCTCCTGTTGAACATGAAGGGGTCTATCCAGGCAAAAATATGTGCAGCCTTCTGGGCCAGATTTACTCCATCGGGGCTTCTAAAGTTGGCTGTGCAGTGGACTAAGCTGTCCAGACCTGCTGTTCCACAAAGGCCAAGATTCTCCCTCTGTGTGCCTAGTTTTCCAGCCAGCAGACCATACAAAGCCTGCTTTGCCTGGGTCCAGACACCCTCCAGACCTCTGAGAACGTCTTTGTGCTGTTTTTGGAAGTACAATATACAATCTAATAAAAATTAGATTCTTAGGATATGGGTGGACCCAAACTGGAAATATTTTCAAATGGAAATAAATGAAACAGAAAACGGAACTAGATAGTCTCTAAGATTTAGACTGGAGAAAACAAAAAAGATTTTATTTTTATTAAAAAAAAAACTACAGTAAGTCAATTGTACAATAAATCATGTCTCCAGCAGCCTACTGGCTGTGTTTTCATTGTATTATTCAAATGAAAGACTTTTGATATGCTGATTATAAGTGCTGTATTCAAAATCATGCCAAAGGAATGAGAAAATAACCCTCTTGATATCCCCATCAACCGCTACCTTTGTACTTTGTCACCTAGAGTACAGAATTCTTGATTTTAATTTTCTCTACCTCTGGTCATTGGATTCACTGTCATTCATACTTGATTAACAGAATAAGGACAAAAATACTGAAAACAGGCAACATTTTGTGGACAGTTATTAGTATTTTTCACTCCATTCAAAAAATCAAACTTCAAATTCTGTTTGTTAAGAAATCTGTCTACACTATTTTCTTCTATAAAGTTTCTCAGTGAAAGTATCTGCATTTTGATAATTTTGTCTCTGACAGAACAAAAGACAACAGAAATCTTTAAAAACAAGAGAAACTCCTGGTTTGTTTCACACATTGCCGATGCCTGAGGATGGTTCTCATCAATACCCATTCTGATGTAGTCATTGTGGCCAGAAACTTGAAGATAAGCCTTGCACAAAACCAGTGAAACATTTGCTTCATCTTCACCATCTGAATGTCTGAACATCGTATCTTTTTTGCTCAGAAATCTGACTGACCTGATCTCACCGAGTCTATTGCTGTCATAATCAAAGCTCAGTGATCTAGTGGAGATAAAATCTGACCCAGGATTAACACAAACTACTGTCGGTCCTTGGAGTCAGACTCCAAATCTTAGATTCCATCATGCCCTTAATTATCCAATGTGTTTCCTGTGAAGAAAGGAGTACTGTTTAAAATGTTTGATAATCTGACAAGGCCATAAGGCTTAATGGAATTGATGATTACACACAGATGGACGATTAACTCTTGAGGTTTAACATTAAAAAAAAAAAAAAAGTAACTGTGCTGGATTGCTACTTAATGGAATTACACTGCCCATATGGAAAAGAACTATACCCTAAATATACCCAGAATGATGGAACAGGTGGTAGAATCTGGGCAAGACTGCTTGGAATGCACAAAAGCATTCTGAACTTGTAACTGCCAGAAAAGATTTCTGAAGGAAAAAAAAGAGAGACAGGGAAATCTTTGAAACAGTGTTAACTTTCCTACATTTTGGAAGTAAAAATTGCAAAAATAATTAGAAGACTGAACTTCCAGTAGGTGCTTTTTTTGACCATTATTTTTCAGAAGCCTGCAAACTATGCTGGTTGTGATTGAGCTAAAGGTAGATGCATGGATTATTAATTAGCTCCAATATAAACTCAGTGAGGGCAGAAACCACATTTTCCTTGATAGCAGCTATATCCTACAGAAGATGTTATCGGGGGAGTGAGATTAAAATTATTAACTGGAGGGATTGGATTTCTGGATTTTCTTTTATAATGATTAATGTCCCGAACTTCACAGATAAACAATAGTTGCATATGTGAAAATAATGGAAGGATATGAACACTAGTAAGCATTTACATATAAATAAGCAAATGATTTTGACTTCCTGGGTGACTCAGATGGTAAAGCGTCTGTCTACAATGTGGGAGACTCAGGTTCGATCCCTGGGTCGGGAAGATCCGCTGGAGAAGGAAATGGCAATCCACTCCAGTACTATTGCCTGGAAAATCCCATGACAGAGGAGCCTGGTAGGCTATAGTCCATGGGGTCGCACAGAGTTGGACACGACTGAGCGACTTAAGCAAATGATAAGGAAGCATAATTTCAATTGATAAACAATTGCCGGGGACTTCCCTAGTGGTCCAATGGTTAAGAATCCTCTGAAATGAAGACAACGTGAGTTCAATACCTGGTCTGGGAACTAAGATCCCCCAAGCCAAAGGGCAACCAAGCCCATGTGCTGCAACTACTGAGCCACAGGCCACAACTTGAGAGTCCATGTGCCTCAACAAAAGATCTTGCATGATGCAATGAAGATCCTGCATGCTGCAACTAAGATTCAATGCAGCCAAATACGTTATAAATAAATAAATAAATTTTATAAAGAACAATTGCTGATAGAAGGTGATTTATTTGTAATCTTTTTTGCTCCAACTCAGGACAAGATTTATTTTAAATATTAATAAGCTTTAAAATAAGAGAAAACTCTGTCTTCTGGAGCATGCAGGGCATGGAGACAGAATGTAGTAGGCCTTAGTAGTGATAAACTTGGTTGATAAGCTGCATTGAGCAGTTACTATGTCCCAAGAATGAACTGCTTTATGTACATCATTTTCTTTAATTCTTTATAAGATCCTTTAAGCTTTTTCTCATTATACAGATGAGGAATCTGACTGAAGGGCATTAGGTAAGCTTCCCAAAGTCACAGCACTGTGCTCGATAAAGTTGGGACTGAAAAAGAGATCGGTCTTGCTAGAGTCCATTCACATATAAGCATTCTGGCCAATCCCTATTTACCATGATCTCTGCCTCCTTCTGTGCCTCACTTTTCTAGTTTTGCATGTCTGAGTATTCCTGGACTCCTCTTTGCACCTGATGTCTTCTATGAGACTTACATATCCAAACTGTTTGCAGGGTGATATTAGGACCCATAGAAAAACACAAAGATGGAAGAGACCAAGAAGCACTACTCACCACAAAACGGTTAATTAAGAAATTAAAACTGGGCTTCCCTGGTGGCTCAGTGATAAAGAGTCCACCTGCCAATGCAGGAGACACAGGTTCGTTCCCTGATCCAGGAAGATCCCATATGCCGCAGAGCGACTAAGCCCAAGTGCCACATCTATGGAGCCTGTGCTCTAGAGTCCCAGAGCCAGAACTAATGAACCCACGTGCCGCAACGACTGAAGCCCACAGGCCCTAGAGCCCATGCTCCACAGGAAGAGAAGCCACTGCAATGAGAAGCCTGTGCACTACAGCTAGAGCGTAGCTCCTGCTTGCCACTGCCAGAGAAAACCTGCAAAGCAATGAAGACCCCGCACAGCTAAACATAAATAAATAAAATTATATATGAAAAAGAAAGCAATACTACAAGATAAAATGAGGGTGAAGAAGTTACTCAGCACTCTATTTCTCCCACATAAGTTTCTAATTTGTCATTTCTTTGTGAAATACTAAATTCTTAAAAAAAACTTGCTTAGTGTCCCTACTTTGTTGATGACTTGAACACATGCTTGTGATGCCCACTGGGAAATTTGATCAAACTCTATTTGGGGGGCTATTGGACAATTCTGAAAAAATTATGAAAGAATTGTCTTTTTTAAATCAATCATTGCATTTTATTACATAATGTCAATGATTAACACTTTCCAATCTCTATTACAACTGTACCATAAAAATAAGACACTCTTATGTGTCCACACTAAAGATAATCTTGGTACAACTACCCAGAACAACAGATTACTGGGTGTGTAAACAAAGCTGCTTCTAGCTGTTTGATCTTTACCTTTCCATACATGGGTGTTGTTGTTGTTGTTGTTGTTGTTTTAATATATTTTGGTCTAAGTATATTCAAAATAAAGTTTTTAGTTTGTTCTCTACTCAAAGAAATGTTATTGATGAGAGATAAACTAAAACAGTGGAAAAATTCTAGCCCAGTGAGGCTACCTCCTTTCTGTCTTTAATGCTTTGCCAAGTCACTTCAGTTGTCTGGACCTTTGAAATCCCATGGACTTTAGTCTACCAGACTCTTCTGTCCATGAAGCTCTCCAGTCAAGAATAGTGGAGTGGGTTGCCATGATCTTCTTGACCCACGGACTGAACCCGCAATTCTTACATCTCTTGCACTGGCTGGCAGGTTCTTTCTGACTAGAGCTAACTTTTCTGCTAATTAGTTGTAAACCTTGATATTTTAAATGTTCTGGGTATCTGTTTTTCTCTTAAGATATTTATCCTGCTTACATCACAGGAATCCTGAAACAAATCAAAAAATGAGATATGTGAAATTGTTTGAAAAAATAAGAACAGTACATGAGCTGGTGAAGACTGGGATCTGTGCACTTGTTTCCTCCAGAGAATCCTCTATAACAGAGGTGACCAGTTGACCTTTCTAAGTAATCAATGAATAAAACTGTTGCCAAAATAGATTTTAAGATCTTTGAAGGCAATAGGGCATGCTTTATAGCAGGGCCTCGAAGAATTCTGCTTTTGATAAGAAAGCATTAAAAAAAACAATTGAGTAGTATAAATGTAAAAGGGAGGAGATATATGTATTCCTGCATCTCACATGCTAGTAAAGTAGTGCTCAAAATTCTTCAAGCCAGGCTTCACCAATACGTTAACCGCGAACTTCCAGATATTCAAGCTGGTTTTAGAAAAGGCAGAGGAACCAGAGATCAAATTGCTAACATCTGCTGGATCATGGAAAAAGCAAGAGAGTTCCAGAAAAACATCTATTTCTGCTTTATTGACAATGCCAAAGCCTTTGACTGTGTGGATCACAATAAACTGTGGAGAAATCTGAAAGAGATGGAAATACCCAACTACCTGACCTGCCTCTTGAGAAACCTATATGTAGATCAGGAAGCAACAGTTAGAACTGGACATGGAACAACATACTGGTTTCAAATATAAAAAAGAGTACGCAGAGGTTGCATATTGTCACCCTGCTTATTTAACTTCTTTGCAGAGTACATCATGAGAAATGCTGGGCTGGAAGAAGCACAAGCTGGAATCAAGATTGCTGGAAGAAATATCAGTAACCTCTGATATGCAGATGACACCACCTTTATGGCAGAGAGTGAAGAGGAACTAAAAAGCCTCTTGATGAAAGTGAAAGAAGAGAGTGAAAAAGTTGGCTTAAAGCTCAACATTCAGAAAGTGAAGATCATGGCATCTGGTCCCATCACTTCATGGGAAATAGATGGGGAAACGGTGGAAACAGTAGCTGACTTTATTTTGGGGGGCTCCAAAATCACTGCAGATGGTGATTGCAGCCAT
>SJYV01024177.1:199156-211172 GCA_006410875.1 Neotragus pygmaeus | reverse complement strand
GGAGGTTCCAAAAATCACTGCAGATGGTGATTGCAGCCATGAAATTAAAAGACGCTTCCTCCTTGGAGGGAAAGTTATGACCAATCTAGATAGCATATTCAAAAGCAGAGATATTACTTTGCCAACAAAGGTCCATCTAGTCAAGGCTATGGTTTTTCCAGGGTCATATATGGATGGGAGTGTTGGACTGTGAAGAAAGCTGAGAGCCAAAGAATTGATGCTTTTGAACTGTGGTGTTGGAGAAGACTCTTGAGAGTCCCTTGGACTGCCAAGAGATCCAACCATTCCATTCTAAAGGAGATCAGTCCTGGGTGTTCTTTGGAAGGAATGATGCTAAAGCTGAAACTTCAGTATTTTGGCCACTTCATGGGAAGAGTTGACTCATTGGAAAAGACCCTGATGCTGGGAGGGAATGGGGGCAGGAGGAGAAGGGCACGGCAGAGAATGAGATGGCTGGTTGGCATCACCAACTCGATGGACATGAGTTTGAGTGAACTCCGGGAGTTGGTGATGAACATGGAGGCCTGGCATGCTGGGATTCATCGGGTCACAAAGAGTCGGACACAATGAGTGACTGAACTGAACTGAACTAAACCCAGAACTAAACATTAATATTCTTTTTCTAATGGAAATCTTAGAGACAGTTTTTCTTCAGATACACTTAGTCTTGTTTTCTATAGATGATTGTACAATTATTTTAGGTGTATAAAAGTGGAACCTCCTATGTTTGAATCCATAACAGCAATTTGAACAATAACTCTTCACCCAATAATCAATACCTATAAAATTTAAGCATGATTTAATTCCAATTCTCGATTTCCCTCATCATGTGGCTCTAGTGGACATGGTGTTTCACAATAATTTACCTGAGTCATATGTGCTATACCATTCATTTTAATCTGTGTGTTTTATTATANCTATAAAATTTAAGCATGATTTAATTCCAATTCTCGATTTCCCTCATCATGTGGCTCTAGTGGACATGGTGTTTCACAATAATTTACCTGAGTCATATGTGCTATACCATTCATTTTAATCTGTGTGTTTTATTATAAAACTCTGGGGAATATCTGGAGAGAATTGATACAGAGGAACAAGGACTGTGAGTCCTATCACCTCTCTGGGGTCCACTTGTGGGCATGGTAAAAGTTTTATATTAAGAGTATTAATAATTTTTTACTAATATACCATCAGAATTTCTTACTAGTCTCTTATCTTCTGGGAACAAATTACATAGAACTCACCACAAGACTCTGGTACAGATTTTCATTGTGCTTTTATTATCACATGTTCTTTTGGTATCTAAACCCAATACACTATGTAGAAAGTATGCTACTACCAGAAAGGTATTAAAGAAATCACCATGCCGATATAATGTCCCCTATGTGTAGCTATGTACCTGTATTTGAAAACAGAACAGGATAGTCATACCAAGGCCCATGACATGTCAAAGAACAAGAAGTAAGTAAGGTCTTTTCAACCCTACTCCAAGTTTGAACATGCTACTTGAGATGTGTTCATTTTATTTTTTAACTTTAAGTTATTCTGGGATTTATTTTGTCATTTTTTTGGCTCTTTTTTCTTAGTTAAATTATTTATTTGGAGATTTTAAAAAATTATTTTCCTCTGCCAGTTATTGATTATTTAATTGTAGTTCTCAGCTTGCAAGTGCAATAACAAATGTCTCCTAGCTGGAGTGAGATCACTAGAGTCCCTCTGAATGAATGTAAGGAAAATATACCACTACGGTAGAGCCAAAGTTGTGTAACTCCTAGACAGCTGAAGAAGTCTAATTCAGGATACAAACTAAATTAGAGATGGGTCTTGTGTTTCATGTTTAACCATTGAATGATTAGATTAGAAATCCAGGAAACAGATGTGGAGAGTTAATAATTTCATCCATGTAAGTTTTCTTTCAAGATTTTTGTGCGTTAGTTTAAAAAAAGGTAAAACACTTACTTTTAATGTCCCTTAAAAATTGTTATTGTGCAAGTATTTGTTTATTAGGAAAATTGAGACTATCACCCCAGATCTCATTCATTATTTTTCATATAGCTCATCTTCTGATGTGAAACTACATTTAGGTCTGTCTAAACTCAATACTCTTCTATATTTACTTGTTTAACTTAATACTTATTGAGCATCTCTTTATGATATAAAATGTGCTAGAACACAGCATCTGCTTTGTATACTGTATACTGAGTATGCTATACAAAGTGATAAATTACAGATATATAGGGAGATATATTTATAAAAAAACATAAATGAATATATAAAAATAAATACAATAAAGTAGTAATACAGTGTAAGTATTAAGGGAATAGAGAGCTTATTTTTAAATGCCTTTCATTTTAATATACTTTCATGTTATTTAACAATGATTTATTTGTGAGCCTGGCAATAAAGTTGTCAAAATTCATAACTATTATGGAAACCAAAATAGAAATTACTCATAGATTCTATTTGGTAGTTGAAAATATGTATTAGGTTGAATATCAGTTAATGTCCTATGCAAGGAAGTCACAAAAATATTTCTACCAAACAAATCCTGAAGAAGATCCAATCTTTTTTTTTTCTTCTTAAACAAACCTGTCCAGTTTTAAGTTTTTCATACTGTACTTTTTATTCTCTAATTCCAGATAATTCCTATTATCTCTTTCTCCAAATACAATTCTTTTCTTTTTTTTTTTCTGAAATGGTTNAGAAGATCCAATCTTTTTTTTTTCTTCTTAAACAAACCTGTCCAGTTTTAAGTTTTTCATACTGTACTTTTTATTCTCTAATTCCAGATAATTCCTATTATCTCTTTCTCCAAATACAATTCTTTTCTTTTTTTTTTCTGAAATGGTTATTTTTTCTTTTGGATAATCTGAAAGCTAATGCAAGTGCTACACTAATAAAAAAATTTCCAGATTTTCCCATGAAATTCTCCACTACTGCTGTCCATATTGAGCTCTTCCTTGGTGGCTCAGATAGTAAAGCACCTGCCTACAATGTGGGAGACCTGGGTTCGATCCCTGGGTTGGGAAGATCTCCTGGAGAAGGAAATCGCAACCCACTCCAGTACTCTTGCCTGGAATATTGTCCTAATATAGTTCTCTGACAAAAAAATAACAATAAAAAACAACCAATTCCAGAACATAGTATAAAAAGAAGGAGAGAAGTTGACTCTTTTGTACCATTTGTGGTAAAGTCTCTTGGCTAAAAAAAGCTCTCTGAAAGTTGTTATTTCTAGTCCATCAGAAAAATCCATCATTATATGATATTATTTTGTTTGAAAATTCCCAACTTTTTTATTATTTAGTGAAGGTCCTATAGCCACTTAGCAATAAATTATATGACAAGCTATTAATAGCTTCATTCTGAACCCACCAAATAATTTCATGTCCTGTCACAATTCCATCATCTCTGACTCATTAAAAATGCAAATTTTAAACTGTTTGCAAGGAAAATATGTGATCCATTTTTAGCATGCCAGAGTGTTCAACAAGGTGCTGAAAAGCTAGAAATAGAACACTGATCAAAAATTCAACATAATATTTTCTTAAGCCACTACTAGATTCAATACACTATAAACACACACACACACAGAGGTGACTAAGAAGGGCCTAACACTCAAAGGTGGAGAAGATTTCAGAATGCTAGCATGGGATGTGTTTTCAAGATGGATGAGAACATAAAGCAGTGAATATTTTGGTGAAAAGAGACAAATGGTCTGAAAGGTTAGAAGAGAAAGGCAGTTAAAGCTTTAGGACATAGATGATGCTAGGGTTTGGTCTTCCAGGGAAGGCAGTGGGTGAAGATTATTTCAGGCAGCAGAAATAAAATGAGCAACCAAAACAGAAAAGTGCAAATGCCTAATAAATATTTACTGAACGAAATAGTACTGTGACAGTCAAATCTCTTTATTTAAAAAAACTTTGGCAATGAGTTGGACTTCCACATTTTAAAGTCTCCTAAACTTTTTGTATGTTGAGTGCAATTTGTCACCTTTATATGTGATTTCTGCAGATAAAGTGGATGTTTATTCCACATGGCAGTCCACTCCAGTATTCTTGCCTGGAGAATCCCGTGGATGGAGGAGCCTGGTAGGCTAGAGTCCACAGGGTCACGAAGAGTCGGACACGACTGAGCGACTTCACTTTCACTTTCACCCATCTGCTAAATTAGGGATCATTTTGAAATTGAGTGTAAGGAAAAAGAAAAATAAGAGACCATGAAGCTGTCTTACATCTTGAAGTGCATTAAAATATAAAAACAAAAAATAAGGACACACTCCAAATGACTCATCTGTTTTTCAGTATTCCACAACTCAGTGATAATAAACTGGCAGAATAATAATTTCACAGTGTCATCCTGGTGGAACATAGGGTTCCCATAAGAATACATTTCTATCTCCTTCAACATCACCATTAAAATGACTTGTTTCTGATTAATTAGGACCCAGTTTCTTCCTTCTTGGCACTGCATTTTTCCTCCTGTTCAGTCTATCTGGACAGGCTAGATCTGCGTGGGCACGCACCAGTTTGTGAGCTTCTGGATCAGAACTCAGTGGCTTTGCAACAGCGATAAACCTAACTTCTGGTAACTGTGAATTTGTGTTCCAAAGTGCCACAAACCACACGGTAAGATGCCACAAAAAGGAGCAATAACTAGGTCGTGTTTTTGGCAGTCTTCATGAAGCAGGAGTTCCAATGTTGGTTTGTCAGTGATTAAACAGAGCTGAGAAACATTTTTTCCCCCTTATCTGCCTTTAACAGAACAACAACAAAAAGCTCAGATTAACTGATGGAGAGTGAAGAGAGAAAAAGAAAGCTCTTTGGGGGAAAAAAAAAAGGAGTTTAATTGCCAACTATCTAAAGTCCATTTATCTGCGTCCTGTAAAAATAGAAGTCCAATTAAGGGTGCATGCCGTAGGTATAGCCAGAAGGGGGTGTGTGTGTGTGTGTGTGTGTGTGTGTGTGTGTGTGTGTTGGGGAAAGAGTTTTGTTGAGGTGAGGTGGAGGTGAGAGTCTTCTTTCATTTCTCCACAATCCTTCCATTGTGCAATTGCTGGCTGTCAGAGAAAGTGTCCAGAAGGATGCTATTTCCTAGGACTTATCATTACATCATAGTTAGGTAATTAGGAAAACACTTAAACACTTGCTATTTTGGAAAAGCAAAACAATATGCTAGGCTTAGTGATATAACATTAAACTGCAGGAGAGGCTGAGCTTTTTCTGGGCAGAAATTACTCTCAGGAGCCTGATCAGAAGTTCAGCTTAGCATACCTCAAGCAGAACTGAGACTGCTGTTCAGATTTGTCCTGTGCAAAGACATCCACAACTTTTTAGTTCTGAATATATGCTTTCCAGTGAGTATATGATCCCCAATAATGAAACCATGAATATGCAAGGTGAAAAGCTAAGATAAAACTGGAGAACAAACATTTGGAGGAAAGCATTAAGGAAGCTATTCGACATGATTTGTAAAATGCCAGAATTATTCCCTTTCTGGGTGTTTAGAATAGAAATTATCTTAAAATATAACACTTCTTTCTCTCTTCATCCTAGTAAATCCAATCGACAGGATTTAGCACTGGGAAGAAGCCCAGAAGGTTTGAGATTCTGTAAGAAAAAAGTGTATTTTTAGAATTATGGTAACAGCTGCTAAGAAATGTATTTCTATTTTGTAGTAAGTCTAAGCTGCCTGACATAAATGTGTGGTAGAGAAAGATAACGTAGATAAGGCAAGTGAGGAGAATTATAGCAAAGTGAACACTATCTTTGGTTGTTGTTGAAAGAAAAATTGAGTACTAAAGATGGCATTTTATCAAAATAAAACTATAAATTGTATATCTACAAGCTAAAATTGGATAGCTAGCCTCTCTCAATCTCTCTCAACTTTCCCCTACCATCCTCTATTTCTTATCCATTTTTAAAATCTTTTCCTAATGGAATCTTAGAGGACATTAACATAATAGTTAATGGGAAAGATTGAAGGCAGGAGGAGAAGGGAGTGACAGAGTATGAGATGGTTGGATGGCATCACTGACTCGATGGACATGAGTTTGAACAAGCTGCTGAGTTGGTGACGAAAAGGGAAGCCTGGCATGCTGCAGTCCATGGGGTCGCAGAGTTGGACATGACTGAGCGACTGAACTGAAGTGACTGAACATAATAGTATAGATCTTATTAAAAAGCACTTTCTAATGCCCCTAAATATGCTGCCGCTGTTGCTAAGTCACTTCAGTCGTGTCCGACTCTGTGTGACCCCATAGACGGCAGCCCACCAGGCTCCCCCGTCCCTGGGATTCTCCAGGCAAGAACACTGGAGTGGGTTGCCATTTCCTTCTCCAATATGCTACCACTCTGTCAAATACATAATATGTTATCAAATTCTCACATCAAAAATATCTCACTTAAATAGCCCATTTAAAGATATTTAAATAAAGCTCTGACTTAGTGAGTGAACAATTTTACAAGTGACTAAATAAGGCAACTATTATTTTCTTGTGATACAATTTTTGTTTCAAGTTTATTATTAAAAAATAGAGCAAAAATAAGAAGAAATACATATATATGTAAATTCTTTCAAATATAGGTATAATACTTTAGATTTTGATTCTCCTGTGACTGAATTTGTTGAAAAATCATAATATCACATATGTGGGAAATGGTTATCTATTATTGAACAGAATATTTGCACTATGTTTCTAAACCTTGGGCTTCTTTCACCCTTAGAATTGGTGGTGGAAGCCACACCTCCCAACAAAAGCATATGTGCTCTTTTTCTTTGGGGAATTCTATGTTTGATCTCAATTGGGAAGCAATTTGGGATTGGCATCGAACTGGGCGACTGGGCATGTGGTTTGTAACCTAGGACTGTTACCGAAATTTAATATATTGCATGTCCCTTGTGGTCTATTGGTTGGGACTCCACACTTCCAAGGCAGCAGGTGTGGGCTCAATCCCTGGTTGGAGGAATAACATCCCACATGCTGCATGGTGCGGCCAAAAAATAAAATGAAAAACTAAAAGAAATTTAATATATTTCATTAATTATACTAATAACATATTGTAGTGATGATTATTAAGAATTACTAAATGAACACTTGGGAGACTCAGGGTTTTAGAATTTTCAAGAAATCTCAAAAATGCTTTTAATTATTCTGTGGTTTAAGATAACTCAGTTAGCCCTTAACTTTGCTTTCCTAGATTTTCTTGGAAATGTTCTGTAGTTTTCTCTGAAGCTAATATACACATATAAGAGTCAGCACACTATATTTCTCTCCTTCATATTTTAGAAAACAGAACACATCTCTATTATCAACCAACCCTCCTTCTACTCCCTTCCCAACTTAAATTCAGATGCTTATTCTCACTTTGTCTCTCACTGTCCTTCCTGTTGACTGGTTAGTACTCTTTCTTACTCCTAAAGCCTTTCCCTTCATTGCCATGTACCACAGATATCTGGAGAAACATTCCTCAGAGGAGCCAAAAAGTTTCTTGCAATCTGTTCAACACACAGCCCACCTTCAGCTCCCACGTAACAACCTATCCCAGATTTTACAATGTCACCTTTCTCCCCTATTGGCAACAGGAAAAAAAAGTAATTTAAAATAGTGCTGTTCACATATGACCATAAAATATGCCCAAGAACCACTCTAAAAAGAAATACTATGCTCAATCTGGTACCCTGGGGAAAGAAGATTATGGGGCATCTTTCTGCTGGTTTAGAGCTTCTCCTTATATCAGCAGCATTTATCACGCACAGCAGGAAATGGTATCATATCTGTGGCACTGAATTTAATTGTTTACATTTCAATTTGGAAATATAAACTGAGCATTTTTATGAGTCTAATTTTCCCAGTCAGTACTATTTCTGAATTCTAAAACATTTTTCCCTCTAATGAGTTACATTCTGCTACAGAAACCACAAAATATGAAATAAAAAGGGATGATCAGTTGAAAGGCATTAATAGTCCTTTCATTAACAATCAGAAGAATATCTTTCATATATTGAGTATTTCTATATGTCAGGCACTGTTCTCCATGTTTAACATGTTTACCAAATTTAATCCCTAAAACAAAAATATATGGCAAATACTATTATAATCCATTTTAAAGATGAGTAAATTCAGACACAAAAAGGATTTAAAAATTGCCCAAGATTATGCAGGCAGTAAGTGATGGAGTGGCATTTGAATCAATGAAATCTAAATCTGAGAGTGAACAAGTTTCAATTTTACATGACAAATTTTACTTTCATATTAGATATTAACATGTGTTTATTATCTCAAAAAGGTCACAAAGTTATGTATTAAAACTTTCTTATTATGTACTGTTCTGACTGCCATAATATTCACAAGGAAAATATAAGTAACTTAATAACATAAGTATCTCTGAAATATTAAAAATAATAAATAATACATCTACAGGTACAGAATATCGATTTTCAAAGATATACTTTATGAATGAGATGGAGGTAAGAGATAGGAAAAGAATATTCTTGAAAACTATGAAAACTGAAAGGTTGATTGGGGGAATCACACTTATTTGAAAAGAGAAGATTGGAACAATGGCCACAATTTTTCCCCTCCCTGAATTGAGTCCCTCACAAAATAACCCGCCACTCTTTACGTCAAGAGAACTCTATTTCTCCACCCTTTGTATCTGAGCTGTCCTCATAACTTCATTTGGTCAATAGAATGTGGAGGAAATTAGGGGCTAATTCTAAGACTAGGTTTCCAAAGGTTTTATTCATGATTCTGCTCTTGATTCTGCCTTCAAACCTGGCAGGTGCCATTATGAGCAAGCCCTGGCTAGGCTGCTGGTTGTTAAAAGAGATGCAGCACAGTGGTAACATTGCTTTAGCCAACGATCAGCCAACTCCTGGAAGTCGATCCACCAAGCTAACCTGTCAGTTTAACAGAAGTATAGGCAAAGCCAGTCAAGATCAACTAGGCCCAGCCCTGAATAGTACCATAGCCCACCCATCTGACCCACAGACTTATGAAAAATAATAGATTGTTACTGTTTTAAGTATCTAAGTTTTAGAGAGATTTGCTATACAGTAACAGATAACTGATACAGCACATACAGCTGCTGTTGTTCAGTCAGGAAGTGGTGCCTGACTCTTTGTGACCTCATGGTCAGACCTCACACTCTGCGTGCCTGCAGCACGCCAGGCTTCCCTGTCCTTCATTGTCTCCTGAGGTTTGCTCAGATTCATGTCCATTGAGCCAGTGATGCCATCCAACCAACTCATCCTCTGTCACGCCCTTCTCCTCTTACCCTCAATCTTTTTCAGCATCAGTTTTTTCCAGTTAGTCGGCTCTTTGCATCAGGTGGCCAAAATAAAGGAGCTTAAGCTTGAGCATCAATCATTCCAATTACTTAGATATTAATGTGTGCTTAGTTGCTCAGTCATGCCCAACTCTGTGCAACTCCTTGAATTGTATCCCACCAGGCTCCTCTGTCCATGGGGATTCTCCAGGCAAGAATACTGGACTGGGTTGCCATGTCCTCCTCCAGGGGGTCTTTCCAACCCAGGGATCGAACCCAAGTCTCCTGCATTGCATGCAGATCCTTTACCATCTGAGCCAACAGGGAACCCCAAATCTGTGAATCACTGTGTGGTGTGTGCTNAAGAATACTGGACTGGGTTGCCATGTCCTCCTCCAGGGGGTCTTTCCAACCCAGGGATCGAACCCAAGTCTCCTGCATTGCATGCAGATCCTTTACCATCTGAGCCAACAGGGAACCCCAAATCTGTGAATCACTGTGTGGTGTGTGCTATAGATATTAATAGTGTTTCTTTCAATATACATATGTACTTGCTATTTATCTTGATGGACATGATTTGATCTCACTCTTTTTTAACTGATAAAACTTTTCTAAAAATCACCAAAATAAAAAGAAAGTTTGCTTATATGACAAATTTCATCTTTGCTGTCTGTGGTGGTGGCTTTGCCCATAATGATTTGTCATGCAATTTTATTTTCAAAGCTCAAAATTAATTATAAACATGAAACAAATCATGGTGTTAAGACATACATTAAAAACAAATTACAATCTCAAAATGGATAATTTACAGCTTGGAAAATTAATTGATTAAACACAAAGTACATAAAAATAATTGGAAAAACTGAGGAGTGAACGAACCAATGACAATGTTATCAGCTAAACAAAAAAGAATATAAAATGAGCAAAACCACATTCAAAAAAAGTCAACAATTATAATTAAACCATAAGACCCAAGTGGAGATAAGTTGAAATTTCAGTTTGGGGAGCATTATTATATTACAAGGATAGCCAGATGACACAAGAAATCAAATCTTGCTCTTCAGCAAAGTCAGTGGAAAAACCATAATGTGGGCCTGAAAATCAGTCAAAGTTTAAGAAATTCAAACTATGTAATAGATATTATATTACACATTAAAGCATTAAAGCAAAACTACAAATATATAAGCAATTTACTATGTGCTGTGTGCTGTGGGGTGCTTAGTCGCTTCAGTCATGTCTGACTCTGTGCAACCCTATGGACTGTAGCCCACCAGGCTCTTCTGTCTGTGGGATTCTCCAGGCAACAATACTGCAGTGGGTTGCCATGTCCTTCTCCAAGGAATCTTCTTGATTCAGGGATTGAACCAGCATCTCCTGCAGCTCCTGCATTGCCGGTGGATTCTTTACCTCTGAGCCACTGGGGAAACCCAATATGTGTTATATCTGTTATCTATTAGTTTCTATGCTATTCCATTCAATGTCTTTTTTTTTAACTTGGTTTTTGTTAAAGTCTGTATCTATAGAATTTGTTCAAAATATTCTTTATGACCCAGAAATAATAGGAAAAATAAAGCAAATAATGATATAACATCTTCACACTAAAGAGAATTTTGTTCTTAATCTTANGGTTTTTGTTAAAGTCTGTATCTATAGAATTTGTTCAAAATATTCTTTATGACCCAGAAATAATAGGAAAAATAAAGCAAATAATGATATAACATCTTCACACTAAAGAGAATTTTGTTCTTAATCTTACATTTTAGAATTATTATACTTTTGTTGATAACATCATTTTTTCTTTTGTATTTAAGTATACTTGATATGTACCTTCTCTAGTCTTAAAACACAAATATAGTCAATATTTTATAATAACTATCAGTGAAATATAGTCTTTAAAAATTGTGAATCACTATTTTTATGTGCTGTGCTTAGTCACTCAGTCAAGCCCAACACTCTGTGACCCTTTGGACTGTAGCCCACAGGCACCTCTGTCCATGGGGATTCTCCAGGCAAAAATACTGGAGTGAGTTGCTGTGTCCTCCTCCAGGGGATCTTCCCAATCCAGGGATTGAACCTAGGTCTCCCACACTTCAGGTGGATTTTTTATCACCTGAGCTACCAGGGAAGCTCATGAATACTGGAGTGGGTAGCCTATCCCTTCTCTAGGAGATCTTGCTGACCCAGAAATTGAACTGGGGTCTCGTGCATTACAGGCAGATTCTTTACCAGCTGAGCTACAGTGGGAAGCCCTACCTGTATCCTATGTAGTTGGAGTAGGAAATGACAACCTACTCCAATATTCTTGCCTGGAGAATCCCCATGGACAGAGAAGCCCAGTGGGCCACAGTCCACGGGGTCGCAAACAGTCAGACAAGACTGAAGAGACTGAGCATGCATGCATCCTACATAATATTGCATATCAACTCTGCTGCTGCTGCTGCTGCTGCTGCTAAGTCACTTCAGTCATGTCCAACTCTGTGCGACCCCATAGACGACAGCCCACCAGGCTCCCCAGTCCCTGGGATTCTCCAGGCAAGAACACTGGAGTGGGTTGCCATTTCCTTCTCCAATGCATGAAAGTGAAGAGTGAAAGTGAAGTCACTCAATTGAGTCCGACTCTTAGCGACCCCACGGACTGCAGCCCACCAGGCTCCTCTGTCCATGGGATTTTCCAGGCAACAGTACTGGAGTGGGGTGCCATTACCTTTTCCAGCATATCAACTCTACTTAAATTAAAAAAAAAAAAAAAA
>SJYV01024177.1:168102-197219 GCA_006410875.1 Neotragus pygmaeus | reverse complement strand
TTCTTCCAGCCCTGCATTTCTCATAATGTACTCTGCATGTAAGTTAAATAAGCAGGGTGACAATATACAGCTTTGACATACTCCTTTTCCTATTTGGAACCAGTCTGTTGTTCCATGTCCAGTTCTAACTGTTGCTTTCCTGACCTGCATATAGGTTTCTCAAGAGGCAGGTCAGGTGGTCTGGTGTTCCCATCTCTTTCAGAATTCTCCACAGTTTATTGTGATCCACACAGTCAAAGGCTTTGGCATAGTCAATAAAGCAGAAATAGATCTTTTTCTGGAACTCTCTTGTTTTTTCAATGATTCAGCAGAAAAAACATGATAAGTACTAAATAAAAAATAATAAGACTCAAAATGGTAAGATTAAAAACAAAATTGTCCTTGGTATTAAAATCCTATATTGCTACTTGCTGTATAATTCTTAATATTTCTAAGTCTTAGACAATATCAACATCAAATATGCAGATGATGCCACTCTAAGGGCAGAGAGTAACTGAAGAGCCTCCTGATGAGGGTGAAAGAGGAGAGTGAAAAAGCTGGCTTGTAACTCAACATTCAAACAACTAAGATCATGGCATCTGATCCCATCATTTCATTGCAAATAGAAAGGAGAAAATAGCAAATAGAAGTGACAGACTTTATTTTCTTGGGCTCCAAAATCCCTGTGGATGGTGACCAAAACCATGACATCATAAGACACTTGCTTCTTGGAAGAAAGGCTATGACAAACTTAGAGAGTATATTAAAAAGCAGAGACATCACTTTGCCAACCAAGCTCTGTATAGCCAAAACTATGGTTTTTCCAGTAGTCATGTATGGATGTGAGAGTTGAACCATAAAGAAGCTTGGGCATTGAAGAATTGATGCTTTTGAACTGTGGTGTTGGAGAAGACTCTTGAGACTTGAGAGTCTTGAGAGTCCCTTGGACAGAAAGGAGATCAAACCAGTAAATCCTAAATGAAATCAGCCCTGAATATTCATTGGAAGGACTGATGCTGAAATTGAAGCTCCAATACTTTGGCCACCTGATATAAAGAGCCGACTCACTGGAAAAGATCCTGATGCAAGGAAAGATTGAAGGCAAAAGGATAAGGGGTGGCAAATAAGACTGTTAGATGCATTACCGAGTCAATGGACATGGTTTTGAGCAAACTCCAGGAGACAGTGGAAGACAGAGGAGCCTGGGACGCTGCAGTGTGTGTGTGTCAGTTGTTCAGTCATGTCTGACTCTTTGCAACCCAGTGAACTGTAGCCTGCTAGGCTCGTCCATCCTTGGGAGTCTCCAAGCAAGAGTACTGGAGTGGATTGCCAGTTCCTTCTCCAGGGAATCTTCCCGACTGAGGGATCAAACCTGGGTCGCCCACATTGCAAGCAGATCTTTACCATCTGAGCCACCAGGGAAGCCACGCTGTAACATATGGGGTTGCAAAGCATCGACATGACTTAGACACCGAACAACAGCAACACGTTTCAAAGATTAACATTCAATACAAATAAAGCATTTTAAGTATCATAGTTTGTATTAAAGACTATTTTTAATTTTGTCTAAAATCAATATTACAAAATTGAAGTTAAGCTAAGTTTTCATCAGCTTGCCAGTTAATTAAATCCTTCAACTCATAGTTAGGATTTGGCAGCTTTTTAGAAAATTTTTGCCAGTAATTCATCCATAAACTTTGAGTGGACCCAAAACAGATCCTAAAACCAGAACGTACATTAAGGTAGTTTATTCTGGACTGATCCAGGAAGCAAAATAGAAGGAATAGGAAAAGTAAGGAAGAAAGGATAAAATAAATTCATACATATATACTAACTAGCTTTTTGTCATCGTTGGCAACTGGGACTCAATCCTGCTGGGGACATGCTTAGGAACATTGTAAAATATGGGGTCAAAAATTACAAAGAAAGTGATTAAATTCTATAAAACCCTAGATTCTTAGTCCCTATGGAAAAACTTGATAAACTCCAAGTACCATGTCAACTGAAATAAGCAGCTATAAGAAGACAAAGGAATTATAGGTATAGATAGAAACTAAGAAAAATGACCTACACATTCTACTAAGCCAGTTATTTGTGCATTTATTCATTCACTTTTCCACAAACATTTTCCAAGTGCTGATTATGCTAGAGGACACTTGTTGAAGTTTTGATGGTCAAGTTAAACTTATTCTTACACAGTAGGCCTATAAACACTTCTTTTATACTCTATTTAAAAGTTATGCTATAATATGGATATTATTTAGTGAATATTTTTTGGCTGTTAGTTCTCATTAGGAACTCTGCTAAGAAGGCAATTTGAGGAGAAAAGGACAGCCTTTTTATCAAGTGGTGTTGATATAATTATACATCCATAAACAAAAAGAAAAAAAAACCTTCAAATTTTACCTTATACCACACACACAGATTAACTGAAAACAAATTATGGACTTGAATGTAAAACTGCAATTGATAAAATTTGGGGAAGAAAACTTAAGTGAAAAAATATTTGTGCCTTTGGTTTGTTTTTTGCGCTCAGTTGCTCAGGCATGTCCAACTCTTTGCAACTGCATGGAATGTAGCCCCACAGGTTCCTTTGTCCAGGCAATTTTCCAGACAAAAATAGTGGAGAGGCATGCCATTTACCTTCTCCAGAGGATCTTCCTTACCTAGGGATTGAACTCAGATCTCCTAGCTGGCAGGTGGATTCTTTACCACGAGAGGCATCAGAGAAACTTGACTTTGGATAAATTTTTTCAATATTATGCAAAAAGAGTGATACATAAAAATTAAATTGATATTTTGGATCCCATCACAATTAATAATTTCTGCTCTTGAGAAGACAGCTTTAGAAGAACAAAAAGCAAGCTAGAGAATGGAAGAAAATATTTGCAAAGCATCGGAGAAGGCAACGGCACCCCACTCCGGTACTCTTGCCTGGAAAATCCCATGGACAGAGGAGCCTGGAGGGCTGCAGTCCATGGGATCGTGAAGATTCGGACACGACTGAGCGACTTCACTTTCACTTTTCACTGTCATGCATTGGAGAAGGAAATGGCAACCTACTCCAGTGTTCTTGCCTGGAGAATCCCAGGGACGGGGGAGCCTGGTGGGCTGTCGTCTATGGGGTCGCACAGAGTCGAACACGACTGAAGCGACTTAGCAGCAGCAGCAGCAGCAATATGATAAAAGAACATGATTCCAGAATATATAAAGAACTCTCAAAACTCAACAATAAGACAACAATCCAATTTTAAAATGGGCAACAGATTTAACAGCCATATTACTAAAGAAAATATAAGAATGTCAAATAAGAACATGAAAAGCTGTTCAAAATGATTAATCAGTAAAAAATACAAATTACACCAATACTAAACTACCATCATGGATTTCTCTGGTGGCTCAGCTGGTAAAAAGAATCCACCTGCAATGTAGGATACCCCGGTTCAACTCCTGGGTCAGGAAGATCTGCTGAAGAAGGGATAAGATACCCACTCCAGTATTCATGGGCATCCCTGGTGGCTCAGCTGGAAAAGAATCTGCCTGCAAAGCAGGAGACCTGGGTTTGATCCCTGCTTTGGGAAGAGCCCCTGGAGAACAGAACAGCTACCCACTCCAGTATTCTAGTATTCTGACCTGGAGAACTCCAAGGACTGTGTAGTCCATGGGGTTTCAGAGTCAGACACAACTGAGGGACTTATACAAACTACCACCACACACTAATTAAAATGGTTAAAAATTTTAAAACTAATCATACTAAGTCTTGGAGAAGATATAGAGAAATTTGAACTTCCATACACTGCTGATGGAAATGTAAAACAGTAAAAACTACTTTGGAAAACAGTTTGTCAGTTTCTTAAAAACATAACTACTATATGATCCAATCATGTCACTTCTAGATATTTTCCAAGAGAATAGAAAGTGTACATCAATAGAAAGAACTGTACATAAATGTTCATAGCGGCTTTATTTTTAATAGTCAAAAACTGGAAACCACTCAAGTACACATTGACAGGTGAACAAATGGACAAACTATGGTATTTTCATATAACAAAATGCTATTCAATAAAAAGGAAGGAGCAATGATACACAAAACAACATAGATAAATCTCAAAATAATTATGCTGACTGAAAGAATACAGAAAAGACAAGCGCATCCACTGTATGTGTGTGTGCTAAGTTGCTTTAGTCAGGTCCGCCTCTCTGCAATCGTATGGACTGCAGCCTGCAAGGCTCCTCTTTACATGGGATTCTCCAGGGAAGAAATAACTAGAGTGGGTTGCCGTGCCCTCTTCCAAGGGATCTTCCTGACCCATGGAACTAACCTGCATCTCTTATGTCTCCTGCATTGGCAGGTGGGCTCCTTACCACTAGTGCCACTTAGGAAGCCCATCCACTGTATGGTTCTATTTATATAAAACTTTAGATATGATGTGATGTGCTTACTCAGTTGTGTCCAACTCTTTGTGACCTCATGGACTGTAGCACGCCAGACGGCTCTGCCTATGGGATTCTCTAAGCAAGAATACTGGAGTGGATTGCCATTCTCTTCTCCAGGGGATCTTCCTGATCAGGGAATGAACCTGGGTCTCATACATTGCAGGCAGATTCTTTAATGTCAAGCCACCAGGGAAGCCCCAAAACTGTAGAAACAACAAACTAATCTATAGCAATAGAGATTTTCCTGGTGGCTTCCTGGTGAGAAGGGGTGAGAAGAATGGAAAGAAAGGACTTGAAAGAGATACCAGGAAAATTTGAGAGTGATATGATACATTCTTATCTGGACCGTAATGATTGTTTCACAGATGTAAACATTTGTCAAAACTGTATCTTTAAAATATGGACAGTTCATTGCATGTTAGTCATGTCTCAATAAAGCTGTTAAAAAAAACTCTCTTCTAGTCTGCTGCTGCTGCGGCTGCTAAGTCCCTTCAGTCGTGTCCGACTCTGTGAGACCCCATAGACAGCAGCCCAACAGGCTCCCCTGTCCCTGGGATTCTCCAGGCAAGAACACAGGTATGGGTTGCCATTTTTTTCTCCAATGCATGAAAGTGAAAAGTGAAAGTCAAGTCGCTCAGTCATGTCTGACTCTTAGCGACCCCATGGACTGCAGCCCACCAGGCTCCTCTGTCCATGGGATTTTCCAGGCAAGAGTACTGGAGTGGGGTGCCATTGCCTTCTCCGGCTCTTCTAGTCTAGGTTATGTCAAACACATATGAAAACGAGTGACCTTACTAATCATAAGACTATTCGCAAGCCCAAGCTGAGAAAATCTGATTGTGACTTGAATCTGTCTGCAGGGTGGAAAAACATATGGCCTGAGAAGGGGATATCCAATGACATAGTTTTAAAAAATCCAAAGTTAGAAGATAATAGTGGACTAGAGCTAACAGAATAGGTAGGAGGCCCCAAAGAAAAATAATGTCTATCAGAAACACACAAGAGATTGGCCCTGGTCCGATACTTAAAATCATGCTCTGGGCCATCTTTGACTGCTGCCTCCTGCTCTCACATTGCTGCTGTCAAATGGTAAATATTGCCATTTCAAGAGAACAATTGTTTTGGTTTTTTTTTTCCCCAATGTACAAAGGAATATGTTGCAAATATGAAAGTGCCTAGATTTGCATAAAATGACTTCTTTGTTTTAGAATTTGAAGTGGGATTTGGTGAAAAAACATGTAAAGGTTATCGGAACTTGATCCCTGAGATGATTTTAAACACCACATTTGATAGCTCAGCTGTCAGATTGGGTGCTTCTTGTCCTATTTTCCAAAACCAGTAAGGTAAATCTATTTAAATGATTTACTGAAACACTGTGGTCAGCGATTGCCTCCAGAGAAAGTGTTCGTTTAACACTGGACTGTAAAAATTTAAAACCGATCCATGCTTCTTCCTGACATATAGCTTCAACATCCATTTCTCTTTCAGCCAAAGCTCTTTCTTCAATTTAATCCTCCTTCAGACTCTTTTAAACAGAGTATTATACCATATTTTGCTGGTAAATCATGAAAAATGATAGAATCTCTACACTTCTTCAAGAGTCATTGTCACATTATACCCTCCAATAGGTAATATACCACTTGAGTCAGTAATTTCGACTATTTGTATGCATTTCAGGTTTGCCAATTACCCTTCCAAGCTGTAAATTGCCTATTTTGAGAGCATAATTTGATTTTTAATGTTTGTCTTAACAGCCTGATTTGTTTTGTCTTTTGATTTGTTTCACATTTTAGTAATTAATTTTAAGCTGACAATGTCTCTTCTAAAAGGAAGGTGGGGACTAAAAGCCTTTCAGAGCTCCAGCAGTTTGATACTAATATAAATTTCTGTCTAGTGCCAAAGACCTTCAGCAAACAATGTCAGGCTCTCTCTTTTCTTCTCTGGAAAGGAGTCATCCCTTCTTTTCCAGGAGATATGCCAGCTTGAGTTTCAAATACACACAGCACAAACCTCAAGTTTAAACACACATGAATAAGCAAAATTGGCCATACGAAATAGATTCAAAACAGAAGTGATATTTATGAAATCTTCGGTCTAAAAATACAGACAAACATGTGTCTTGGGGTTAGGTAGATGTATTTGACCTCAGATGTCCTCTGAGGTCCATTCTCCATCTTTTTTTTTTTTTTAAGAGACGCATAAAGTTTTATTAGCCTAATAAAACATCAACAATATATTTGTTAAATGAAGACAGGTTACATAGTTGAATTTACAATCATCAATGCAACAAAAGAAATTTTTTAAAAAGACAGGAACCATTCTCCATCTTTAGCCTACTGGCACAAACTGTATGGAGAAAGGCAATCATTCTGAGACATCTTGTAAAACTTTTCCTTAAAATTAATTGGGAAACAGCACTGCTGACTTAGACCTACAGCCTTTAACGCTCTCAGGGACATTTTGAGTTGTTTCTGTGGGATCCAATGAGTCTTTCCTTTTGATATATTTTTGAGATAAAGAATAACAATGAAGAAAAAAATGAAAAGGGTAAAAGTACAAGAAAGAGAAGGAAACAGTACTTGAGAGGAAAGAGTAAAATAAGTAAGGGATGCTTAGGAATAGAAGTTGGAAAGAAAACTGAATAGTAAAACTTTCCATTACATGTGAGGAAAATATGAGGGAAATTGCCCCTAAATTGTTTAATAATTCCCTAATGAAACCAAATTGCCAAATTTTGAAAAAGTTGGAATTCTGCCCTAACTTTTGCCAGAACATAGAAAAGCTTACATCTTATAACTGGCAGGTAAAAGAGGATTTGAACTGGAGTTCTTAGAGACATTTAATATCAATACGGTATATAATACATGTGTGAAAAACATGTAGAATTTCATCCTGTTTACAATGCTAAAATATGAATAAACCATGAAGAAAGAGTGATGTCTGAATGTAATGGCTGTTCCAAAAAGGGAGCATTTTTAAAATTTCAAGTATAATTTAGAACCATTGGACAACGGAAATAGAAGAGTAATAAAATAGTCAATGATCAGTCTAGAACACAAATGTTCCCTGAGAACTGTTTCTTGGATATTTAACACTTTACTTCAACTTACCAAAATGCAAACATCCCATAGAAAAAAGGGTTTGTGTTTTAGGAGTTGAGAGTGAATTTGAGATCTGTTGGAAACTAGTTTTTTTTTTTTTTTTCCTTAAACTAAAATTTTTACTTTGAGATAACTGTAGATTCACATGTAGTTCCAAGAAATAATTTAGAGGAAATCACACTCACCTTTCCCTAGGTTTCCCAATGATAATATCTTGAAGAGTGAAAGTGAAGTCACTCAGTCCTGTCCGACTCTTTGCGACCCCATGGACTGTAGCTTACCAGGTTCCTCCATCCATGGGATGTTCCAGGCAAGACTGCTGGAGTGGGTTGCTATTTCCTTCTCCAGGAGATCTTCCCAGCCCAGGGACTGAATCTGGTTCTCCTGCATCGTAGGCAGATGCTTTACCATCTGAGCCACCAGGGAAGCCTTCAATAATATGATAATGATATTCAACGATAATATCTTGAAAAACTACAATACAACATCACAACCAGGATACTGATATTGATGGAGTCAAGACACTACAGAAACTTCCATTGTCACAGGATTCTTCATGTTGTACTTTCACACCCACACCCACTTCTCTCCCACCCAATCCCCTCAATCCCTGGTAACCACCAATCTGCTCTATATTTCTCTAATTTTATAATTTCAACAATAGCATATAAATAGTGTCATAACATAAATTACATTGGGTTTATTTGAGGTCTTCATTACTCCCTGGAGATGTATCAAGGTTATTATAATGTCATTGCTGAGTCATATGCCTTGGTACGGATGTACCACAGCTTATTTAAGCATTTATCCATTGAAGGACATCTGGTTTTATGCATCCTGAATCAAGTTGCTACAAGCATCAGTGTACAGATTTTTATCCTAGTTTACATTTCCCTGGAATCAATAACCAGGAGTATAATTGCCAGGTTTTATGGCAATTGCATGCTCAGTTTTGGAGAAACTCTCAAACTTTTTTCCACAGTTGCTCTGCCACTTTTTGTTCACACAAGTTTATTTCGTTTCTCTGTACCCCTGCATTTAGTGTTGTCACAATTTTTCATTTTAGCCATTCTAATTGGTTTGTGGGAATATGTCCCTGTGATTTTAATTTGCATTTCCTTAACAGCTAATGAAGCTGAATATATTTTCCTGTACTTATCTGTCAACATTATATCCTCTTCTGGGAAATGACTGTTCATGTTTTTTTTCCTGTTTTTATATAAACTTTTCCTATTTCTATATAAATTTTTCATGTCTCACTTTTGACTTTTGAGCATTCTTTACATGTTTTAGATGTAAGTCCTTCATGAGATAAACAGCTTTCAAATATTTCTCCTGGTCTGTTACTTGCATTTTCATCTTTTGTTTCTCAGAATGGTCCTTGTCCCTCTTCTCCTAGGAAACAAACAGCTCTTGGAAGATACTTGCTAGGGATTGAATGTTTGTGCTCCCACACTCACCAAACTTGCAAGTGGAAATCTAATCCTCGTTGTGATGGTATTTGGAGGTGGGGGCCTGTGGGCAGTGATTAAGTCATGAGGGTGGAGCCTTCATGAATAGGACTGTGCTGTGCTAAGTCACTTCAGGACTGTCCAACTTTTTGCAACCCTATGGACTACAGCCCGCCAGGCTCCTCCGTCCATGGGGTTTTCCAAGCAAGAATACTGGAGTGTGTTGCCATGCCCTCCTCCAGGGGACCTTCTCAACCCAGGAATCAAACTTGTATCTCTTATGTCTCCTACACTGGCAAGTAGATTCTTTATCACTAGTGCCACCTAAGAAGCTCATGTCAAAGTTAAACCAAAGCAAGTAATTAGCAGCATTTTTGAACCTACAAATGCTCTGCTATTTCTATATATCTGTATTTAGATATTTATTAAATTCCTTCATTTTAAGAAAAAAAAAGTCATGATTCAACCTAGCAATTTGTAGAGGGCAAGATGCCCCCAACCTAACATTTACTGTTTATTCTGAGCACATCAGTGATTATATCTACATGGCCTTGTGGGACTCACAATACTTGAATGTAATAGAACTTCTAGAAGAGAATGTTTTAGAACTTCAGTCCATAAGGCTTCAGTTTAGGTGCTTGATTTTAGCCTGTAATTCCTGAGTATGAGGGGAAAATCTCTTTCTTGCTCTGAGGGAATCCATTTTCTTTCTTTCTTTGATATTTTGTTAAGAGATTTTAACTCAGCAGAGGAATATGCCTACCACTGATAGATATTATGCTGAGTTAATCACTTCTCTAGAACAAAACGGACAGTGTATCCAGTTCTCAAATGTTCACGCTTATTTCCGTGTGTGTCATTGTAAGAGGAGAGAGTTTGTCAACACTAACTTCTTCCTAAACTTAGGATTCTCGTTTCCAGTTGATATTTGAGTTTCCAAGCTGTCTTCTTCCCTCAGCCCCCACCCTCCAACTCAGAACATGCCTGACATCAGACCCTTACTCTGGAGTCCTTTCCCACCTCATTCACCTGACAGCCTTCTCCACAACAGACATCTTATCAGACGTGACTGATTGCTGTAATCTGTACTCTGGGCAGCCATTAAGCAAATTACCTGAATCATTGCAAGGATTAGTCTCATTAACACATGATTAGCATCAAATTAAAATAATGAGTGTTTAACTTCTGATGTCTTCCAGTTGTTTGAACAGCTTGATCAGCCACACCAGGCTGGCAGGGAGGTGGGGGTGTCAAAGAGCCACAGGAAAAAAAAAAAAGGGAAGGATGCGCTGTGCAAGACATCATACAGCTAGCCAGCAAAATGAAGAGGATCAGACTCAAAGGGTTTGGTTGAAAGGTTTCCTCTAAGCAGCAAAAATGCTGGGTCCAAGAGAAGGTTTCTCTCTCTCTCATTCACACTGCCAGCCATTCATGTGAAGCAAGGTTTTACATACTAATAGTGTACCACCTGACCCTGTAAACATCCTGGATATNGACTCAAAGGGTTTGGTTGAAAGGTTTCCTCTAAGCAGCAAAAATGCTGGGTCCAAGAGAAGGTTTCTCTCTCTCTCATTCACACTGCCAGCCATTCATGTGAAGCAAGGTTTTACATACTAATAGTGTACCACCTGACCCTGTAAACATCCTGGATATCATTTCTGTCAGGCTTCTTTCTCCCAAAAAACATGCAGATTTTCTTCTTCCCTTACCAAATTTTATCAGACTCAAAAATATAAGCCCCAAAGTGCTGGAATTATTAGGAGAATAAGCACAATTCCCACATTTTTTTCCTTGGAAACAGGTAAACAAATATCAAAACAAGAGAAAGCTTGCATCATCTCTGGAAGCTATGAAAAGCATCACTCACATGTAAGGAATTCAAAGACTCTCTGCTGGATCTTATACTGACATGGAAGATTTGTCAGAAAGCTAGAGAACCAAGTCACTATTTTCCTCTTCATAGAAGATCAGCATTTGAGAAAAATAGTGGACATGATACAAGGTTGGGTCCTTCAACTCCAAGACTAATGGCAAATTATCCATCAGGTATATAGGCAAGACAGCCAGAGAGCCTACATGGTTATCAGTCTTCCTGCACGAGCAGATGAATGAAGTAAGCAAAGAGCTGCCATGATAAATTCTTCTGCCATCCCCATGAAAAAGATTAACATGAGAAGGGCAATATTATGAAAGGAACTGAAGGAATACAGAATATGCCACCCCCAAACATACATCTTTGACATAAAAATTATTTTGAGCTGAAGGCAATTAAGAAATGGCAAATGCAGGAAAAGAATCCTTTACCCTCCCCCTTTTATGCTTAATGACAGAATATAATTTTTCTTTCCTAGGGAGGACTTGACTTTTAGTCCAGAGATGTATGGTACTCCCATGAGTTAATTGCATGGTGCATACTAATGAACTTTTTTTCTCTTGTTAATCTTTTTGCTGTTGTTGTTATTTTTTTGTTAATTAATTTTTGTTACATGGACGGTATGACTAGTAGACTAATACGTCATCCTTTCCTACAAATAATATCAAATCAGGAAAAGGTATGAAAATTACTACTGCTAATGTAAACATTTGCAGTTAGGTATACTTTTCTTAGTCATTGGGCCCGATAATTCCATAAACCATAAAGAGACAAAAAGTAGAATGAATTCAGATTAGACTTTTTCTTTCCAAAATTAAATGCTAATAATATTGCTTACAGAATTCTGAAGGGGGAGAGATTGAGATCATAGGTCTATAAATATTTTCGGATATGTTAGAATCACAATGTAACTCAAAATTCTTTGTGAAAAAAAAATTTACTTAAGTATATACTTAAATCAACTAAGAAATAAATAAGAAAATAGTTATTTAGAATTCAAATAGTACTATCAAAATAAAGTACATAATATTAAACTAATAATTAATAAACTAGACTCAAAATCTGAGGTTAATATCAGCAAAACTATAATGTGAGTGATAGTTAGAAACCAGAAAAGCATGGTAAATATATAATCTGAGTCGGAGGGGCGGGTATGAATAATAATAGTTACAGTTTTGGTATTTTCATTGATGATAAGAGAAAAATGGATTCAAGTAAGTTTTAAAACACTTAGAATTAAGCAAACCAGGCTTTCTGTGCACACTTCCCAAATCTCTATAGAAAAAAATAAATTTAAATGTGGCATATACTTTAGACAGCAGGTGGAAAGGTGTGGTAGTGCTCAGTTGACTAGCCCTGTCTGACTCTCTCTATGGACTGTAGACTCTATGGACTGTAGCCCACCAGGCTCCTCTGTCCGTGGGATTTTCCAGGCAGGCAAGAATACTGGAGTGGATTGCCATTTCCTCCTCCAAGGGATCTTCCTGACCCAGAGATTCAACTTGTGTCTCCTGTGTCTCCTGCATTGGCAGGCAGATTCTTTACCACTACACCAAGGGAAACAGAAGCAAAACTGAAATCTCTGACAAGGTAAGTAAAAATAGGAACATTGTCATAATTAACGTAAAAACCTTTAATAGCTCAGTTAAAGGTAAAGACACTCAAACTGAAAGTTTTTTTTAAGTCTTTTTAACAGAAAAGAATCAAAGGGTAAATGACATAGAAGTACTAAATGTTTTAAATTTCAAAAGTATATCATATAAATACAAAGAAACCAAGAATAGCAACAATAATATACAATATACAATATACAAATAATATACAAATTAATTTTTAAAAATTTAAATGAAAATACAAACTATTTCAAGATTTTTATTTTTTTAATTTAAATTTATTTATCTGTNTTTATAGTCCAACTCTCACATCCATACCTGACCACTGGAAAAACCATAGTCTTGACTAGATGGACCTTTGTTGACAGAGTAATGTCTCTGCTTTTTAATATGCTGTCTAGGTTGGTCATAACTTTCCTTCCAAAGAGTAAGCGTCTTTTAATTTCATGGTTGCAATCACAAACTCAAAGGGATTGAAAATAATACCATGCATGCACAGTTGGGGCAAATTATGGACAAAAGATGCAAAAAGACCAAAAAACCCAGCTGCCACTTCTGAAGACTCTAGAGAAAAAACAGGGTGTCAGGAGCAAAAGCAGGTTACTGAGCACTTAACACCAGCAGCAGGGTGGGCAGAACACCTAAGCCACCTCTTTGGCTCAAACACTGGACACATCCCTAATGTAAGGAACAATCCTTACATGTAAGGAACAAGCTTGCCTCGGCCATTAAGCCAAGGGAACCTGTTGCTTATTTGTTCTCGCTCCCCTCTGCTGCAGCAGGGGCCCCAGTGAAGCCTTGCCTTCACTTCTTGTGTGGTTTCTAGTCAGTTTCTATTAATTCGGGAAGGCCAAGAACCTTAGTTGGTCTCAGATCTTCGCTGATTCTGATAAATCAGTTATTACTCTTCCGATCAACTTGAGTTACAAATGCCCCTCATTTCTGTATACTGTTTTCCTTGTGGTTTTAGAGCAAGTTTCAAGAGAAGGGGATGTAAAATCACTTTCAAAATGGAGGTACCCTATTATTTAAAAAATGAATCTCTAATGCACGGAAACAGTGATTCAGTTTACCAAAACTCAATTAAAGACGATGTTTCCAGTATATAGTATCTTTCCAGGAAGTGTTCAAGGCAGGTGATGTTTTAGGAATACTTGTGGTTGGGATTTTAAAGAATTTATCTTTTTTCTATAATGCCAACAGAGGAGAAGAATCAAAGCATAAAATTGATGTCTCCAAAATTGTATGATTTGGGGCCATGTTAGCTGTAAATAAAGGTGACAGCTAACACACAGGCTGGTCACTGATCCATAGCCTAGATGGCTTTCTATGATTTAGCCATTATCTGTTATAGATCATAATTTGTTCTGTCTTCATGAGAATAAAACAAATTTTTTAACTTGATTAAAAAATACACAGCTGTTTTATAAAACCTCCTCATCTTAAAATACATTTAACAAGCAAATTATTTTCTATCTTTTCTTCATAAATTGTGTCAAGATAAAGATTCCATTTTGCTTAAAGGAGAAAGATATGGGGTCAAATATGATGAGAGTAAAGTGCCTATCATGTTAATTCTTTCTGGTTTCTGCCACTTCCCTCTTTCTTTGGGAGTACTGATATTCAGTTGGTCATATTTTTAAGACTGCAAGTTTCTACCAAGCTACCAAGTTAACGTTCCTAGTCATTCTAATTTTTATTCCAAAGCCATTCTACTCAGACCATTTGCAATTAACAGAAACTGTGAGAATAATCTGATGATTTATATATCCCCTAAAATTGGAAAAAATAGCAAAGTTCCCTTTCAAATATGGAAAAAGATAGTCTTATCTGTTTTATGTAATTGTAGTCACATAGACACATGTAAGCAAACAGGTAAAATATCTTTAAGTAGTAGAGTTTGCTGTTCTATTCATTTCCATTGGTGGGAACACTGAAATATCTTAATGTGAGAACAAAATTATATCAGTGAAAAGTAACAAACACTAACAAACAATGAAAACTCCATCTCTAAAATATACAGCTGTTCTTTGGTCTTTAAAGATATTCAAGTTCAGTGAACATATATATATATATTTTTAGTTCATTTTATGTGCTAGACATTGTGCTAAATGCTAGATATCCAAAGATCAGGAAGCTAATCTTGATGTAGAGAATCAGGGAGACTCTATAAAATAAAGTATTAAGCCTTGGGAATGCTTTGCTCATCTGTGGGGAGCCAGGAAACTTTTTGGATAAAGTGATCCAAATCATGTAAACTTGTGAAGGATAAGTGTTAGCCACATAAAGAAATAACAAAAAGGAATTCAAGAAAGAAGAAATTATGAACAAAACTATAGAGGTATTTAGCAATGGGAAGCAAGTGAAACAAGAATTTTGATAAAATTATCTATCATATTTTATTTCACTGACCTAGTACTTATTATTTGCCTATTAAGTGTCAGATCTTGTACTAGGCAGTGAGAATCTAAAAGTGAATAGGATAAACAGTTCCTGCTGTCATGGGGCTTACTACATACATAACTTGCTGCTGCTGCTAAGTCACGTCAGTCGTGTCTGACTCTGTGCAACCCCATAGGCAGCAGCCCAANTGTACTAGGCAGTGAGAATCTAAAAGTGAATAGGATAAACAGTTCCTGCTGTCATGGGGCTTACTACATACATAACTTGCTGCTGCTGCTAAGTCACGTCAGTCGTGTCTGACTCTGTGCAACCCCATAGGCAGCAGCCCAACAGGCTGCTCTGTCCCTGGGATTCTCCAGGCAAGAACACTGGAGTGGGTTGCCATTTCCTTCTCCAATGCATGAAAGTGAAAAGTGAAAGTGAAGTCGCTCAGTCGTGTCTGATTCTTAGTGACCACATGGACTGCAGCCTACCAGGCTCCTCCGTCCATGGGATTTTCCAGGCAAGGGTACCCTGGCAAGTGTCCTAACCCTAACTTAGGACATCTTTATTTTAAGGAATTTTAGTTTCTTGATTATTTTAACATTCACAAGTCTACTCTTTCAGGTGTAAGTTAACATTTGTTTAATAAGTTAACATATTGAGAAGAGGATACAGTTATCATCATCACATAAGATTTAAAACATAATTTTATTGTAGTTTTCACTACAAATTTTTTAACTTTTTATTTTGCATTGGGGTATAGCTGATTAACAATGTTGTGACAGTTTCAAGTGAATAATGAAGGGGCTCAGGCATACATATACATGCATCCATTCTCCCCCAAACTTTACTCTCATCCAGGCTGCCACATCACATTGAACACAGTTCCCTGTGCTAACAGTAGGTCCTTGTTGGCTACCCATTTAGAATATAACAGTGTGTCACTGCAGTTTTTAAAAACTGACCTAATGAAAGTTTTGGCCCTGAGAAGAGAGAATAATCAGGAAACTTAGGAAGAATTGTTCTGTTTTCAATGAAATATCACATTATCTCAACTCTAACTTCAAAAAAGTCAATGTAAATTATTTAGTATAATTTATAATTAATTACTATAAATAATTCTCTATAAGGACTAAAGAAATTCCTACATTAGACAATCGCCTTAATTATCATTGTGTCTTATTATCACTACAGGAATCAGCCAATTCTATAATAACCAATTTGGCAACACAATGTGATTATGAATATTTGGAAACAAATGGCAATTAGAATTTTAATAGTCACTGCTTTTGAGATAAACATGAAAGCTGATAATGTGACAGATATTTTATAAATACATATTTATAAATCATATATTGATATGCATGAATCAACATAGAGCTTGTCACTCTACATTTATGAGTTCTAATTTCAAAAGAGTTTCCGTGGAGCAAATTTATATAGCTTTTATTTATAACAACTACACCAAACATCCTTAGGGTTTTTGTTTGACTAAGTCAAATCTGGTCTCTAGATCAAGTTCGGATGCTTTGTGGAAGAGATAAAAAAAATAACTGCATGTGAATTGTAATATGTAAATATCAATATAGATACCTTAGGAAAAAATAAGTATATCAGATTAGAAAGAGATTTAATTTAACAATTGTTCAATTTAATTTAACAATTAAAGATTAAATTGATTTCAGGTTTAAACTGACTTAGTAAAGAGAACAACCATCTTTAAAGTCACAAAATGTTAAAAGTCAAAAGTTGTTCCTCATCTCAACCTAATTAAAGGCACCATTTATTCAGGCACATAGATGTTTTAAGTCACAAAACAGTAAGCCTCAAAGCAGAAAAAGGTACGGACTTTTTAACTACCATACCATGTACAGCAAATGATTGTGTTCTAGGTGGTGTTGCTGTGGCAGATATTCATGGAATGGAAGACACTAAAACCTGAACTGTAAGCTCTCTTGCTACCAGCTGAGTTTTGATCTGTCTCCATTGTCTGGAAATGTACTTGCAACAAAATTCACAGACAGTTCAGTTCAGTTCAGTTGCTCAGCTGTGTCCCACTCTTTGCGACCCCATGAACTGCAGCACGCCAGGCCTCCCTGTTCATCACCATCTCTCGGAGTTCACTCAGACTCATGTCCATCGAGTCTGTGCTGCCATCCAGCCATCTCATCCTCAGTTGTCCCCTTCTCCTCCTGTCCCCAACCCCTCCCAGCATCAGAGTCTTTTCCAATGAGTCAACTCTTCGCATGAAGTGGCCAAAGTACTGGAGTTTCAGCTTTAGCATCATTCCTTCCAAAGAAATCCCAGGGTTGATCTCCTTCAGAATGGACTGGTTGGATCTCCTTGCAGTCCAAGGGACTCTCAAGAGTCTTCTCCAACACCACAGTTCAAAAGCATCAATTCTTCAGTGCTCAGCCTTCTTCACAGTCCAACTGAAATATGTCTAAAAAAGAAATGCAGTTCTGTCATCTGTCCACCCTCTGTCTTCCCTATTATATGGCATATATTATCATATCATTTGTTTATTAGTTCTTCATCTTCTCTTTTGAATGCAAATGTCATATATTATGTGCCTATATTAAATTTCACCCTGAAAAAATATTCAGTGTTTATCAGACTAGCAGGTAAATGAGACCTCTGTGCTTTAGTTAAAGAAGAGGTGTGATGTCATTACACAAACTGCAATCTAAAGTTACTTATGGATATGGCTTCTTTTTTTTTTAACTATTTTCATTGTTCCTGATTTATCGTCTCTATAAAAGCATACTAACATATTTATCACCCAGAGGGAAGTGTCCTGGCTGATTAGAGAACTACAAGAACACTGTATAAAATGTCAATTCCCCAAATGCCTGAAAGTACATTTAAAATTTAGTTTTGTTCTGAAGAATTCAATAAAGAGTTTTGAGAAGAGGCCAAAATGAGTCAGCATAAAACTTGCTCAAAAAGCTCAAGAGCCCTTTGGTTAATTTTGGTGCCACAATGTGGCAAAACTATTTAACCATCTCTAAAACAGTTGAGCAACCTCAACAATATCGTACATGTTAATGTACATACAGTACATGATTTCTCTACCATGCAAGGTCACGTAATGCAACCTGCGTGAGTGCTCAGTGGCTCAGTCGTGTCTGACTCTTTGCAACTCCATGGACTATACCCTGCCAGGCTCCTCTGTCCATGGGTTTTCCAGGCGAGAATACTGGAGTGGGCCATTTCCTCCTCCAGGGAATCTTCCCAACCCAGAGATAGAACCCACGTCTCCTGCACTAGCAGGGGGATTCTTTACCACTGAGCTACCTGGGTGGTGAGGTCACAAATCAAGATGTCAAGTTAAGATTGTAATTCCATAATCAAGCCCCCATCCAGCTCAGCAGGACACAGAGATCTATTTGAAAAACTGAGCGCACTTTCTGGGCTTCATTTCCTTTAGTCTAGATTTTCCTAGAGCTGCCTCTAATTAGAGACAGCACGTAGCGGAACATCTGGAAAGTTCAGCTCAGAGAAGGAAAGCAGAATTCTCTTTCTCCACTAATTCCATTTTTAACGTTAGATCACATTGTTTCAATTTTGAGTAAATGGAGGATTCAGTAAATAACTACAGATTCTTTATTCTTTTTTGACACATATTTCTCTATTATCACAGAAGAAAACAAGTCATGCCTAATAAGACATGGCCTTCTCCCTTTGTTTCATATCTCAATTTTGCCAACCTGGCTAAGTTGTGGGTAATGATTCCAGAAGCTACTTGAAAGGCACCAAATGATTCCACAAAAGAATGTTATCCCTTACACATTTTGCTTTCTTGTTCTTTTCTTCGCTGAAAGACAGAGAATTGGTTCATTCTGAGTTCCATGCCCTATTCTCTCCGAAGTTTCCCTTTCTCCATCAGTCACTTCCAGCTATTCCTCAAGAACTGAGTAAATCATAACTTGACCAAAAGCTACATCAGTCTTCAGAGATATACCTCTATCCATCAGAAAGTAGAGATTTTGTTCTGAACCACATTCATTTACGAAAATCTCACTTTAAACATCACATTATGCAATCACATGTGCTCTCTTTATGCTCCAAGCTTTAAAGCAAGGCCCCGAGAAAAGCAAGAAACTTACTGAATGAAAGCATACAAAGAGGGTTAGAAAAAAATCTTTAAAAATAATTTTTAAGAGGAATAAAGAGAATTAGAAAAACCCAGTCAGTTTCTGGCATTTGATGTTTTTATATAATTTGTACATGATGGAGCCCAAATGTTATGTTACAATAGTTTAAGTGCTGCTATCACTTGGGCTGTTCAAACAATCAATTTGCATTTTTTAAAAATCTTGGATACTAAATCTGGTGCTTATTTAGTGACGTTATCTAAAATCCATTTGAATAATTTATACTTATTCCTACCAAACCTGTTCAATTTAGTATGTTTTATTAACTAAAATATTAATTTTTCTAAAAATATAGTGTGTGTTTAGTATGGTGACNTTTTGTAGCCCAAAAAACTAGTCTCTCACTATTTCCATTGTTTCCCCATATATTTGCCATGAAGTGATGGGACCAGATGCCATGATCTTCGTTTTCTGAATGTTGAGTTTTAAGCCAATTTTTTCACTCTCTTTCCCTTTCATCAAGAGGCTCTTTAGTTCTTCTTCACCTTCTGCCATAAGGGTGGTTTTATCTGCCTTTCTAAGGTTATTGATATTTCTCCTGGCAATCTTGACACTAAACCAGAATCCAGGAGATCTATGCCCTAGTCTCTGCCACTAACAAGTGACTAGCATTTCATGTAACCTATTGCATTACTTTGGTGTCCTCATCTGAAATAAGGAGTTGGCTCTAGCCCTAGACCAAACTGATTTAGGCAGATAGTCTCTAAAGATCAGTTTTAATATCATTGTATTATTATATTAAAATCCAGAAACAATATATTCAGCCACAAAGACCACCAGCAATATCTTTTAATCTTAGTAATAAGATTTTAAATTAAATTTTTCATTAAGTTTAATGAATGCATGTTACACTACTTGAGTAAAGAAAACTGAATAGATATAATTTGGACTGAAAAATTGAGTACCCATGTGTCTGTCTGTGACATGTCAGTAGCTGCAGAACTCTTGGGCCAGTCCATATCTAACTGTAAAGCTCAGCATCTTGACCAAAAAGGGTAATTTCCACATTTTTTCTTGATATAACATTATTCATAGTCCAGTTTCAACCAAGTTAATAAACTCTTGGAAACAGGTTTGTTATATATATTTTATCATTTATGAAAAGCACCTTATGTGGAGCAAAGGAGACCCTCCTATGGGAATGTATGTTGATGCAACCACTTTGGAAAATTTATGGAGGCTCCTCAAAACACTAAAAATAGAGTTGCCATGAGGTCCAACAATCCAATTCCTGGGTATATATCCAAATAAAACTGAAACTCAAAAATATATATGCACCCCTATGTCCACTGCAGTGCTATTTACAATAGCCAAGGCATGGAAACAACCTGAATGCCCATCAGTGAATGAATAAAGAAGATGTGATACATATAAACAGTGCAACACTACTCAGCCATAAAAAAGAAAGCAGTAAAGCCCTTTGCAGCAACACGATGCCACTTGCAGCAGCACAGATGGACTCAGAGATGATCATACGAAGTCAGAAAGAGAAAGACAAACACCATACGATACCACTTATTCATAACACATAAACTATGAAAGAAATGAACCTATCTATGAAACAGACTCACAGACATAGAGAACAGGCTTGTGGTTGTCAAGAAGAAGGAACGGGAAAGAGAAGGATTGGGAGTTCTGGGTTTGGCAGATGCAAGCCATTATATATCAGGGAATGTTTAACAGGAGGATTCCTACGTGCTGTTTCTCCTAAATTCTCTGTTCCTTTTCGGCTCCTATTCTGATAACGAGTAGAGCTGCACGCAGCTCTCAGGACTGAGATCATGAGAAACGGTATCTGCTTGGATTCCTTTCAGTAACTCCCTGCGGTGACTCTTTTCAGTGTCAGTGACCTTGTATGTATTAGACTGTCCATATTGTGGCTATTGATGAAATTTCATCCTGTGTAATAACTGAGTAATCATCTTACTAAAGATATATAAGCCTACATTTCTGCTAATAAAATACCTTTGCTCCATCAGAGCTTGGGTCCCCGTGTCTTTCTTTCTTTCTTTTTCTCTCTTTCTCTCTCTCTCTCCCTCCCTCCAGCTCTCTCTTTCACTTTCTTATCATCAATTCCAGACCACCAGGTTCCGGTCCATTAAAGGATCCCAACAATTAAATATATAGAATGGATAAAGATAAACAAGATTCTACTGTACACAGCACAAGGAACTATAATAAGTATCCTGTGATAAACCATAATGGAAAAGACTATAAAAATAATGTGTGTGTGTGTATATATATATATATATCCATATCTATGTCTATCTACCTATCCACATATATATAACTTAATCACTTTGCTATACAGCAAAAATTAACACAACATGTTAAGTCAACTATACTTCAATTTTTTAAAAAAGAAAAGCACCTTAAAAAAACATTCATTGTTTTCTGAAGTAACAAAGTTCTAAGTATTCTCAGCTGGTGACATTATCAGACACAAATCTGCTATAAACAGACAGAAAGCCTTAGAGTATTGCTTCTTTTCTGAAGACACACCATTAAGTGGTGGCTAAAAGTTCCAAGAGTTAGCCTCCTGACTTTCTGATTTGTTTGGGTAGGAAACTTTCCAATACTAGTAATTAGCACCCCCTTAGACATCTGTTTCCTGGGGAAAGAAATAAATAAGCCACAGAAAGATTAAATCTAATTATTATGATTTCCATTTCAAGGGCAAGGCCTTTTCATAAATAATTATGTCTTAGTGCAAAACTGGCAAATTTTAAGCATTGGCCCTATGATTCATAAATAATGAGTAGATTTATAACCTTCAAACTCATTAGCTATGGAAGGCTAATGAGGACTTTAACCAAAAACACCACTATGTGAACTCCTCACTGAGGTTACCATAGAATCTTGACTTTGAATACACCCACTTCTTACCAAGTGAACCTCATATCCAGACCCCAGGGTAAAAGTGAAGTAGTGACTACAACTATGAAAAAAAGAGTTTACGGTTCCTTAAGAAAACCTNAGCAGCAGTATGGTGATGTTCTCAGCAGCGGCATTATTTACAATTGCCAAAAGTTGGAAACAACTCAAAAGCCCATTGGTAGATAAATATATAAATAAAGTGTGGTATATACATACAATAGAAATTATTTTCTTCAAGAAATGAAGTTCTGATCTATGCTACAGAATGGATAGACTTTGAAGACATTATGCCAAGTAAAATAAGTCAGACACCAAAGGACTAAATGTGATTGATCCCACTTATACGAGGTACCTCATAAGAGTGGTCAAACTCAAAGAGACTAAAAGAAGAATGGTGGTTGCTGAGGTTAGGGAAGGGAGAAATGAGAAGTTATTCTTTTATGGGTACAGAGTTCCAATTTAGAAAAACGGAAGAGTTCTAGAGATGGATGGTGGTGATGGCTGCACAACGATGCAAACAAATTTGTTGCCACTGAACTAGACACTTAAACATGGTTACAGTGGTAAATTTTATGTTGTGTATATTTTGTCACAATTTTTGAAAGTGTGTTTAGTTTGATACAGGGAACCCAAAGCTGGTGCTTTGTGACAACCTAGAGGGGTAGGATGGGGAGGAAGGTTGGAGGGAGGCTTAAGAGGGAGGGGACGTATGTATAACTATGTCTGATTCATGTTGATGCAATGGCAGAAACCATCACAATATCATAACTATCTTCCAATTAAAAATAAAATAACAATTTTTTAAAAGTGTGAATTTACTGTATGACTCAGGGAACTCAAAACAGAGCTTTGTAACAATCTAGAGAGGTGGGATAGGAGGGAGCAGGGAGGGAGATTCAAGAGGGAAGGGACATATGTATACCTATGGGTGATTCAAGCTGATGTTTGGCAGAAACCAACACAATACACACAAAAGAAGCAATTATCCTTCAATTAAAAATAAGATTTTTAAAAGTTTGTTTAGTTATTAATAGAGTTTTGTATTTTAAAACTCACTAATTCTAATAATAACATCTGTACATGTCACCCTTTAGCAAGATAGACAGTATATACTATCTTCTTTTCACAGATGGAGGGAAAGAGACACAGGATAACAAGCTCCACAAAACCTCAGAGGCCAGTAGACTCTAGATAAGAACAGTTCTCTGACCCTTTTTTTTCCTTCCCAGCATAAGAAATTATGCTTATAACCCAAAACATAAGACATTTTTGTGTGTGTGAAATTAAGTTGACCATATGTTCTTTCCTAACTCTTCCCTTTGGGCCACACCCTAGTCCTGAAAATTCATCCATATCCTCTCCAACACTGAGATAAACCATGGATCTTTCCTGGTCTTTCACTCAATTTTGTCCATAATCCTCAAGGTAAACTAGCCTGGCCTCCTTCTGCCTAGATTAATCTAATAAGTTAAATTGGGCTCAATTATGAATGAATGATGACATTCTAGTGATTCTTTCCAGAAAAATGTACTTATTCTTTTCCCAGTGTTCTCAATCTTTAGATCAAAAGAGGCAATTAATTTGGGGATTCCCCACATTGAGTTAGTCCTTGGTAGGTGAAACTTTCTGAGCATAAGCAACATTTGGCATCACCTTTTAGATATGTAACTTTTTTTTACTTTATTTTACTTTACAATACTCTATTGGCTTTGCCATACATCAACATGAATCCACCACAGGTGTACACGAGCTCCCAATCCTGAATCCCCCTCCCACCTCCCACCCGACAGCGTCTCTCTGGATCATCCCCGTGCACCAGACCCAAGTATCCTGCATATGTAACTTTCAACTCCACTAAACCTTTTAAGCTCAAAGTCCAGTTTACACACTGATCTCTTCCTTAAACTATAATGATCTCTTGTAGTTCATTCAATATCATTATTGAGGACCCATAAAGACAAAGAGGGTCCATGCTGGGTAATGTGAAAGCTTCTCTGCCTCTTAGAATCTGACAACTGAAAGAGACAAGACACACGCAGTAGAAATGAGAGCAATCAGTGTAAGGATACAGAGTATTACCAGTTGTCAGAAAGGAAAGTAATTATTTTTATGTAATAAATACATAAAGAATTTATGAAGTAGGTGATTCTCAGATACCCTGCAGTCTCAAAATGATATTGTGCTTTATATGTACTAAAGTACTTGTCNAATCAGTGTAAGGATACAGAGTATTACCAGTCGTCAGAAAGGAAAGTAATTATTTTTATGTAATAAATACAGAAAGAATTTATGAAGTAGGTGATTCTCAGATACCCTGCAGTCTCAAAATGATATTGTGCTTTATATGTACTAAAGTACTTGTCTTAGTCCATCTGAAAGAAAGAAAATGAAAGTCACTCAGTGGTGTTCAACTCTTTGCGACACCATGGACTGTAGTCATGTTCTCCAGGCCAGAATATTGGAGTGGGTAGCCTTTCACTTCTCCAGGGGATCTTCCTAACCCAGGGACTGAACCCAGGTCTTCCACATTGCAGATGGATATTTTACCAGTTAAGCCACAAGGGAAGCCCATCTTAGTCCATCTGAGCTGATATAAAACAAATACCATAAACTGGATTATAAACAACAAATGTTTATTTCTCATAGTTCTGAAGGCTAGGAAGTCTAAGACCAAAGCACCAGGAGATTCAGTGTCTGGTGAGAATCTGATTCATGGTTCATAGATGTCTCTCTCCTCCCAGTGTCCTCACATGGTGGAAGAGACAAGGGAGATTTCTGGGGTCTCTTTTATAAGGGCACTAATCCTATTCCTAACAACTTGATCCTCATGACCTAATCACCTCTCCAAAGCCCCACATCCCTAATACCAACACACTGAGGATTAGATTTCAACATAACTTTGGAGAGATATAAAAGTCAGTTCTTTATGTCAAGAATACTTATAAAAAATGAAGTTACTTTTTTCTTCTTTTTAAATCTATCTATTGCTTAAAGATATACAGTTGATACTGGATATTTAAAATGCACCTTACTAATGGTTTCTTTTGCATTTCTTTAGTCACAAGGAACATGGAGCATCTTTTTATAATTGATAATCCTTTTATAATTGATAATCCTTTTTATCTTCCTTTTTAGTGAACTATCCAATAAAGTTCTTTTCTAAGTTTTCTTTAAGAGGAAAGAGAATCTGGAAGCTACAGGGAATTCACTAGAAATCTAACTGACATCTGTTCAATGAATGTCCCAGCTTTATGCTAACAAATCCAAGAACTGACTGATCTTAGAGAAATTCCAAAAAATTCGTAGAATTTTGCATCTATTTATGTACCTATCTGGAGATGACAATTCTTTGTTTGAAATAGGACTCTGAGAGGAAGTGATGAGTCTTTGGAGGAGAGAAAGGAAAGAGGAATGGAGAAGGAAATCAGAAAAGTGAAGACGGAGTGAGGAAAATATTAAAGACAAGGATAAAAAGAAAAGGGGGATGGGGAGAAAGGACACGTTCATGGAGAAGAGAAGGGAAGAAAGAAAAGTATACTCTGAAATAAGTTCTGTTCCACTAGAGTAGTGATGTTAATAATGTATAAAATTATTTTAGGTATAGTTTTTGTGAATTTTGCTTTACAGGCTATATGCAGAAATATAGGGAGTTTTAGTATATACTCAAAATGTACATCTTTTCTTCTAAGGTTAATATCTGCAAACACAGTTTTCTTGGATGTTTAATTGTTATCTCTTTTTTATTTGGCACAGAATCGTGAATAACCAAATACAATTTAGATCCCTTAAGGTAACTCACTTTAATATCCCTCATCAGATTCCTTTTATGTTCCTGTATTCACATCCTTATGGATGGGGTTAAAGGACAACTCATATTGTGCTGTGGCCAAGAACAAAGACTGTGCTAAAAAAAAAAAAAAGTCTGGTGTTTTATTATAACTAGTGTGAGCATATTTTGAATTAAGGTAAGAATTTAGTCATTTTTATATAATTTACAAAGCTTACTAAGTTTTATAAACTTTTGATAATTTTAATTATTCATCTTTATTTGATGGCTTTTTTCTAATTGCTGTATTTGGTATTTCTGTTTAAGTGCAGTAACAGAAGCAGCAGCAGCATGAGGTCTACACTTTATCCACCTGTGCTTTGCACAAACCCAAGACTATTCCAAGAACAACGCATTCCTGAAATTTTAGAACAAAATTAACTGGTTATTAGGCTATAACATCAAAAGAGAAGATAATTAGCATCCTGGAAAAAGAAAANGCAGCATGAGGTCTACACTTTATCCACCTGTGCTTTGCACAAACCCAAGACTATTCCAAGAACAACGCATTCCTGAAATTTTAGAACAAAATTAACTGGTTATTAGGCTATAACATCAAAAGAGAAGATAATTAGCATCCTGGAAAAAGAAAAGTAAGTTCATAAATTTAAAACAAGAAAAATTTTAATTGGCAAAAATAAAAAACATTTGAGGATTTTGAAAGAATTCTTTTTAGAGAAAGAAGGAATTAACTTATTAACCTTGGAATTAAATTATCAACCTTTACTAAACAGAGGCAAGAGAATGTAACAGTTTTTCTGTGTGATAATGTTGGTAAGATTTGTGAAAGTATGAAGTTATTTAGAAGTCTCACTGAAAGAACTGAGAAATCATGATCATATTAAAAATGACAAAGGCAGGTGATCTGTCTAGTAAAGTATTTTTCAGATATTATTTTAATATTTTGGAAATAGGTTATTGTATTGTTGAACAAAGAATGTTGGTGGCAAGTTCACACATCAGTGTTTTGGTTGACTGTTCTGACCTCCTTGAAACATAAAGCTTTTTTTGCTTTAACTTGAAATGAAAAGTTAAATGCTTTTCTTTGCCTTCTTTTCAAACTAACACCCACTGGCCAACATCCAGGATTCTGTGTACTACAGAAAGGTCATATGGCAATGCTCCAGCCTACAAATCTGTCAATATGTGTTAATATGTGTTCCTGCAAGTGAGATGATTAAGAAAGAATTCTTCAAGCAGATATATTTAGGAACATAACAGAATTGTATTATTACAGATTCAATTGAAAGGAGAAAAGCACAAAATAGAGAAGTATCTTGAAGGCAGTTTATTGTTTATATATTTATAGGCAACTTATTCTCCTTTCACTTTTAAATAAGGTATAGCACATATATTATTTAAACCAAGGCTTTCATGAGTCATCTCATAAAAATATATCATCTCCTTAATAAATAATTCATTTCCTTTTAACTGAAAAGCTGCTTAAGCTCTATTTTATGACAAAAAATAATTTGAAATGATTGTGGTATATGTGTCATCTAACAGAAAACCCATGGCTTGATACTGACTTTTGAATTTCAAAGAGACTTAACCTGAACAACTAATTTAGAAGATTAGTATACATTTATCAAAAGATATTGTTTATCAGAACATTTGAGAGATCCACTCAGCGTGGAGGAGTAAGGCAATAGGGATAAAACTCAGAACTTTGTTGTTATGCCTTTTGCATCTGTCACTAAATAAATACAGGCTTTAGTTATTTCATCTGTAAACTACAGGAGCTGAACAAATAACTGTGTCCCAAGTTAGTTCCATGCAGGGCTCTGTATATGAATGTCTGATAAACCAGCCTTCTTTACAACATACAATATATAGCAACATTGATCATTCAGAAAAAATCATTCAGAAAAAAAGACAAGCAGAACTTTGCTTACCCATAAAATTCTCTTCAAGGAAGGCTACAAACATCTTAAAAATATGTTTTGATAACAACATACAGAAAGAAAACTTTCGGTATTTTTTACCTCTGAAATTTATAATTTAGTTGTTACACAACCGAAATATCTAATTCCTGATATGTAAGTTCTCGTATGTAAAATCCAAATAAATTATGTCAAAATTAACTCCAGTTATATATTCTAGTTTTGATCATTCAAACTTGGAGATTTCTGACATAATGCATTCCTAGAATAGCTCAGTAGTGACTGTAGCCAGGCATAAACATACATCTACTTAAAACCAGTCATTTTTAAATAATCAAATGCATTTTAATGTTCTACTTTTTAAACAACAAAATGAAGACATTTTGTTTATAGTCCCAAGATCAGACATTAAATTTTATATAATTAATGATAATGAAAGGTTTTCTTCAAAAAAAAAAAACTCACTAGATATTCAAATCCTTTCTTAAATGCTGATAACGTGCCCGTGGTGAGTGTGTTGTTCGTACATGAATCAAAATTCTCCACCAGACATTTATACTACTGGGTCTTAATTACAGAACGCAAATTCCACTGAGAAGAGATCTCTGGGTGCTGAAAGCTAATCAGATAATCTCAGAAAGTCCCTCTGACTGCCATTTAACATTTAATCATGTGTTAACCATAAATTAAGCATTCAGGCTCTGGCAGCCTTAGAATGGTTTGGAGGTGCAGGCTTGGTATTTACAATTTTGACCTGCCACCAGGCAGTCCAGCCCACTTACAGAAAATGAAAGCCTAAGCAGTTGATTCTTAAATGTTGGCTAGTGCAAATTTAGTCTTTCAGATACTGATGGATTGTAAGTTTCTCTATATTTTCATTTTGCATCTTTCAATGATTCTACCTTTCTTCCTAATCTATTAAAAATCAAAACTACCCTACTTGTATTCCATGCTTGTTGTGTCCTGAACTAGGCTAAAACACTCATCCTGTCAAGAAGCAACAGTTAGAATTGGACATGGAACAACAGACTGCTTCTAAATTGGGAAAGGAGTATGTCAAAGCTGTATGTTGTCACCCTGTTTGTTTAACTTATATGCAGAGTACATCAGGAGAAATGCTGGGCTGGACAAAGCACAAACTGGAATCAAGACTGCCAGGAGAAATATCAATAACCTCAGATATGTAGATGACACCACCCTTATGGCAGAAAGTGAAGAGCAATTAAAAAGTCTCTTGATGACGAGAGTAAAAAAGTTGGCTTTAAGCTCAACATTCAAAAAACAAAGATTATGGCATCCAGTCCCACTGTTTCATGGCAAATAGCTGGGGAAACAATGGAAACAGTGACAGACTTTATTTTCTTGGGCTCCAAAATCACTGTGGAAGTTGACTGCACCCATGAAACTAAAAGACGCTTGCTCTTTAGAAAAGCTATGACCAATCTAGACAGCATATTAAAAAGCTGAGACATTACTTTGCCAACAAAGGTTCGTCTAATCAAGGCTATGGTTTTTTCCAGTAGTCATATATGGAC
>SJYV01024177.1:130951-163830 GCA_006410875.1 Neotragus pygmaeus | reverse complement strand
CCGGGGAGGCCTCAGTGCCTCCTCTCCTTTGCGAAAATAAAAAGATGCCTGTGGCCTACGTAGGTGGTGATTGGTATTCCACGTAAACCAAGTTATTTGGCCTCTTTTTCTCCACTAATTTTCCTACTACACTAGCCGTTTCTAATTTCTCTCTATACCTGTAATTAAATAGCTTTTTTCCTAGGATGCCTACTCCATCTCCCCTTCGAATTACCCTGGATCCACCGGGGCTATACTCCGGCAAGAGACCTGGTTCATTTCCTGGGTTGAGAAGATCCCCTGGAGAAGGAAATGGCAACCCAGTCCAATATTCTTGCCTGGAGAACCCCATGGACAGAGGGGCCTGGAAGGCTACAGTCCACAGGGTCACAAAAGTTGGACACAACTTAGCGCTATCTTTCTTTCTTTCCACCCCCAATGATCCCCACCTTCTGGTATTGGTGCCCTGTGTGATCCCCTACCCCTAGGGTGACATTGTGCTACCCAATAGGATACTGCAAAGGTAACAGGATGTCACTTCCCTCATTAGGTTTCAAAAGACTGTGCTTTCTGTCTTGCTAGCAAACTCTCTATATTGCTGTATGGCCCCCATGATTTGATGAAACAAGCTGCAGTGTTAAAGAGGCCCATGCGGCAAGGAACTGACAGCAGCTTCTGGCTAACAGTCAGAAAAGAAGTGAGGTGCTCATTCCAATAACCCAAGAAGAACTAAATCCTGCCAACAACCATGTGAGTTTGGAAGTGAATTCTTCCCCAGTTGAACTTTCATATGAAACTCAGTCCTGGTCGACACCTTGACAGAAACCTGGTTAGCCACCACGAAGAAAATCCAGAGAAGCCGAGCTCATATTCCTGAGCCATAAAAACTGAGAAGATATTTGGGTTACTCCAAGTTGATTTTCCACTGTCATTCTGTTTGGTTCTCTTTCTTCATCTCCAAACACCTTGAATGTCTTCCACTAGATTCCCTTTTGTAGACACAATAAATCGAGACAGTGCTTAATTAAGAGCTTGTTTTCTGTTCTCTTCTCCTCTTACTCTATGTCTTCTCTAGTTAGGCTCTCACACCCCTATTATTTGCACTAACAGTTTCATTCTGAATCCAAAACTCATGTATCTAATTGCTTACTAGAATCTATGCTTCAAACACAGCATGTGCAAAATGAAATGCATTATTATCCCGTGACAATTTCTCTTCTTTAAGAACCATAACTGACTAGTCATCAAAGGCTGGACAATTCTGTCTCTTGTATCCAAATTTTGTCCAGCATTCTTATTATCTCTGTCCTAGTTACAGCCCACATTACCTCCTGCTTTAATTACTTCATTACCTCCTGACCAAATTCTTGCTTCCATAATTATCCTCTAAATGTCATTCTTAGGAGAGTGAATTATCTCAAAGACGAACCTGATCATGTTGCAGCACTGTCTAAAATTCTTCAATGACTCTGAGCACTTACAGATTAAAAAAAAAAGAAAGACCCTCCACCCTTGTATATTCTCCAGTTTTGTCTCTTCAAATTATTTTCCTTCTTCTACTCTTGGCCCCTGCCCTTGACACTATCCAATTATTTATGGTTGCCTGAACACAGTTTATCTCAGGACAAACAATCCTCTCTGCTATAAGTTCCATTCCCCCAAACCCAAAAAGCTCCTTGACTATCCACCTTTGCTACCATCTCTATTCAGTTTAGTTCAAGTAAGTAAATATGTGTGGATCAATTTCTTTAGGCCAGGCATGGGAACTTCTTCTGGAGAAATTAATAATCTAATAAAGCATGGTAAAATAAAAAATTCCATGGCAACACCATGTCCAGAATTCTGTGAGAAGGGCCACTGGCCCATTTAAAGGATTCAAGGAAGATGTTCTGGAAGTGGCCTGTCAAAAGTAAGACATGAATGAGTGGGATGACTAACATACTTCAAGAAGTTTACTTTTAAATTTTTTCTGCTTACACATCTCTCTCTTCTATCTTCCAAAAATTAGTTGAATGCTCATTATATACTATATCCTCTTCCTTTAATACACTTCTATTGCTGCATTTTGTACTGCCAAGTACCTTTCATATGAATCACTATATTCTTTATTTGATGCTTTTGAAAACTGGGAAGAAATCTGTGTCATTTCTTTAGCTCCAGTGATCAACATGATTTTGGTCATTTTATAGATGCTCAAATTCTTCTCTTATTTAAAGTCAGGTTTATTGAAGTATAATTTATATATAGTAAATGAAATTTATATACAGTAAAATGCATGCAAATTAACTGTACAATTCAATGAGTTTAATAGTTGCTTCTTGATTAAATTAATTTTGTAAGCCTGTGTCATCTGTGATTTTATAGATAATATTCTATGCATCAAAGAATAAGCCCAAATTACGTCTCATATCATTGTTTGTCTATTGTATGGTTTGAATAAATAGTTTTTAAATTAATTAATAAGCCCACAAAAATGTTTCCATGCTATCACTTCATTGTTAGCAAAAGAAGAGAAATAATAAAACTTCCAAATCTGAAGTAAAAATTGCAGCATTGTCACAGTATACCATAAGCATCTTAAATACTCAAAAACAGTTTTCCTTGTCTCAGAATAAAGATTAACCAAAATATTTAAAAATTACACTTCCTGGCATTTTAATTTCATGTAGTAATCCATAAGCTGGTTCAGAATCAAAATATCACTTACCTTCTGCTAATCACAATTTTAAAAATTATTCACAAGTAGACAATTACCCGTGCCAAAAATCACCTACAAAAATTTGGCTGGGTTTTTGCCAATCAATCTGCCAATTAATTACCCCACAAGGACTGGTTGGCCCTGGATCAAGGAAAGCCTCGGTGATATGCAAGACCACTTCTATCAGAGAGAAGACAGGGAATAAAATGACAAGACTCTTAGATCAAAGAAAGCTGGTGGGAGAAGAAAAGCTATTTCTTTAATGTTTCTTAGATTCTTGAAAATTTCTAATGAGTCTAGTCCCACCTGAATAATCAGAATTGGCACACAGACTCATCCTGCAGATGGATCAGGCTAACATCGTCTGAAAGGGATGCAGAGACCGTAGCTGCCACACAGGTGTTTGGTACTGGGTTTGCCCTCAAACAGAAGGCAGTCTTGGGTAATGGTGGCAGAAGGAAAAAAATGAACAAGTGACATAAATCATAATTTTTCAAAGTGATATGTGTGTCAATTTCCATTCAAGATAAACGAACACTGGAAACCGTTACACCCTGGGGTTGATCATTATTTGATTTTACAATTCAGTTTTGTTATAGTGGAAGTTTTGAGGAAAAAAATGGTATGACACTTTGATTTTATGTAGTGTTTGGGGAAAAAAAGACCAATGTGGTTCATTTTGTCTGTTTTCTCTTGCTATATCATTAAGTTCTCTCAGTCTTGGAGAGAAGTACTGTTGATTTGCATTGTTCATGTTTAAGACCCATCTTTCCAGAGCCTTGACATCTAAGCATTCCCATGATAGGTTGAAAAGGAATTTCATTTTAATATAGTCATTGAAAATCAGAAATAACTCAACAACTAAATTCAACGTACCCCAGGATAAGAACTAGAAAGGATATTTAAATGGGTTCCCAGGTGGCTAAGTGGTAAAGAATCTGCCCACAGGAGACATAGGAGACTCGGAGATGTGGGTTTGATTCCTGGGTCAGGAAGATCCCCTGGAGTAGGAAATGGCAACCCACTCCAGTATTCTTGACTAGACAATTCCATGGACAGGGGAGCCTGGCAGGCTACAGTCCATGGGGTTGCAAAGAGTCAACAATAACTGAGCATGCACATACACTCAGGATTGTTTCTTTTACACAGCTCAAGTGAACAAGAGCCAAAATAAAGCCACCTGTTATTAGGAGTTCAGGATTAACAGGTACACAATACTATGTATAAAATAGATAAACAACAAACACCTATAGTACCAGGAACCATATTCAACATATTGTAATAACCTATTATGGGAGAGAATCTGAAAAATAATATATATATATTAATATGTTCAGTTCAGCTCAGTTCAGTCATTCAGTTGTGTCTGACTCTTTGTGACCCCATGAATCACAGCATGCCAGGCCTCCCTGTCCATCACCAACTCCCAGAGTTCACTCAAACTCATGTCCATTGAATCAGTGATGCCATCCAGCCATCACATCCTCTGTCATCCCCTTCTCCTCCTGCTCTCAATCCCTCCCAGTATCAGGGTCTTTTCCAATGAGTCAGCTCTTCGCATGAGGTGACCAAAGTATTGGAGTTTCAGCTTAACATCAGTCCTTCCAATGAACACCCAGGACTGATCTTTAGGATGGACTGGTTGGACCTCCTTGCAGTCCAAGGGACTCTTAAGAGCATTCTCCAACACCACAGTTCAAAAGCATCAATTCTTTGGTGCTCAGCTTTCTTCACAGTCCAACTCTCACATCCATACATGACCACTGGAAAAACTATAGTATGTATAACAAAATCACTTTGCTGTACACCTGAAACTAATACAGCATTTTAAATCAATTACACGTCAATAATAACAATAAAAAAATAATAGCTAAAAAAAAANATTCTTTGGTGCTCAGCTTTCTTCACAGTCCAACTCTCACATCCATACATGACCACTGGAAAAACTATAGTATGTATAACAAAATCACTTTGCTGTACACCTGAAACTAATACAGCATTTTAAATCAATTACACGTCAATAATAACAATAAAAAAATAATAGCTAAAAAAAAAACAAAATGTGGGCAAGTCAGTCCATAGATAGGCAAGAGAGAGGATGAGAGAAATCAAATCCCACATACAACTAAAATGCTCTTTATATCATGTTGCAGAACAATGAAGGAAACCACAGATTTAAGTATCTCAGCTCAGGCCAAAGCAAGCACCAGGGTTAAGGCACTGGTAAGAAACCCAGTGAAAGTTGAGTCCAAGAATCTTTATCTACTTCTGTGAGGAAAGCAACTGTCTTCAATCACAAATGTAATCACAAACCACAGCTAGCATGAGATCGAGCCAGTGACTATGGAGACAATCAAAATAGGAGCAGGAACTGACAAACTGGAGCAGAAAACACTAATTCTGTTGATCAGGGAAGAAACAGTGGTATAGAAGCAGAAAAACACTCAGCCCAAGGTAACACCTGGGTTTCCCAAAGTGTCTGCCGGCCAATGCAGGAGACATGAGACATGGGTCCGATTCCCTTTGTCTGGAAGATTCCCTGGAGGAGGGCATGGCAACACACTCAAGTATTTTTGCCTGGAGAATCCCATGGACAGTGGAGTCTGGCGGGCTACAGCCCATGGGGTTGCAAAGAATCAGACATGACTGAAACAACTTAGCATGCACAGAGTAACACAACACAACTTTGTTATGCAAAGTAACACAGCTCAATTCAGTTCAGTTGCTCAGTCGTGTCCAACTCTTTGCTACCCCATGAATCGCAGCATGCCAGGCCTCCCTGTCCATCACCATCTCCCAGAGTTTACCCAAACTCAATGTCCTTCGAGTCAGTGATGCCATCCAGCCATCTCATCCTCAGTTGTCCCCTTCTCCTCCTGCCCCCAATCCCTCCCAGTATCAGAGTCTTTTCCAATGAGTCAACTCTTTGTATGAGGTGGCCAAAGTACTGGAGTTTCAGCTTCAGCAAAGTAACACAACACACCCACAAAAGCTGAGAGAAGACCTTTCAGTGTTCTACCCAGAGATCACACCACCTTACTTGAACCATGCTTTCCTAATAAAAAAGACTCCTTTTTTTTTTAATTTTAGAAAAAGTTGAAAGTCAGATTTCAATGAGAATTTCTTCATGACTAAGGACAACTGCCCTCCTCTGTCATAAATAGAAATGTGCATTTAGGTGAAATGGGACTGAGAATTTATTTGATGGCAGTTTTAAGCACTATTTCTTGAAACTGTTACTGTCTTCTGATGTAGTTTGAGGAAGATATATTGAAGCTATAAGCTCTGACACTTGGGTGATTAGCAGCCATTACAGGCTGTTTGGGAGCATTCATAAGGGATCTTATTCACCAAAAAACAATCTGCAAAGAAAATCACTAATAAGGATGATCTATGACTGAATACATTGTCATCTGACAAAAAATAGCCTCGTACTGACATTTCTACTCAATGATTTATTTTAAAAGTTTCAAGATCCTTTAAAATCCATATCCTTTTTATATTTTAAAACATCAGATACCATTGGAGCAAACAGACTCCATAAAAATATCTGACTTTGAAATTGAATAATTTTATTTGGAATTTTCACTCTGCAGCAAAAGAAAGTTAGTAAAATTTAGTAATACATGAGCAAATCTCACCCGTGTATCTTTCTCGTATAATCACATATACTGCTATTGAAAATAACATTATTCCAATGCTATAAAATAAATGGAGGGATCAGGGTGTGAATTTTTTTTAATAATTTAATTTTATAAAAATGAAAGTATTAGTTTTTTTATTTCTAGAATTGTGTTATAGGTAACATAAAGCTATCCCCCAAAGGAGGCTATTTCTCCCTATCCTCTCTCATTTTTCCTTCTTACCTATAAAGTCCATCAGACATCTAAATATATCTATAAAGCATAGATATCTACAGAGTCTACCAAACACCATCAGCATCTCACCCTTAGATTTTCTGTCTGAGGGTTCTCTGCTGTCTTTTAAGAGGCAATAGCTACACCTGTGATTCTAAATGCTTTTCTCCTAGAATAATAGAAAGCCTCAAAACCACTTAGCAGATTCAAAGTGTCAAGGAATTAACCCTCCTACCAGAAACCTTCAACTAAAGACTCTTGGGAGCTGGCATGTCCTTCCTCAGCTTCCTTGTCCATGGGTGGACTAATTTTGAGGCACAGGTTTTGAAGTTTTCCAAAGGCTGCCTGTGGGTTTAAGCTCTAAATGCCTACTGTGTTAGCTGCCTGAATAATGCATCTTTTATATTATCCATTTCCTTATTGGTATAACACGTACTTTCTGAGTAGGATCAGAGCACTCAGTTTTGGTCTCAGGGTCTGCTTCTGGGAAAATCCAAACTAAGACAATCAGTTTGAGGGAAATAATAATTATAAGAAATGCATGTGGGGGCTACTGCTTTTGATAATGTTGTTCAGTCACTAAGTCACAAACTGCAGAACCATGCAGCAACATCAGACTACCCTGTCCTTTGCTATCTCCGAAGTTTGCTCAAATTCATGTCCATTGAGTCAGTGATGCCATCCAACCATCTCATCATCTGTTGCCCCCTTCTCCTTTTGCCTCAACCTTTCCCAGCATCAAGGTGTCTTCCAATGAATGGGCTCTTCGCATCAGGTGGCCAAAGTATTGGAGCTTTAGCATCAGTATCAGTCCTTCCAATGAATATTCAGAGTTGATTTCCTTTAGGATTGACTGGTTTGATCTCCTTGAAATCCAAGGGATTCTCAAGAGTCTTTTCCAACACCACAGTTTGAAGGCATCATTTCTTCAATGCTCAGCCTTCTTTATGTTCCAACTCTGAAATCCCTACATGACTACTGGAAAAACCATAGCTTTCACTATACAGAACTTTGTCAGCAAAGTGATGGCTCTGCTTTTAAATACACTATCTAGGTTTGTCATAGCTTTCCTTCTAAGGAGCAAGCATTTTTTAAATTTTGGAGCCCAAGAGAATAAAATCTGTCACTACTTCTATTTGCCATGAAGTGATGATACTAGATGCCATGATATCAGTTTTTTGAATGCTGAGTTTCAAGCCAGCTTCTTTGTTCTCCTCTTTCAGCCTCATCAAGAGGCTTGTTAGTTCCTCTTCACTTTCTGCCATTAGAGTGGTATTGCCTGCACACTAAACACTAAAATATGTAAGAACCAAGAAACGAAGTTGGGTTGGTCCCATGTCATTATTACTCCCATTGTCTCACCTGCAGAATTTGTTTCTTGCACCCAAAACTCAGGTACTGTCTGCTTAGAGATTTGGGTTCCTGGAAATATTCCTTCTGCTGGAATCACAAGGAAGGGTTCCACTTAAGATCAGTTCAGTTCAGTTCAGTTGCTCAGTTGTGTCAAACTCTTTGCAATCCCATGGACTGCAGCACGCCAGAATTCCCTGTCCATCACCAACTCCCTAAGCTTGCTCAAACTCATGTCCATTGAATCAGTGATGCCATCCAACTATCTCATCCTCTGCCATCCCCTTCTCCTGCTTCCAATCTTTCCCAGCATCATTGTCTTTTCCAATGAGTCAGTTCTTTGCATCAGCTGGCCAAAGTATCAGAGCTTCAAGGAAGCTTCTAATTATTTGGGTCACTCCGGGCTCCATTAGCTGGTAGTGGACTGGCAGGCAAAGAATGGAATTACTGTACTTGTGGGGATAATCTACATGAGTTATCATAACAAGCTAGGTCTGCTGCTACATAATGGAAACAAGGAGGAGTACAACCAAAATATAAGTGCTTTTAAAACATTTTGCTGTTTCATTTCCAGTGATTACAGTAAAAGTAACTGTAGCAACCAAAGCCAGACAAGGATTAACAACAACAAAAAAAAATCTTTGAGAATACAAATTGGGATTTATTCCTCCAAGCCAGAAACTCTGACCCATTGAAGTGCTGGCCTGGGGTAAGAAAACCTTTGATGGCACTTGAAGAGGAAGGTAATAATACCAATTACATATTCAGGGTCAGACACAACAGTGGAAATAACAACTTCATTTGCTAACTCTGAATATTTTGAGCAGTGGGAAAATGATATTCTTCTTGAAGGACTGGATTACACTTCAGGATGTGGACTTGAAGGACTGGACTTCAATGGTGGAAACAAGGAGGTCATCCTGATTGTAGACAAGATTCAGATACTGTTAGAGGGTGAGCAGAACTAAGTGGCTCAGGAAACAGACTGTACTAGACTCTACTTCAACTTGAACACTGGCCTTGCATTCTGGCTAGGGCCATCTGAAGAAGAGCTCTGGGGAAAAACAGAGGGCAATTGTTAATAGTTTCAGAAAGAACAAAGTGGCTGGGTCAAAGCAGAAACGATACTCAGATGTGGATGCGTCTGGTGGTGAAAATAAAGTCTGATGCTGTAAAGAACAATATTGCATAGAAACCAGGAATGTTAGGTTTGTGAACCAAGGTAAATTGGATGTGGTCATGCAGGAAATGGCAAGAGTGAACATCTACATCTTAGGAATCAGTGAACTAAAATGGACAGGAATGGATGAATTTAATTCAGATGACCATTGTCAACTACTGTAGGCAAGAATCCCTTAGAAATGGAGTAGGTCTCATAGTCAACAAAAGATTCTGAAATGCAGTTCTTGGGTGCAACCTCAAAAATTACAGAATGATCTCAGTTCATCTCCAAGGCAAATAATTCAACATCACAGTAATCCGAGTCTATGCCCCAACCACTGATACCAAAGAAGATGAAATCGATTAGTTCTATGAGGACTTACAAGACTTTCTAGAACTAACACCAAAAAAAGATGTCTTTTTCAACACAGGGGATTGGAATGCACTCGTTTCACATGCTAACAAGGTTATGCTCAAAATTCTTTAAGCTAGGTTTCAGCAGTATGTGAACCAAGAACTTCCAGATGTACACGGTGGGCTTGCAAAAGGCAGAGGAACCAGAGATAAAATTGCCAACATTTGTTGGATCACAGAGAAAGCAAGGGAATTCCAAAACATCTGCTTCATTGACTATGTAAAAGCCTTTGACTATGTGTGTCACAAAATAATGTGGAAAATTCTTAAAGAGGTGGGAATACCGGACCACCTTACCTGTCTCCTGAGAAACCTGTATGTGGGTTAAGAAGCAACAGTTTGAACCTTACATGGAACAACGGACTGATTCAAAATTGGGAAAGAAGTATGACAAGGCTATGTACTGTTACTCTGTTTATTTAACTTATATGTTGAGTACATCATGCAAAATGCTGAGCTAGATGACTCACAAGTTTGGATCAAGATGATCAGGAAAAATATCAATAGCCTCAGATATGCAGATGATACCATTCTAAAGGCAGAAAGTGAAGAGGAACTAAAGAACTTCTTGATGAGGGTGAAAGAGGAGAGTGAAAGAGCCAGCTTAAAACTCAACATTCAAAAAACTCAGATCATGGCATCCAGTCCCATGAATTCATTGCAAATAGAAGGGAAAAAGTGGAAGCAGTGACAGATTTTATTTTCTTTGGTTCCAAAATCACTGCAGACGGTGACTGCAGCTACAAAATTAAAAGACATTTGCTCCTGGGAAGGAAAGCTATGACAAACCTGTGTGCTGTGCTTAGTCGCTCAGTAATGTCTGACTCTTTGCAACCCCATGGACTGCAGCCCACCAGACTTCTCTGTCCATGGGGACTCTCCAGGCAAGCATACTGGAGTGAGTTGCCATGCCCTCCTCCAGGGGATCTTCCCAACCCAGAGATCGAACCCAGGTTTCCTGCATTGCAGGAGAATTCTTTAATGTCTGAGCCACCAGGGACAGCATATTAAAAAGCAGAGACATCACTTTGTTGATAAAGGTCCATATTGTCAAAGCTATCATTTTTCTGGTAGTCATGTAGGGATGTGAGAGTTGGACCATGAAGAAGGATGAGCATCAAAGAATTAATGCTTTAGAATTGTGGGGCTGGAGAAGACTCTTGAGAGTCCCTTGGACTCAAGGAGATAAAACCAGTATATCCTAAAGGAAATCAACCCTGAGTATTCATTGGAAGGAACTGATGCTGAAGCTGAAGCTCCAATACTTAGGCTACCTGATTCAAACAGGCAACTCAGAGGAAAAGACCCTGATGCTGGAAAAGATTGAGTGAAGGAAGAGAAGAGGGCAACAGAGGATGAGACCGTTAGATATCATCACTGACTCAATGGACATGAATTTAAACAAACTCCAGGAGATACTGAAGGACAGGGAAGCCTGGCGTGCTGCAGTCCATGGGGTCGCAAAGTGTCAGACATGACTTAGCGATTGAACAACAAAAAGAATGGCTTACTCTATTTCCACAATCTTGGAGTCAGATAGCTATGGCCTCTGCCACAATTATAAACCAAAGGTCATGCCACAGAGGCGGATCCTTGTCTCAGTGGCAATATGCACTTACCTATGTATGTGTGTAGATCAATGTAACATTTTATTTGTTTTTACTCTGGGTTTCAGTTCACAAAAGTTTAAAAGCCATTCTTCTGTTATACACCAGGTCTCAAACAGGAAAGAAGGATCAGGATCACAGGAACCATTTCCAGTTCTACTTCCTTCCATATACCTCTTGTCTCCTAGTTTACTCATCCATTAAAATTCTTGCTATAGCACTTGGTAATTGCAGATTGTGATAATGTAGGCTGAAGTAGCTTCTGTTTAGAACTATAAATGAAAATAACTGTGCTAAAAGAAAGACACTACTGATGATCCTATGTACAGGGCAGCAAAGGGAATATAGACATAAAGAACAGACTTTTATACACAGTGGGAGAAGGAGAGGGTGGGGTGTTTTAATTGACTAGCATTGAAGCATATACATTACCACATGTAAAATAGCCAGGTGGAGTTTGATGTATGATGCAGGGAATCCAAAGCTGGTGCTCTGTGCCAACCTGGAGGGATGGGATGGGGAGGGAAGAGGAGAGGGTTTTAGGAGGGAGGAGTCATAAGTATGCTTATGGTAGATTCATGTTGATGTAGGGCAGAAGTCATCACATTTACAATATTGTAAAGTAATTATCCTCCAATTAAACAAATACGTTTTCTAATTTGTAATAGAGCTTATTTTACTTTTTTTTTCAAAATTTTCTTTCTTGTTTTCATATTGCTTCTATAATAGACATAAGAACAAAAAATTAAAGGGTGATAAAAGGTCTGTCTAGTCAAGGCTATGGTTTTTCCAGTGGTCATGTATGGATGTGAGAGTTGGACTATAAGGAAAGCTGAGCGCAGAAGAATTGATGCTTTTGAACTGTGGTGTTGGAGAAGACTCTTGTGAGTCCCTTGGACTGCAAGGAGATCTAACCAGTCCATCCTAAAGGAGATCAGTCCTGGGTGTTCATTGGAAGGACTGATGTTGAAGCTGAAACTCCAATACTTTGGTCACCTGATGCGAAGAGCTAACTCATTGGAAAAGACCCAGATGCTGGGAAAGATTGAGGGCAGGAGGAGAAGGGGACAAGAGAGGATGAGATGGTTGAATAACATCACTGACTCAATGGACATGGGTCTGGGTGGACTCTGGGAGCTGGTGACAGACAGGGAGGCCTGGTGTGCTGCAGTTCATGGGGTCGCAAAGAGTTGGATACGACTGAGCAACTGGACTGAACTGAACTGAAACAGTGCTGAAAGAGAATACATAAAGACAGTACCGTCTACAGGTTATAAGTCAGAAGTTGCGGCTGCTTTATGTAATTGAACCTGTGACCCCAAAGCATAACTTCCAGTTGGGATAGGTTCAGGGAGAATTGAGCCAGGAGAGATGCTGCTCTGTCGATGGTGCCTCTTATGCCCCAGATTCTTATGACTTCTGTTCCACAACTTCCTTCATGGAATCCCCCTTTCTACAAATGGGAATGGTTCAGGTGCCTCACAGAAACCAGAGAGGTGAGTCGATGGTTGGAGTTCTCTATCTAGCACTACCAGCTGGGACACAATAAGGTTAAATAGAGCAGGAAAACAAATGTGTCCAAACAATCAAGGGGTGTGTGTGTGTTTAGTCGCTAAATCGTGTCTGACTCTTTTGCAATTACATGGATTGTAGCCTGCAAGGCTCTTCTGTCCATGGGATTCTCCAGGTGAGAATAATGAAGTGGGTTGCCATTTCCTTCTCCAGGAGATATTCCCAATGCATGGATTGAACCCACATCTCCTGCATTGGCAGGCAGATTCTTTACCACTGAGCCACTTCGGAAGCCCATCAAGTGGTATCTGGGTCCATTAAAGCATTGATCTTCATTGTAAAGACTTTGTAGTCTGGAGAAAAGAGAACTGTGTCAGATAGCACGAGTGTGTTTGAGTCTGAAAAGGCAATTTGATTCTCTAGCTGTCCTCACTTGCTCTGCTAATTACAGGATTATAAAGAATATTTAAAAAGACAAAGGAGAGATTCTGAAGAAAATAATAGAAATGTAGTTTTACTATCACTATAGATCCATACTTTCTACAATAAAAAAAAGGCCTAGATACCACTAGATTCAGGGCGGTATATCTGATTGCCTTCACATTTATTCTTGAGTTTATTTTCATCCCTCCCAACTCTACTTTACTCCCTTCCTTCTCTTCTAGTTCTTCCCCCTGAATGAAAACAGAAAAAGCATATTTACCACTGACTTACTAATTTGTTTCTATGATGCTCTTCTTCCATTAGTAACATTTATTCTTAAAGCAAGAAGGAGAAGGACAGAGACAAAGCAAGAGACTCAAAAGCAAACAAAAAGCAGACCTCATTTCTGCCACTTCCTTTTTGGGAATGTTGGGGAGCAAATCCTATTTCCTTTTCAAGGTCATTCAATGTCTGTTATCCTTGGCTTGCAGCATGAGAGCCTCCTGCTCCCTGGTGCTTTTTTAAGTTTAAATTAGTTTCCAATAAAGATGCTCGAGCACCTTGCAAGAGGAAAGCATTGTTTTTAATACACTTGTAACTAATGCTTCTGGTCCTTGGGGAGTTTCAGAGGACCTCTAAGGCGATAGTTCTCTACCCGGGAGCAAAGAAGCCATTACAGCTTGTACTGGAAGATTTAATAGGTGTCATAATTTATCATGTAAACTGAAAAGTGTTTCTTAATTAAGTGCGTACGTTAATGAATTTTTTAATTTGATCCCTGTAAGTACCTTGCTATACTAATTGCAATATTCTACACATTAGTCATCCGCTGTTGCCCTTGGCTATTTTCTACCCTGAGAGGAAGAGAAAGAGAGCTTTTCAGTTAAAGTTCATTTAACTCTTTCCACCCAACAAATTAAATTTAGTCTTACTCACACAGAAGTGACAGCTGTGGTTCAATTTCACTGAGCTTTCAGAGTTCTTATATGTAGGGGCCAGTTTAAATTCTGTTATTTTTCAAATAACAGGAAGCTGGGGTTACTGCTCAGGAACCAAGGCCCTGCCCTTTCCCAGGGGGGCACTCTGGTTCTCCCAAGTTTGAAGAGGTGATAAGAGCCTAGATGGATAGAGAGGCCATATTTTCTTCTGCTTTGCCGCGAGTCCTCTACAGTATAATTAATGAAGGGCTGGAATTTGTACAGAAATTCGCAAACTCAGAAAAATTGAGGTGAAAAATAAAATTTGGGCATATATACTCAGTTAGATATTTATCAATGATAAATGAAGCATTATTTGTAATAATAAGAAAAGTTCTTATGATATAATGTGAAGTCCAAAAGCAAAATATAACATAGTACAATATTATTACAACTATGAAAAACAAACAAGAAATATTTACAGGGAAAACTATTTGGCAAATAATATGTTTCATCATTAGAGTGATTATCTTCTGGTGATATGGTTATAGCTAATTTATGTTCAAATTTGTCAATAAGTTAACAGAAAACCCCAAGTTACAGGTATTATTAAAGAAGAATTAAAAACAACAAACCTCCAGTAACTGATTTTTCTCTTTAAGTGGAACTACTGGTTTATTCAGGAGGAAATAACCATACTGTAAGAAATTTTATTTGGTTTTCATGAATTTAGAGACACACTTTTCTCTTTTATGTGACATCTATGATAGCTGATTTACAATGCTGGGCTTCATAAGACTATCAATACATTAATGACATGAATAAAATTATCATTTAATTGACACAGGTATCAATGCCTTAGAGTTTATGCATCTATATTTGACAAAGAACTCTTGCACTCCAGAGAACTCAGCTTGAATCCTTGCTCATATATATTTAGTAATGGGATTTTTATAAAAAGTATTTAAATTTGGAGCTCTGCTAATATGTTAAATGACAAAACTGCCAGATGAAATGCAGGATGCTGAATTAAATTTGAATTTCAGATAAATAGCAAATAATTTTTAATGTAAGTATGCAGCATTATGTCCTAAATCTAGCAAGCCTACAAATGAAGAAATTAGAATAAACTAGACATCTTTGTTTAATATCTATGTTACTAACCCTGAATTTTACTATTCAGGGATTGGGACAAAGTTACCTAAAAATAAAAAATTCTTACTCCAAGTGATTGCCCATAAGGACTGAGAAATTAGGTACTGCCCTTCTAGAGCAGTACCACTCATACTTCAGTGTGTCTGAAAATCAGTCACTTTAGGATCTTGTTTCTGTGTAAATTCCCACTTGTGAGGTAGGGCTGGGAGTTGAGGTTCTACATTTCTTCTAAGCTCCAGGGTGATGCTGATGCTGCTAGTCCTTGAACCAAATCTCAAGCAGCAAGAGAGTTTAGATGATTTCTGATGTTTCTGTAGGCTTTCTATTTGCTGATTCTATGATTCTTTTTTTTACATGTATTACATCATTTTAAAATTTCATTTTCAAGCAAGTGACAAATTTTCTGTGATGTAAGTCTTGCTTAGTGGACTGGAACTCAGATAATTAAGTATGCTATCATAACGTCAGGCTTCTCAGGTGGTGCTACTGGTAAAGAATTTGCCTGTCAATAAGAGAGCCATAAGAGACACTGGTTTGATACCTGGGTCTGGAAGATCACCTGGAGGAGGACATGGCAACCTACTCCAGTATTCTTGCCTGGAGAATCCCCAGTGACAGAAGAACCTGGTGGGCTACAGTCCATGGGGTTGGAAAGAGTCAGACATGACTGAAGCAACTTAGCACGCACATACATATGCATCATAATGTCAGATTTGCATTATTTTTCTTTTTCGACAAGAATGGTCAGTTCTGAACAATATTAAGTCCATCAGAAACTTCAGAATATATACCATTGTCACTTAAGAGATTTGTTTCTTATCCATTTATTCATTTAATGAGTACTTATTGAATCTCTACTATGTCCTAGCACTGTTGATCAACAAGAGAAACCCCTCACAGAAGTCTACAAGCTTATTTAAGTTAGGAACTGGTCTGTGTTTCTGATCTTGTAATCCCACTACTCTTTCCCATCATCTTGATGGTCATCCTTCTCCCTCCTCAGAGCCTTTGTGTGGGAACTGGATCTTTTTATGGTTGGCTCCTTCTCATTACTGAAATCTCAGGTCATAATGTCAGTTCTTTACAGAGGGTTTCTCTGACTTTTCTATCAAAAGTTGACCCCATATCCCTCATTCCTTGTTTCTTGATATTAACATGTTTTATGATCTGAAATTCTATTAACCTATTTATGCAGTATGTATCTATTAATCCATGTACGCTTGTGTGTATCATTTCCTTTATCTCACTGTTAACATGTGACACAGGCAGTGAGTGACCTTGTGTGCTCTGTACCTGTGATACCTCACAAATACTTGTGGATTTGATGAGTTCCTTTTCTTTAACGTAAGCCCAAATCAACTGAAATTTACATTTATGCAAACAGAAATAAAATCTTCAATAACAAAAAGGCAACTTTTGTGAGAGTTTCGTTTCCTTACACAAATCAATCTGGAACAATCAGTAAGCATCTAATTCATTGCCTCATATTGGGAATTTGAATACATATTATTATTAGGACCACATACAAATATAATTTATATTACATTGGCCTTCCATATTCCTAATGCCATTCTAATTATCTTCTGTGATATTTTTCTAAATATTTCTAGACAGTGAGAAAGTTTCGATGTAAGCTAACATAGAGGTAAAAATTTCTTTCTTTATACCAAAACAACTGGAATTCGATGTGGTAGGACAGACTAGAGAGAGAAAGAGCAAGGGACAATGGAGAGAGATAAAGACAGTAATCCAACATCATGAACAACTCTCATTTTTAAATGGCAAGAATGAAAAAGTATAAAAAGCAGTCTCAATAAGTGCAGAAAAACCATGCATTGCCTACTTTTCATTTGGGAGTTTGCTCAACAGTTACATATATGTTTTATAGAATATAAAAAGTCACCTTAAGCTTTTTTATGTAATACTTTTGGACATTAATGAGTATTTCTGGAGTTAAGGCTGAGGGTTTCATAATTAACAGACTAGACTAGAAGATTCCCTCATTATAATTTAGGCTGTAATATATGGCAGTTGGACTTCTAATTTACTTCCACTGTCACTTAATCAGAGTCTCAAATCCTGACCAGCAAGCTCCAGAAGCTATTGGCCTAATTATTGACCAGGCCACCAAGACTCACAAGTGAATTAGCCAGCATACTCTGGAAAACTGAAACCTCCATTATCAGTGTCTTCCAACTGTGCTTTGAATACATTATTGATTCTTTTCACTGGAAGTTCTCCTGACAAGCTTATGTGTGCAATTAAGTGGATTACATGGAACCTGTTAAATAGCCTAAGAACTTCTTAGGCTGGAAAGTCTGAGCATCAGCACTGATTCACTCACTCCACTTGCCCATTCACAGTCAGAACATAGGAAATTAACAGCAACCCATACAACACCCTGTACTTTGTGGGAGAGAAGCATTTCGTGTGGGTGGCTAGCTCTTGCTCTGAGAAAAATTCAAACAGTTTTGCCTATAACTGTCTGCCATAATAGATGTCTGCCACAATAGTCTGATGCTATTGTCTATTGTACTAGAATATATGAAAACAAGCATGCACCAACTTAATCCTTACTATTTTTGTTTTCATTTTAAAAGTTTATATGATCCAGCTATTTGATATTCAGCATAGTGCCTCCTTAAAAATCTTTTTTCTCTCTGCTTTCTAAATACTTTCACCCGTTTCTGTAGATAATCACACAGTATATATCAGTAGACCAAAGTAATTAGGCAATATCAACAGTAGAAATAAATGGGGAGAGCCTTAGTTGAGAGTTCTGATACGATACTGTTGAAAGTCTTGTTCTCAGACCCTCTTATATGTACCAGAAAGCAACAAACTAATTGATCGATCACATTAAATTAAATTAAAATGAAATGAAAATAACAGCCTGACCTGTGTGGTTAATTAACCCCCCTACACACCACCCACACACACACATTAGTAACAATAGGTCTTAATTAAGACCTATTAAATATAGTCAAGTTCAAGGATTATCTGAAGAAAGCCTCACTGATAAACATAAGTAGGTCTTTAACAGGATCCATATAAAATATAAGATCTTTCAGCATTTTTAGGAACAATAACAATGTTGAGGAAAATAGAACTTTGATGCATACCCTAAGCTGCTGTTATCATTTAGAATATAATAAAGTAGCTATTAGTGCTATTCACTGCTACTCTTTTTACAAGTTTTGGTGAAAGTAAAAAACATAGTAACTGGCTGCCTTGACACTCCTTAGAAAAAAAAGAAGACCTGAGAACAATCTTATAACTTCTTTTTAGTTTACCTTTAGTTATAAGTGAACTAGCATGATGTGTGATGAAAAACCAAGAAGATATTAGAATGAGAAATAATTTTGTTGTTCTTTTTTAGTCTCAAAGTTAAGAGTAGTACTGTCCCCATGGACTGTAGCCCATCAGGCTCCTCTGTCCATGGGATCCTCCAGGAATGGGTTGCCATGCTCTCCTCCAGGGCATCTTCCCAACCCAGAGATTGAACCTAGGACTCTTACAACTCCTGCATTGGCAGGTGGGTTCCTCACTAGTAGCACCACCTGGGAAGTCCTCATCCCTTTGGAATGTAATCATAAGGAAAGATAGGGCTCCTATCTGTCATCTTTGTGGGAGGGCAGAAATGTATAAGTACTAACTAGCAAGCATAGATAACTTAAACACTTAGACCAACTGCCTCCCTTAATATTCTCCAGGACTTTTCCATTAGCTTACCCCCACACTTATAAACTTTTCTGCTTTTTGTTTCAAAGGAGTTGAATTCAATCTCTCTCTTCTATTGAGATATTTTTGACCTTTGTTGCAATCATCATGGTCTTCAATAAAGTCATCCTTGCCTTTTTAACTCCATGCAGTGCCATTTTTCTTTAAAAGTACCCTGAAGAACATCTTTCAAACTTACATTTTGCAGAAGGGTGATAAAATCAGATTTTAAGGCTCTGAGTAAAACTGGTTTGACTTAATTAGTGTAAAATATATTTCATAAAATTAGAACAAAATATTTCACTCCTGAAAGATATTTCCATTGTATAAAATTTAAAAACTCAGGATAGCACAATCAAAAAATGTAGTTGAGAGCAAGATGTCCTGAGAAAATTTGACATTATGGGATTCTTTGCATAAATTTTCAAACACACTCAAGAATCTGATTTTCTGCAAAGCTGCAACGAAGAATACATGCTTAACTTTATTAACAAGGATTTTACTTACCAAAAGATTAATATTTACTATTCAGTATTAGTAAATATTCTATCTAGAAATTATTTTCTCTACTTCTCATTGACAAAAAAAAAAACTCAGTACTTTCACTTTGTGCCTATGTTACTCTACTTTGGGTTTATCTTCCCCTTCCATTGTAGCACTATAATCAAAATCCTGTAAGTATACCAGTACCACATGGATAATACAGCCATTTCAAGCATATTGCTCCCAATACATTTATTCCAAACTTTCCAAATGTAGATAATATATAAGCTCCACAATNCTACTTTGGGTTTATCTTCCCCTTCCATTGTAGCACTATAATCAAAATCCTGTAAGTACACCAGTACCACATGGATAATACAGCCATTTCAAGCATATTGCTCCCAATACATTTATTCCAAACTTTCCAAATGTAGATAATATATAAGCTCCACAATTTGTGGTACAGAAAAAAATCTCATATTTATCTCTTATATGCAAAACTTCCTGGCTTTCTTGGGAACTCTGACGTGAAATTAACAATTGAGTCATATTTGCTGTGGTGCCAACAGAAGAACAAGTTAGAACTGCCATCAAGAGAAGAATTCCACTACGTGCCAAGTAGTTAGAAATCCTTGCTTTCCCATGTGGAAGTGAAATTTCCCTTTGCTTACTATAAATAAAGGGTCCAAGTTTATTTTAGACATTGGTGGGTATTCATGGGCCTTATTCATGCACCTCAACTTCACTATTTCAATTTTCAATTTTTAGCCAGAGGAAGCTCCGACCACTTTCTTCTCGTGCCAAGAACTGAGAGATGGATCAAGTGTCAATTCTTCCCTAGCAAACATTTTCAGAAGGCATACATTTCTCATTCTCCTACCTTTTACAAGTATTAGGGAACAAGGGAGGATTATCTGTTCTGCTTCCATTAGCTTCTGAATCCCCAAAGTTCTCCACTGTGGAGAGTTGATAAGGGTACTCATCTCTAATGTAGATCCAGTCACATTCCTGCTGTGAAGCCACGAACCGACGGACCTACACATTACACCCACACATCACACACACCTCGTGCCATCCTTTATTGTCAAACTGACCGCTGCTCTCTGAATGGAGGAGAAAAAAGAGGGAAGCTATAAACAAAAACAGATATTAGGAAAGTCACTAGCCAGGTGGGGTGAAGCTATACTTTTTGTTTCAATTAGAAGAAAGAGATCAAGGTACTAACTACACAAGGACGGAAGGGATCTCAATATACCCTGAATCTATAAATATTTAAGCAGATTTCCTCCTCCCTGACTCCTCAATAACATATGCCCATGTCTCCTCTAGCTCATAGGAGCCGATTCCTTCCCATGGCTTCAGAGCCCCCGAAGCCTCTATGTGGTGATTAGTAGACTCCGTGCAGTCCTGGGCCTGACTCCAATCACTTTCTCCTTGAAAATTGCTGAACCTTGATGCGGTAGCACAGCGCCAAGCAGGCCTTGTCACTGGGGCTTGGTCCTCATTACAATCCTGAGACTTCAGGAGACTGTTTGAGAGGCTGGAACATCTTCCTTGCGGGTGGCTAATTAGTGTTTCCCCAGGGCTTCTGCTCTGTGAATACTTAAGGGTAATCATCACTAGCTAACTGCATGGGGAGTGTAGCTAAGCAATTTTACCAAGTCAACTGACAACAGCTTGAAGTAATATTAGCCCTGTTACGTGAAGACAAGTGCTCTCCACCCAACGAAGACAGAGACTGGCACCACTCAATAAATCACTGCAGCATCCCTGAAAGCTTAGCATCAGTTCTAAGCCATTAATTTCAGCGAGGTCTTTTGACAGGATTATTTTGAGAGCAAGAGAGCATGCATTGAAGGTATGCTCTTTCTTGAGCTAACTTAAAAAGAGCAAATTATCCTAGTTACCAACCTAGCAACCCATTTAGGTACAAGGGTAATCAAATAAATCTTTTGACATTTTTTTCATCAAAGTGTCTTATCACTCAAGATACGGAGAATAATTTTCTTTAAATATGAATATACTGCAAATATCATCATAGAATTATTAAAGTTTCAGAGACAGGTATCTGAACACTTGGATAAGACTAGATACACACAAAATTTCCCTGTTGGCCAAACACCAGATAATGTTACCAAAATTGCCATTTGATTACAAAATAAGTTCATCCAAAAAACTAAAGAGAAATGTAACAGGAAAAAAAATTATAAAAATTATATTAAGAATGTGGTTAAGAATAAGAGTGGTATTACAAAGGCAATGCCCGATCAGAATCTTGCATTTCAGTAGTAGCTTTTGTTTCACAAACAATTTTTTCTGTCAACAGGTACTCTTATAGTACTAGGATATAAAACTTTTCAGGTATTATCATAGTAGGTATATTTTTACCAAGAGGTCCCATGACAACCTTCTTTATAAAATAGCTAGCTTTTATTTTACAAAACTTTTAAAGAGAGCAAACATTTTCTATATCATGAAATGGTTGATAATTTTGGTGGAGAATTAGAGGTTTGTAAAGAAATCAGAGAAAAACTATATCATACAACCCAGCAATCCCACTTCTGGGCATATATCTGGAGAAAACCATAATTCAAAAAGATACTGGCACCCACAATGTTCTATGTTCCAATAGTCGCAATGCTGCAGCTATTTATAACAGCCAAGACATGGAAGTAACCTAAACATCCATCAACAGAAGTAACAGAGAATGGATAAAAATGTGGTGTATACACAAACACAAACACACAATGGGCTATTACTAAGCCATAAAAAAGACATAGAAACAACTTAAATGTCTATCAACAGAGGAATGGATAATGTGTATATACACATGTATACACACACACGTACAGAATAGACTATTAGCCATAGCAAAAGAATGAAACAATGCTATTTGCAGAAACATGGCTGGACCTAGAGATTATCATACTGAGTGAAGTCAGACAGGAAAGATAAATGATACAGATGACCTTAAATAAAAAACAAACAGATTGCAGATCTTGAAATCAAACTTATGGTAACAAAGGGAAAACATGGGGGAAAGTGACTAACTGGGTGGTTGGGATTGGCATATGCACACAGTGTTGGGGGGGTGGTATGTGTGTTCTCAGTTGCTCAGTCATGTCTGAGTCTTTGCAGCTTCATGGAGTGCAATCTGCCAGGCACCTCTGTCCATGTAATTGTCCAAGCAAGAATACTGGAATGGGTTGCCATTAGGGGATCTTCCCAACCCAGAGACCAAACTCTCACCTCTTATGTCTCCTGATTGCAGGCAGATTCTTTACCACTGAGCTAACAGGGAAGCCCCATATGCACAATACTATGCATGAAATAGATAACTAATAAGGATTTACAGTATAACACATGGAACTCTACTCAATATCCTGTAATAATCTGTGTGGAAGGAGAGTCTGGGAAGGAATGGATATGTGTGTGTCTGAGTGTCTGATTCACTTTGCTGTACACCTGAAACACAACACTGCAAGTCACTATAAGTCAACTATTCTCCAATAAAATTTTAAGAAACAAAATAAGAGACACAAGATCCAAATTAATTAATCAATCAATCCATTTTAAAAAAGGATAAGAGATGCTACCTTCAGAGACACAAAAAGCACTAAGTACATGTCAAAATACTTTGAAACAGTTTTCATTTCAGGAAAGGTATGATGAACCTGTGGCTATTTTTTAAAAGTGATTTAGGATATTTCAAATAATGGAAAAATGATTTTAAAATAAAATGTCTTTGAAATAGTAGGTTCTGAAATTTAAAATGTTATCAATTTCAAATACCAAATAAAAATAAATAAGATGTTAGCATTCTAAGGAGTCTAAGAGCAGAAGAAACCATGACTTTAGTTCCAAATTTTAAAATATTAATGCAGTGAAGCAGGGCTGGAACAAAGGTGAAATAATTAGCCAAATCTAGTGGAGGTGATGGAATTCCAGTTGAGCTACTTCAAATCCTGAAAGATGATGCTGTGAAAGTGCTGCNGAAAGAAGCACAAGCTGGAATTAAGATTGCAGGAAGAAATATCAATAATCTCAGAGATGCAGATGACACCACCCTTATGGCAGAAAGTGAAGAGGAACTAAAAAGCCTCTTGATGAAAGTGAAAGAGGAAAGTGAAAAAGTTGGCTTAAAGCTCAACATTCAGAAAACAAAGATCATGACATCCGGTCCCATCACTTCATGGGAAATAGATGGGAAACAGTGGAAACAGTGTCAGACTTTATTTTTCTCCAAAATCACTGCAGATGGTGATTGCAGCCATGAAATTAAAAGACGCTTACTCCTTGGAAGGAAAGTTATGACCAACCTAGATAGCATATTCAAAAGCAGAGATATTATTTTGCCAACAAAGGTCCGTCTAGTCAAGGCTATGGTTTTTCTAGTGGTTGTGTATGGATGCAAGAGTTGGACTGTGAAGAAAGCTGAGCACTGAAGAATTTATGCTTTTGAAGTGTGGTGTTGGAGGAGACTCTTGAGAGTCCCTTGGACTGCAAGGAGGGAGTCCATCCTAAAGGAGATCAGTCCTGTGTGTTCTTTTGGAAGGACTGATGCTAAAGCTGAAACTCCAATACTTTGGCCACCTCATGCGAAGAGTTGACTCATTGGAAAAGACCCTGATGCTGGGAGGGATTGGGGGCAGGAAAAGGGGACGACAGAGGATGAGATGGCTAGATGGCATCACTGACTCGATGGACATGAGTCTGAGAGAACTCCAGGAGTTGGTGATGGACAGGGAGGCCTGGTATGCTGCAGTTCATGGGGTCACAAAGAATCGGACATGACTGAGTGATTGAACTGGATTGAACTGAACTGAAGCAATATATATTAACTGAAGGGTAAAAGTAGTATGACTTTGAAAGCTATATATCATGAACACAGCACTGAGATGATTAAGCAGCTTTGATGAACTTAAGATATCCATAAGTAAGATAAAATCAGGTTTTATGTTAAATCATATGGTATCTTAAGTTTATATATTAAGTCATCTTAAGACCATAAAATTCTTGGAATACATACTTACCAAAAAATTGTTTTCCCAATTAAATGGTGGTTCCAAATTGCATTGTATATAAATTAAAATAGAAAACTAAAATTTAAATACAAGCACATTCTTGTTATTCTAATAAAATGTATTTAAAATTAGTCTTTATTCTGTTATCTGTTTTTCACATTATTTTTTCTTTTCAGAAGGAAAAACAGTTTTGAAGTTGTCATTTGTTCTTCTATTTTTGTAAAGATTTCTTACAAAGCTTTCTTTACTATAAAGAAATTTTAAACTAAAGATAAATTCAAATTTGGATATCAGTATCCACACACCTCTTGATTCTTTGGCCATCTGAGTGTTCAAGAAGCTTCCAATACAATTGTTTACCTCTCAGATCTCTGCCATCATCACCAATAATGCATAATGGGTACAATGTGTGTTAGACAAGTGCAGGCCCCTGCAGTTAATGCTTTTGCTCTACCTAGATATTTCATAAACTTGCTCATTTTTTCAGAAATATGTGACTTAGATAAAAATAGTGATAGCATCTTAGACTTTTTTCAGTTCACTACAAATCTTCATCATTATCAAATTCACAAGACGAAAATGACTAAGTATTTATAATGCTCACTCATTTTCCTTCTTAATTTTTGCTTTAATTCCATTAAATTTTTCACTAATTTGATGGTGTCAGAACTTTCATTTTAGGCAGGTGAGTTTACACAGATATATTTGCTGAACATGCATTTTATAACTACGCAAGGTGGACTAAGATATGTGATTTAAAAAATCAATAAAACTCAAAATATCAATTTAATTGATAGTTTTACATAGTAACTATTATTTTATTGCAGGATCAGTTGCTTGTTTCATTACATATTACCAAACAAGCTAAGGATACACTGATCTCATTAAAAACTTATGTCTTAAAAGATTTCCTTCTTTATCATTTCAAATATTTAGTTTAAAATTGAATACTTTTCAGGAATAAACTATGAATTCACAAGTAGAAATATTTAATATTTTTTCTTTTTTGCTCTGATTTCCAGAAACTCCAGAAATTTTCTTTTAATCACAGATGAAAGACTTGGCTGCACTTTTAATAGAAACTGTTGTCTTATAAGAAACAAATTATTTTCAACTGTGAATTTCACATAAATTTAATTTTTTCACTCTATTTTGAGTGAACAGATGATAATTTGGCAGCGGATTTTACCCAAAAAGCAATAATTTAAGTATATTTCACCTCTTTTAAGATTTTTTAAATTTTATAGAATTTTATCCCAATTATAAATTCCTTATATTTTATTTCTTTTTATCTACAGCTGAATTTTTGTTTGAAGCAAGACAATGTCTTATCCTTTAGGCATATATTTCCATTTTGCTGGGACAGTCCCAGATTATACCATACAGTCTAGGCATCCAGCCAGGTTAGTATCTTTCCTGAATTTTATACTTTCAAAAATAAGTAGTTATTAATAGATTCATAAAATGAAGCAAGATGGCTTATCCTTCTAGCTCTTGCTATGACAGTTTGTGAGAGGCATGTTCAGCAACACTATGGTGTACAGTAGTAACTAGAATCTCCACTATTTTTTACATGCAATACAGCAAAGAGCTCCCTTTCAAGGACAATATACTGACCACTCACAGAAAAAGAGGTTAAGTTGAAACTCTATCACCAGGGACAGCTAATGCCTTCTGGTCTTGGATAGTAGTGGGAAAAGTGTTTGACGTGGCTGCAACAGATATGTGCTCAGTTAGCATTCTATCCAGTTGTTCTGTGGCCCATGTCACAACCTGAAAGAGGCAGGAAGCTATCAGGTCATGAGTAGATCAAGTCAGAGGAAAGGTACTGGTTTCTTGTGTATGCAACTGGCTGAATGTGTAAAGGAAATAAAGGTTGAGTAAGACTGTTGTTGAGAGTATAGAGTTGTGCAGCCCAACAGAGTTGCTAGCCATGATTTTTAAACTTAAATTAATTAAAATTAAGTTAACAAATCAGATTCTCAATCACTTAGCCCCATCTCAATTGCCACATCTAGCTAACAACCTACAGCATTGGTCAATGTGGTACAGAACATTTCCATCACTGCCGAAGTTTCTATAGAACACGGATATAATATATACGCTTTTGCTACAGTAATTTTGTGATATTGTAAATTTAAATCTACAAACATTTTTTGAGTAAGCATTTATACTCCATATTGAACTCTTCAGCAGTCATGGACTCAAAAAACCCAGAATTCACTGTAATGAAAAATTAGAACTATATCTTTTACTAAGGAAGGGTGATAAGGAACATAAGTTTCACACACACACACAAAATGTTGACATCCGTCATTCACCTTGGGAACATAAGACTTCCCTGGTGGCTCAGACAGTAAAGCATCTGCCTACAATTCAGGAGACCTGGGTTCAGTCCCTGGGTTGGGAAGATCTCCTGGAGAAGGAAATGGCAACCTATTCCAGTATTCTTGCCTGGAAAATCCCATGGATGGAGGAGCCTGGTAGGCTACAGTCCATGGGGTCACAAAGAGTTGGACACAACTGAGCAACTTCACTTTCTTTCTTTCTTTTCTTGGGAACATAACATAGCAATGTCACTAAAAACCATAAGAAACAAATCTTGTTTATTTAAATAGCTGTCTATTTCTTCAAAATAACCTATAGGAACCTATATATAAATTGAGGGAAAATAATGATATTCCACTAACTGATCTATGAATTGGATACTTCCTTCCATTTATTTGGAAACCAACAGAGACTGCTGTACAACTTACATTGCTATATACACACTACCTTCAACCTTTTCTCTGGTGGAAGATATAAACCCTTAAGGGCAAATAACACATAACTAGAGCACAATGAATAGTTCACACTTAATAAGCACAAACTTCTGAGCTGAACTCCAAACTTTGCCACTTATTAGCTGTATCTCTTTGGGCAAATTACTTAAACTTTCTGTGTTCTTGTTTTCATAGTGTAAAATGGGGATAATGAAAATATCATAAAGGTGTTTTGAGGGTTAAATGAGTTAATCTACGTGAAGCTTTTAGACTACTGTTTAACACAGAATAAGCCCACAATATAAGACAGTTGTTATTCTTGTTAGTATTTTTATTATAAGAATAATAATTGCTAAATACTTAATCCTTCCTTCAGCTTACAGGTATGGCAACATTTTAACCATCCTAGAGATATTTATCTTAGGAATCTTAAAAAAATGTTAAAAGAGGTATTTCTTAACACTGATGTGATAAAAGCTTTAGATCTTTTTTCACTATGTTCTAATTTCTTAAAAGTGACAAAGAAACTGTTTACAAAAGCTCTCTCGGTACCTCATATTGAAAAAGATGAAGATTATCGTTTAAAATCACAACTCACACTTTCCTGCTTTTCAGTCATCATTAAAATAAAATCCTTCCTCTGATGTATTAAATGCATTTTGCTAGAACCGTACACCAGATCCAGCTGGATAACACATATTTCCTCTCTTAAGGCATATGCCCTTAAAGAGGCCCATTCAGCTTGAGGTAAAATAACATCTATGTTAATAAAGACTAATAGATGCAAAAGCATTGGGAAGAAATGACGAACATCTGAAAAGTTGCCAAAACCAAAAATCCTGCCTTGAGTAAAGAGAAACCAGTGAATTTGTAAACACAGAAGTTGTCAACATTACTCCATACTGCTTTGTAAATTGTAAAACGCCTGTGAGGAAGTTGTGCCAAAAGCAAGCATTTCAAAGTAACAGTTTACATTGTGTCTCTCCATGCATTGACTGTATTTACTGTATCATGCAAGTAAGTATCCCAGAAATACCAGTGGGCTAGATTCTCCCAGCTGTACCTCTCCCTATGTGAAAGAGCTTATATTTTTTTCTTGTCAGGGTACTTTAAGGAGAACATTATAAAAAATGACCATCCAAGTAAGCTGAATGACAGTACGTCTATAAATGGATGCATGAAGGGACTGAAGAATTTTCCAAAGAATTTGCAGAAAAAAGGAACTAATTTAGAATATTGCTCAAAAGGGAGGCAGAATTCTAAATATTTACTTGTTTTGTAAATGTATTAGAATTCCTTTTATCAGATTTGTTTAATGTAGGGAATTTCACATTAAGATATGTCTAATGTACATTTCCCTATGGGTTTTAATATCAGTGTCTTTAATGTGCTTAGTGGAAAGAAGAATCACAAAGGATATCTGAACTTGAATAAGTCCCTAGAACTTCTCTGGGCCTTTGTTAATTCATTTTTGCAATAAGTATGATAATGCTTCCATTATCATCTTCATAAAGAACTCATCAGCTTGGACCAAGAAGTGCAGGTATGTGAGAAGTAAGAATGTAGGTGCAGAAGCTCATAACCATGAGTTTTCTTCCAAATATAAGAGGAAAAATAAAGAATAAATATCTTCTAACAGGCAAATTTTAAAATTACTCATTTTCCTAAAATTTATTCTGAAATAAAAAAAGTTTTCTAGAAATTACTGTGTGTTAGTCATTTAGATGTGTCCGACTCTTTGCAACCCCATGAACTGTAGCCTACCAGGCCACTCTGTCCATGGAATTCTCCAGGCAAGAAGACTGAACTAGGTTGCCATTCCTTTCTCCAGGGGATCTTTCTAAGCCAGGGATCGAACCTGGGTCTCCCGCATTGCAGGCAGACTCTTTACCATCTGAGCTACCAGGGAAGCCCATACAGAATCTACTAGTGGCATCTATATTTTTAGATACCCCAAAGCATAAACTAATCAATATCATGTTAAGTGACTACTTATATCATAGAAATGTATTTTTAATTCATTTATCCAGTAAATATTAGTTAAATACCTTTGAAGAGCCTCTTTAATTAGATGACTAAGAACCTGGGCTCTGAAACCAGATTGCCCAGGTTCCAATATAAGCTTCCCTTACCTACTGTGTGATCCTTANTCTCCTCTTTCATTTTCATCAAGAGGCTCTTTAGTTCCTCTTCATTTTCTGCCATAAGGGTGGTGTCATCTGCATATCTGAGGTTATTGATATTTCTCCCGGCAATCTTGATTCCAGCTTGTGTTTCTTCCAGTCCTGCGTTTCTCATGATGTACTCTGCATAGAAGTTTTGTATGCATGTGAACATCAATTAGAAACCCTGAGACTGAAGAAAATCACCCAGTAAATACATGATATGACATGAGCAGTGAGGACAGATAAAACCTTAAGCATGGAGAGATGAGGAAATACTCAAGAAAGAGAGGGAAAAAATCAGCTGAGAAATCAGAAAACTGCAATGTGCTGGAAACCAGGGATAGTAAACTCTCAAAAAAAGTAAGCAATTAACAAGACTGAATGCTCCAGAGAGATAAAATAATACAGACCGGGGAGTATGAGTGGATTTATGAATGAAGATATCATTGTTGATCTTTCCAAGAGCATTTTCAGAAGACCAGTTAAAGGAGAACAGGAGAAGGCAATGGCAACCCACTCCAGTACTCTTGCCTGGGAAATCCCATGGAGCCTGGTAGGCTGCAGTCCATGGGGTTGCTGAGGGTCGGACATGACTGAATGACTTCACTTTCACTTTTCACTTTCATGCATTGAAGAAGGAAATGGCAACCCACTCCAGTACTCTNGGGAAATCCCATGGAGCCTGGTAGGCTGCAGTCCATGGGGTTGCTGAGGGTCGGACATGACTGAATGACTTCACTTTCACTTTTCACTTTCATGCATTGAAGAAGGAAATGGCAACCCACTCCAGTACTCTTGCCTGGGAAATCCCATGGATGGAGGAGCCTGGTGGGCTGCAGTCCATGGGGTCGCTGAGGGTCGGACACAACTGAGTGACTTCCCTTTCATTTTTCACTTTCATGCACTGGAGAAGGAAATGGCAACCCACTCCAGTGTTCTTGCCTGAAGAATCCCAGGGACGGCAGAGCCTGGTGGGCTGCCGTCTATGGGGTCGCACAGAGTTGGACACGACTGATGTGACTTAGCAGCAGTTAAAGGAGAAAATAAAGAGAAAAATGAAAAGATTAAAATAGTGAAACAGTAAGGCTACTTGGGGGTTGGATTTCAAGGAAAAGGGGAGGTTTAGAACAGTAGTAACCAAAGGTGACACAGGATTGACGGGACTGCCTTTTTTCATTTTAGGTTGAGAGAGGATTGAATTGTTTAGAGGTTGAAGTGGTGGTGGTAAAAATTTAGTGATACTTTGAAAATATCTAAACTATATTAAATACACTAAATGCTAGGCCCTGCACCAAGTGTTTACATGTAGGATTTTAGTTAATGCTTACAAAAATTCTATGAATAGTTATTTTTGCAGAGAACGATGCTAAGAGTGATAAAGATGAAAAGAAGCTGCTAATGGTAATACAATCAGTAAAAGTAAAGTTAGAATCAGAGTCTAGCTGGTCAAATTTAAAAGTTCCTGTTCACTTCTCTGTAATGTCTTAGAAGGGTGACAGAGATTGACATTATCAGTTGGATTGATGGTAAAGGAGTAGGTGGGATGGGATGAGATCAAGAGGAGGGGTGAAATGGGTACCTAGGAGAGCTCATTTTCTGAGACTAGCAGGTATAAAGAAAGGCAGATTTTGGAAATACATACGCTTGTAGCTCTCAAGCAGGAACTAAGAAAAGACACTTTCTTTTTATCTGAATTTTATCAATAAAGTGACAGAACACAGTCCATGGCTGGGAGAAAAGGCATAAGTGCTGAGTAGAGAGACTAGATGAAGATCTGCAAAAATGCTGAGAATTGACCAAGTTCAAGTGTAAGAAAAACTAATGGTATTCTATTCATATTGTCAAACAAGTGGAATCAAAATATCACAAATTTTTTAGTTAGGCAAAAATTTATAACTTTTCTAAAATATATATGTATTATACATATTATTCATATATGTGCATACAAAAGCTTTTCTACTACACTTGATAAAGGTTTGAGAAAGAAAATCAAAAAGATAGAAGAGATGGAGAAATTAGAACACACAAACTAAATGAAATGGGAGCACTGAATATGAAATAGAGAAAGTGAAACAAACTAGATAAAAATAAAAGATCATCATATAGTCCAGTTGTTTTTAAACATGACTTCTCATTAGAAACATACCTGGAGCTCTGGAGGAAAAAAGCAATACCTGGGCATTAGAATGCCAGATTTCTAATTTAAAAAAACACATATGCAACAAACAACATAGGTTTACTGTACAACACAGGGAACTGTAATCAATATTTTGTAATAACCTATCAGTTCAGTTCAGTTCAGTTGCTCAGTTGTGTGCAACTCTTTTAGATCCCATAGACTACAGCACACCAGACCTCCCTGTCCATCACCAATTCTGGAGCTTACTCAAGCTCATGTCCATAGAGTCAGTGATGCCATCCAACCTGTGTCGTCCCCTTCATCCTGTGTCGTCCCCTTCTCCTGCCACCCTCAATCTTTACCAGCATCAGGATCTTTTCCAAAGAGTCTGTTCTTCGTATCAGGTGGCCAAAGTATTGGAGTTTCAGCTTCAGCATCAGTTCTTCCAGTGAATACTCAGGACTGATTTCCTTTAGGATGGACTGGTTGGATCTCCTTGCAGCCCAAGGGACTCTCAAGTGTCTTATCCAACACCACAGTTCAAAAGCACCAATTCTTCGGTGCTCAGCTTTCTTTATAGTCCAACTCGCACATCCATACTATGAAAAACCATAGCCTTGACTAGATGGACCTTTGTTGGCAAAGCAATGTCTCTGCTTTTTAATATGCTATCTAGGTAATAACCTATAATGGAAAATAATTTCAAAAATAATATGTGTATATGTAAAACTGAATCACCTTGCTATGCAGTGAAAACATGTAAGTCAACTGTACTTCAATAAAATATATACATTAAGGAAAACAACTCATGGCCTTAAAAGTGAATACTAATCAGCATGGCTGTATGATTTTCACCAGTATGATTTCTGAGTGGGTATAAAGCAGAGGCATCTCCTGCATTGCAGGTGAATTCTTTACCACCGAGCCACTGGGGAAGCCCCAACAGCCTGGTTCCAAATTGGGAAAGAAGTACGCCAAGGCTGTATATTGTCACCTTATTTATTTAACTTGTATACAGAGTACATCATGAGAAATGCTGGGCTGGATGAAGCACAATCTGCTATCAAGATTGCTGGGGAAAATATCAATAACCTTAGATATGCAGATGACACCACCCTTATGGCAGAAAGTGAAGAGGAACCAAAAAGCCTCTTGATGAAAGTGAAAGAGGAGAGTGAAAAAGTTGGCTTAACACTCAACATTCAGAAAACTAAGGTCAGGGCATCATTTCCCATCCGTTCATGGCAAATAGATGGGGAAACAATTGAAACATTAGTCAAGTCAGTCAAAGTCAGTTGTGTCCGACTCTTGCGACCCCATGGGCTGCAGCCCGCAAGGTTCCTCTGTCCATAGGATTCTCCAGGCAAGAATACTGGAGTGGGTTGCCATTTCCTTCTCCAAAGGTGATCAGCTTAAGTCAGGTTTAAATCCCTTATGAGTTTACTGATGACATTTTGTTGATGCTGATCACAATTCTCTCTCTGAACTACCATACTACAAAGCCCTATAATTCTTTTTTCTTTTTTTTTTTTT
>SJYV01024177.1:106215-119781 GCA_006410875.1 Neotragus pygmaeus | reverse complement strand
TTTAACTTATATGCAGAGTACATCATGAGAAACTCTGGGCTGGAGGAAGCACAAGCTGAAATCAAGATTGCTGGGAGAAATATCAATAACCTCAGATATGCAGACACCACCACCCTTATGGCAGAAAGTGAAGAGGAACTAAAAAGCCTCTTGATGAAAGTGAAAGAGGAGAGTGAAAAAGTTGGCTTAAAGCTTAACATTCAGAAAATGAAGATCATGGCATCTGGTCCCATCACTTCATGGGAAATAGATGGGGGAAACAGTGAAAACAGTGTCAGACTTTATTTTTCTGGGCTCCCAAATCACTGCAGATGGTGACTTGCAGCCATGAAATTGAAAGACACTTACTCCTTGGAAGGAAAGTTATGACCAACTTAGATAGCATATTGAAAAGCAGAGACATTACTTTGCCAACAAAGCTCCGTTTAGTCAAGGCTATGGGTTTTCCTGTGGTCATGTATGGATGTGAGAGTTGGACTGTGAAGAAAGCTGAGCACCAAAGAATTGATGCTTTTGAACTGTGGTACTGCAGAAGACTCTTGAGAATCCCTTGGACTGCAAGGAGATCCAACCAGTCCATTCTAAAGGAGATCAGTCCTGGCTGTGCTTTGGAAGGAATGATGCTAAAGCTGAAACTCCAATACTTTGGCCTCCTCATGCAAAGCGTTGACTCATTGGAAAAGACTCTGATGCTGGGAGGGATTAGGGGCCAGAGGAGAAGGGGACGACAGAGGATGAGATGGCTGGTTGGTATCACCAACTCGATGGACATGAGTTTGCGTGAACTCCGGGAGTTGATGATGGACATGGAGGCCTGGCGTGCTGCAACTCATGAGGTCGCAAAGAGTCGGACATGACTGAGTGACTGAACTGAATTGAACTGATCCTTCTCAAAATATTCAAAAGGTTGCAGATGAAGGAACACTTCTGAACTCATTCTATACGATCAGCATTACCCTGATACCAAAATCAGACAAATGTATCTCACATACAAACAGAATTATAGAGCAACATCACTGATGAACACATATACAAAAAGCTTGAACAAAATATTATCAAACTTCATCCAACATTACATTAAAAGACCATACACTATAATCAAATGGGCTTATCCCAGGGATACAAGGATTTTTCAATATCTGCACATAACTCTGTGGTACACCACATTAGCAAACTAAAGAATAAAAACCATATGATCATTTCAATACTTTCAGAAAAGGTTTTGTACAAAATTTAATGATTATTTATAATAAAAACTCTCTAGAAAGTGGGCATAAAAGAAACACATCTCAACATAAAGCCCATATATGATAAACACACAGCTAACATAATTTGTTGCTGTTTTTCAGTTGCTCAGTTGTATCTGACTCTTTGTGACCCCATGGACTGAAGCATACCAGGTTTCCCTGTCCTTCACTATCCCCTGAAGTTTGCTGAAACTCATGTCCAACATAATACTCAAGAGTAAAATAGTTGAAAGCATTTCCTCTAAGATCAGGAACAAGACAAGGATACCCACTCTCACCATTTTTATTCAACATAGTTTTGGAATTTCTAGCCATAGTATTCAGAGAAGAAATAAAACCAATCCAAATTGAAAAGGAAGAAGTAAAACTGCCACTATTTGCAGATAACACTATACTATACATAGAAAGTTCTAAAGATGCCACCAGAAAACTACTAGAGTTCATCAATAAACTTGATAAAGTTGTAGAATATAAAATTAATATGTAGAAATCTGTTGCATTTCTGTACACTAACAATGAAATAACAGACTAAGCTCCAAAGTTATAGTAATCAAAGCAGTATGGTGCTGGCCCAAAAACAGACACATAGATCAATGGAACAAAATAGAGAACCCAGAAATAAACCCGCGAACACATGGTTGGTCAGTATAAGAATAAGGAAGCAAGAATATACAAAAGAATTTCCTACTTTTAAATCCTTGGGTTGCCTCACTATCTTGTTTGGGTTTGCAACGTTTCTATCATCTTTGGAATCAATGTCTTCTTTCAAATTCCCTCTGTTGCAAATAACCGAAGTGGTCTTCATTTTCCTATTTAGACCCTGACCCTGACTTACTCAATAATTGCTATTTTAGTAAATGTTATGCTTCCAATGTGGCTTAGTGAAAAACAATCTTCCTGCCAATGCAGGAGACTTAGGAGACGGGGGTTCTATCTCTGTGTTGGAAAGATCCCGTGGAGAAGGAAATGGAAACCTACCCCAGTATTTTTGCATGGAAAATCCCATGTACTGAGAAGCCTGGCAGGCTACAATCCACAAGGTTACAAAGACTCAGACACAACTGAGCATACACACACATATGGGTTTGTGCCCCCACCCCAATTCATATGTTGAAGTCCCAATCCACAGTACATTAGAATCTGATTCCATTTGGAATTATACTATATGAATGTGTGGTACTCTGTAGGGCATACTGCATCTGGTTACTGAAAAGCCATGGCCTCTTTCTTACTTGCAGGCAATCCCCTTATACACACCCAGGAAAGGTATAGTGGAAAGAGAAAATAAAAACAGTAGTTAGCCTTTCATAGTTGTTATTCTATAGACATACCTCCACCTGAAAGAAGAAATTGGAAATATTTGACTTGGAACACAGGAGAGCTAGGATAAAAATGGGAAAGAAAAATAGCAAGAAAAACAGAAAACCCAGTCACTTCTCCCACCCCTATATTCAGCTTTAGCCACTTATTAACACTTATTACAATTGGCAATTCACTTACCTTCATTTACTCAGTTTTTGCCCACTTCACCATCAGAACCTCACAAGGACAAGGACTATGTCTATCTAGTTCACAATTTTATCCCAAGGCTATCCCAGCAATTATTAAATAGTTGATAAAACAGTTCTTGAATAATGAAGGAAGCGAAAATAATTGCAAAAGTATAAACTATTATTCTTGTGTGCAAGGCACTACTAAGACTATAGAATGACTCAAACAACCTTGTCCTCTTAGGTAGCTTACACTGTAATCAAAGAAAAAGAATGGACAGTGCTGTATCAAGAGTCACTGCATGCCTCAGAAGTTCAGAGAAGGAAGAGCAAAGAGTACTTACTGACAGATGGAATTTCTAAGGATGTGCAGAAACAGCCAGCAAAAACAGAGAAGAAACCAGTCACAGAAAGACAAATATGGCATGATTCCACCAATATGAGTTATCAGATACAGTCAAACTCATGGAAGCAAAGAACAGGATGGTGGTTTCCAGGGGCTCAGGGGAAAGGGAAATGTGGAGCTGGATCAGTGTGTATAAAAGTCGTTATGCAAAATGAGTAAGCTCCACAGATCTAAGTTACAACATTGTGCCTGATGATAACAATACAGCACTTTACACTTAAAAATTTGCTAAGGTAGATATCATATTAAGTGTTCTTATCATAATAGAGAGAGAGAAAAACACAAGAATGCTTCATCAGCATCAACCTCTGAATGTTTTCCATACTGCAAAACCATCGGAGTTTCTCTAATATGCTATTTCATGTCCAAGCCTGGCTGTCACAGTGAAAGAGCTATACTTTCAACACTGTCTGTGAAAGCAGGGGTCAGCAGGAAGCCTACCAGGTGCTTCAATGATGACCACCTGCAATACCCTCTAGGATACCACAGAATTCCTGGTCTCCGTGGGTCTATTAGCCTGTCTGATGAAAAGGTATCTCATGGCACCCGGTGGTCTGAAGTGTGCTATTCCTGTCCCCTCAGGCTGACTGGAGTGCCCATCTGCCTTGGTTTTCAACAACTGCAAAGCAGCCCAGCATGCAGGGAATGAAATATCTACTGGGTAAGGGAGACTGTCAATTCTGAAAATGCTTGTCAGTGTGTACTGCCTCTGAGGGTCTGAGGTAATTTTTATGCATTGTGGTGAAACAGTCGCAGCCTAAGTCTAAACATTTGGCAACTTTCTAGAGAGTATAATTAAGTATCATTCCCTATGATTTCCTGGTTTTATCTACCTTTTTAGATTACTATCACAGGAAAGATTATTCACTTTCCTTCCTGGTAGCTCTTTTTTGTCCGATTTTCAGTTAATAAAGCAATAGAGCAGTAAGTATGTTTCCTACTATTGATATTATTTATCAATGATACATATGCTTCAGTAAATACGTATTCAAATGATAAATATATGGGCTAAGCATGTATTTTCCATGTAATAAATGCATGACTCTATCTAAATATCAGTTCTAACCGTAATTTGGGAGAACACCAGTAACTCGTTTAATCATTTCACATACTTAGTTGGCAAATTCATTTCATTCTAAACATTATGGCAAGGTAACATGTGAAAAGATATATAGTTTCTACTTGAAATTATAAAACATATTTTTCTGGTAGTTTTCAGGTCCATAAAACTAGACTTATTTGTTTCTCCCAAGCCAAATAAGATTTGGTGAAATGACGGATTGCAGTCTATTGAAGAATGCTTGTCCAGGTAAGATTTAAATACTTCAGAAGAGTTAGACTACTGGATCAGCTCCATGACCAGCTGAGAATTAATTAAGTACATAATCCAACTTTTTAATAATATATTTTCAGGCTATTATAAAAACGAATCCAAGAGCCTTGGAAGAGCCATGAACTATTTTGATGTCCAGGCTAGGATGTCCTTTAGACATTTTAATTGCTCCAGAAGGACCCTAAAACAGTGTCTAGCTCTATCTGTGCCTCCATAGGCACCGACAACTCCTGGAACAGCACCCTAAAGTTTGTCAGAGACTTTCAGGATAAATACAGGATAATGTTAATGCCAAAAAACTCATTTCCTTAAACCTGATAAAACCTGAGTAACCAACTATCAATTGATAAAATGATACTTATTAAATGTTCTATATATGCTTTCAAATTGTGGTGCTGAAGAAGACTCTTGAGAGTCTCTTGGACTGCAAGGAGATCAAGCCACTCAATCCTAAAGGAAATCAACCCTGAATATTCATTGGAAGAACTGATACTGAAGCTGAAGCTCCAATACTTTGGCCACCTGGTATGAAGAGCCAACTCATTGGGAAAGATGCTGATGCTGGGAAAAATTGAGGGCAGAAGGAGAAGGGGGCAACAGAGGATGAAATAGTTGGATGGCATCACCAACTCGATGAGTTTGAGCAAACTATGGGAGATGGTGAAGGACAGGGAAACCTGACATGCTACAGTTTATGGGGGTCACAAAGTGTCAGACATGACTTAGTGACTAAACAATAATGCCTGGCATATATTGGTGACCATAATAGAGAGACGGGGGCTATCTTCCTGAGGCTTATAGTTCAGAGAGATAGCATGCAGCAAACAATTAATTCAAGAGCAATGGCTGTCAGAAAAAGAGAAGTATAAGGTACAGGGGGACTAAACTAACGCTAAGGGGTCAGAAAGGTTCCCATGAAGAAGGAAAATGAGTTGAGCTTTTGGTAGGTGGTATAGGAGAGAAGGAAGGATGTCCAGGAAAGTGAACCAGCATGTGATTCAAGAGAATTAAGTGGATTCTGTGTCCAGATCATCTAACTGAAATAACAGAAATTGTATCATTAAGAAACATTTCTGAGGGATAAAAGTCTCCATTTAGGAGACATGCTGATGACTTAGGTGAGGAGGCAGAGTCTATAGCTAAGTCAGGAATGCAGGGTAACATTTACCTTTGGTGACAGACTATTACCTATGTAACAGACAACAAGTCCACAACCACCTCCCTCTCAACAAAGCAGATCTCCCTCCAAATGCCATCACAACCGAATGGATAAAAGCTGGCAACCCAAATTCACACATTACCTTCCAGGGTCATTCAGGTTTTCTGAGGAAATATGTATGACCGACGACTTCCCAGGTGGAGCGAATGGTAAAGAACCTGCCTGCCAGTGCAGGAAAGGTAAGAGACAAGGGTTCTATCCATAGATTAGGAAGATCCCTGGAGGAGGAAATGGCAACCTGCTCTGGTATTCCTGCCTGGAGAATCCCATGGACAGAGGAGCCTGGAAGGCTACAGTCCATGGGGGTCACACAGATTTGGACATGACTGAAGCAACTTAGCACACACATTTATGACCAAAATGACTGCTCACTGTATACCATTTTCTATTAACTTAAAATAAAAATCAAGTTTCACTGGACAACATATTCTAAAATCTTTAAATTTTAGAAGGGACAAGTTCCTTTTTAGAGTTCCTAAATTTTATCCCTAAGAAAAAAGGGGCCTAGGAAATAATTTAACTTGCAAAATACCCTAAAGCTAGTTGGAGTCAAAGCTGGCACCAAAATCCAGATTTTTATTCTTATTTTCTTTACCCAATTACATATAGATGTTCTTAAAATTATCTATATATATTGCCACTCTCTAGCAAAAGTGATAACAACTGGATATAACCAACCAACCACACCTAGAGAAAAACTCTTGCTCGAGTTAATCTTGGACGAAATTCTTGGTCAAGAATTCTATTATACGACAAGTATAATTTTGAAAATAGTGAGACTGAGATCATTAGATTAGTAATGCTACTAACAATGTGGATTTGAGTCACAGATTTGCAGTGATGGTGAACAATGACTGTAAGAGACTAGACAGCACACAGCCACAGCAAAAGGTGCGTAAACACAGTCGCTCTAACAATGGCTCAGCAACAATAACGCCAATTTGCTCAAGTTTAGTTTGACCTCAAGCCTCTGCAGCTTCTTTATTTTGTTGACATATGTAAGCAACACATGCACAGAAAAAGTGCAAGAAAACTTTCCCATCGTGGTGTTTTAATACATTTGTTCTCTTGTAAAATATGTATAGGTATCACACATAAAATCCACTCTGACGGTACACAGCAGAACATTTTACTGACGAGAGGCCGATTCAGATGCCCATTAGACATGCAAGAGAAGGTCACGGCCTCTGATTCTCCTCTCAGGCAGCACTCTGCCACCTCTGTGCCTTTCACAGAAAGGTCTGCAAAGCTCTGGGTCTTGTGCAAGCGACATCATCAAAACAACCAATTTCTTGCCTACGTCTCTTTTTCTCCATCCAGGTAACATCCAGAAGAACATGGTAGATGATCAGTGGACAGAATCAAGTAAGTTATTCATTCCATTTGCATGAAAGACTCTTGCTCACTTAGTAAGCAACAATCAATGACAGCCAGGCTTTCAAATGAAACACTTTCTTCCCTTCAACTCTGTCACATATACACAGATCCCAAGTAAAGATTTAATGTCTATTTTTTTGCACAAAAAAAAAAAAAAAAAAGATGGGGTGGGCAAGACAGAGAATCTTTCACATTCTACATTTTCAGAGAAAGTATCCAACACAACTTGCCATGATAACTAAATTTATTATTAACTGTGTATTTCATGATGTTAGTGACAATATGTTAATGTGATTTTTCACGTCCTCCTGCAGTGAACAGATGGCTCCTTTTACTTTACTTTCCACATCAAGTGTGATTATTTCTTGGTGCCAAAAGCCACCTGCCGCTCCTCGGTCTCCAGTCTAATTTTTTATGTTGGTAAAACACAGCAGGACTTGTTATCAGTTGGATGGCATCTTAATAAAAGGAGACATGCCAACATATTGACATCATGTTCAAGGGGAAATTTCAGCCCCTTCAAACCCTTAACCCCCTTCCACTATCCCCTTTCAAAAAGTGAGGAAGAAAAGGGAAAAAAAAAATAGAGGCAAAGACCCCACCAGTTTCAAGATGTTTGATTACAATTGTTGGGCCTACAGCCAGGTTGCTGAATTGGCCTCCCTTTGTTCCTAAACCCAAGCACCTCACTCAGGGCTCTGATCTTTCATCCTGTGTAATGATAATTAGCCATAACATATTCCAAAGTCAAATGTAAGCAGGAATACATTAACATTGAGATCAGTGTCAGGGCAATTTTCACTGGGAAAATGACAAAGAACTCACACACATACACACACACACACAATCAAAAATTTCAAAATTCAAGCATTCATACAATCACTTTCATAGCTGTGAATATTAAACCCACTGGCTTGTCTGTTATGACTGCTTACCTAGAATGCCAAGACCTCCTAATGTGGATGTAGTGACTCCCATAGCCCGTGCTTAACAGAGAAAACATGAGTAATAAACCACGGTAGCCTTCTTTAATTTTTCCATTCTTTCTTAGAACAAAGAGGTATAGTATGTTAGGTGATCTGTGGTCCAAGAAGAGGTCTTCCAGGCGATTGGATGGTGTGGCTCTCAACAGCTGGTCCAGCACATTTGGGAACAGCATGTAGAAAAATGCGTCAGTGTTTTGAAGATTACCAACTGTGATGATGCATTAGTTATGACACAATCTAAAAAATGTTAAATTTCCTAGCCACAATCGATATAATTCAGTGTCCTTACCATTAGGGTGCACACTGTCAAATGTAAGATGAGATACACGCAAATTCGGTAAAACCAAAACTTCCAAAATGGATTCTCATTCATTAGAGACTGAAAAGAATACTCTTCAATGAGTACTCTTCAATGCCCGTTATTTCCTGTTAAAACCAAACAAAGCGTTAAACCTGCAGCTGGTTTCCTAAGATTTACAAGGTTTATGAAAAGCAGAAGAAAATTCCTACAATAAAAGTGCTAATATTTTAACAAAAAAATGATTCACAATTAACAGTTGCCTCGAGACAACTATAAGTAGATTATGCCACTACAGAATTTCTCAGATTAACATAAACTTGGCATTGACTCTTTTATTTCCTTCAACTATCCCTCCAAACAAAGAACCTGTATGAAACAGATCTCTATTAACTGTTTTGCAGCTTTTTATTTGCATTACATTTCCCTAATATTTTGTTATGGTGGTGGTTTAGTTGATAAGTCATATCCAACTCTTAGGATCCCATGGACTATTTTCTGCCAGGCTCCTCTGTCCATGGGATTCTCCAGGCAAGAATACTGGAGTGGGTTGCCATTTCCTTCTCCAGGGGATCTTCCCGACCCAGGAATTGAACCCAGATCTCCTGCATTGCAGACAGATTCTTTACTGACTGAGCTAAGAGGGAAAATTAATACTTTCTTATAAAAAAATGGCAAACATAGAAAAGTTGAAAGAACCAACACCATTTTGTTTACCACACAGATTCTACAATTAATATGTTACAATACTCATTTTACTATATATTTTTTCATTTACCTGTTCTTTTATCTATTCATCAATCTATTATGTTAGATTTAAAAATGAATAACAATAACCATCCAGCAACCAAAATTAAAAATAACTTGAGTTTATGCTAATTAAGGTGAGAACCATAAATAGTGGTACTCATTAAGTCATTCAATAAGTATTTCTTGAGTTTTTGCTCAGGGTCAGGCACTCTTCTAAATGCTAAAGATACATAATTGAATTAAATAGCCAAAATACCTGCCCTCATTGAACTTATAATTTAGTGGGCTTGACAGGGGAAGAATAATAATTAAATGAATGCCTCTCTAAAAAAGATTTGTACAAAGGAAAATATGCCAACATAGACAAGTAGTCAAGATTATTCTTAACTTAGACATTGTAATAAGGTTAGGAAGAATGTTTCCTGTGTGACTATAATATTGTCTAAAACAGAGCCCATACGTAGCAGCCTCTCATAAGATAGCTGTCACATTACAAATAAATTTTAAATTTTACAGCATGGACATCATTTAAAAGATTTTATATTAAGAAGTAACTGAACTATAGAAGTGGAGAAGGAGAAGGCAACCAACTCCAGGATTCTTGCCTGGAGAGTTCCATGTGTAGAGAAGCCTGGCAGGGACCGCAAAGAGTTGGACATGACTGAAGTGACTGAGCATGCACTATTGAAGAGTGAGCTTAAAGGTAAATAAATAATAATAGGAAGTCAGCTCATTTAACGACTTTAATTGTAGCAATCTTACATCAACAGACTTTTTCAAGACATATCTGGTTTGGGGGGACTATTCTAAATAATATGTCCAACATTACAGGAATTGCATTTGCATGGAATATGATGCAAAGTGAAATAATTTCCTAGTAAAGTATAATGTCCTCAAAAATAAGGTTGTGCCAATGATCATTTCAGAGGTGTTTAAATTAAAATGTAGGGAGGCTATTACAGACTAATAATCAAGATTTTATGTTTTTAATGATAAAATAGTGGAGTTAGTTTAAGCAAACAAAAAGCATTGCTAGTCAGCTTTGGTTAAATCCATCAATAGTTTATAACTACTCTAAGAAAGTTAAATCCATCTGGTCAACTTTCATTTCTAAACTAATTTGAGATACTTATTATCTGATTATTTAGTGGCTGTAATTTATTAACAGTGGAACCAGTACGCAAAAAAAGTTCTTTACAGACAGAACTGATGACTTTATGTATGTATGTTACTTAAACGCAAAATGCTTAATGTATTCCACGCTCAAAAAACTAATATGACTGGGATATTTGTGTGCATATACTGAAGTGGTAGGAGAAAAAAGTAGAGAAGAAACTTTGGGTCAATTTTTTTTTTTTTTTTTTTTACTGAATGTATTAATCTACATACACAAGGTCTACTATTGCCAACTATTTAGGAATAAAAAATTTTAATTTTTAATCTGTTCCATGTGAATTAAAACACTGTATGGTAAATAAGCATACTGGTAAGTGTTCTCTACATTTTTGCTTAGAAAAGCTCTGGTTGATTTTTAAAAATTAACAAAGATATTATCAGGAAAATCTGTACCACCTTCTGATTATTTCAATCCCCTACCATTCAAATGAAGTCTGGTTGCTAATTTTGTTTTTCTGATTTCCTTAAAAGAGTTTACTTAAAAGAAAAATGTGATCCAGTTAAAATAGTAAAATAACAATATTGATGCTGATTTTTATGGTATTTTCTATTATTTCTGTTGGATTCACTATGAATAAATGAGTTGCATCCTTGAGCTAACTTGAAAGTATAGCCAATGGCCCAATGCAAAAAACTGTCATTCATAGATTGAAAGTGACGTTGCTCAGTTGTGTCCAACTGTTTGTGACTCTATGGATTGTAGCCCCTCCAGGGTCCTCTGTCAGTGGGATTTTCCAGGCAAGAATATGGGAGTGGGTTCTCATTTTCTTCTCCAGGGGATCTTCCTGATCGAGGGATCAAACTTAGGTCTCCTGCATTGCAGGTAGACTCTCTACCCTCTGAGCCACCAGGGACTGGACATTTCATAAATTTAAATTAATGAACGTATAAATAATTATTCACCAACTTTACAATTGATCTGAAACTTTCAGCTTCTATTAAGTGGACTTCCATTTTCGTAATGATGGTGCAATAAAGATTAGATTTATCTTCATTTATCATTTGAAACAATTAAAAATGAATAAAATACTTGAAACAGTTCATATAAGTCAAAAAATACATAACAGCAATATATAAGATGCTGACTACCAGGCCATGAAGGATAGTGATCTCTGAGAGGCAAAAAACAAATAGCATGAATACTATGACTTCCCCAGCCTAGTTACTTGAGAGAAATTTGAGGCCACACCACTGGGAAGAGAAACCCAGGTGAAGCTCAGTGTAAACTCTGTAGTAAGGAGATACAGCTGAGCATTCAGAGAGACAAAGGCAGTTAGAGTTGAGCTGCAGGACATGGTACTGGAAAGAAAAGAGTTACACAGGAAGAGCACTGTGGAGACCTTCAGCGTGTGCCCTTTGAGTATTCAGTTGAGTATTGATCAGCGCACATGTATATAAAGAAGCTACATGAGGCCAGGGAAAGACGCATCTTAAAAGACTAAAGGCAACAGTATCCAGCATTTACCCATGACCGGGAATAGGTACTATTTCCACCAACCAAAAAAATATCATTTTTCATGGGCCTTGGCTAGAGTACCCTGAAGGATTTTATCAGAGGTAAGGGGAATAACTAGCCCCAGATTAAATACTTTCCTACTCCACCTATTAATAGCAAATCTAAAAGACACGATTCAAAAGAATCAAACTGTTTCCATGCAACTTAACTGCATCCCAAAACAAAGCTTGAGACCTATAGGAACACAGACATAACCAGCAAACCAACCAATCCAATCCAAACAATTCACAATGTTTGGCACCTAATCAAAAATTATCAAGCATGTAAAGAAGCAGAGAAATACAAGATATAATGAGGATAAAAATTAATCAGTCAAAATTGAACCAGAACTGACACAGATGTTAGGATTAGCAGAAACTGAAATTAAATTTATTCTAACTGTATTCCATGTGTTCAAAAACCTAAGTAAATGTTTTTTAAAAACCAATTGAACTTCTAGGGATGAAAACTACACCGTGTGAGGTGAAAAATACACTTGATGAATTAGCAGCAGATTAAACAAGAGAAGAAAAGACTAGTAAATTTGAAAACATAGCAGTGGAAACTCTCTAAAATGAACCACAGAAAGAGAATATAATTATGAGTAGAGCATCAGTAAACTCTGGAATAACACCAATATATGTCACAGGAGTCCCGAAAGCAGAGAAGAAAGGGAAAATAAAGCATATTTATAGAAATAATGGCCCAAATTTGATGAAATCCATAATCCCATAGACCCAAGTAGTTCAATGAGCCACAAGCACAGAAAATAAGAAAACTATACTAAGTAATATCATCATAAAACTGACCAAAACCATTGATAAAGAGAAAAAAACTCTTAAAGACAGTAAGAGAAGAACTGTGCTTAGTCACCCAGCTGTGTCCACTCTTTGCAATGCAGTGGACTGTAGCCCGCCAGGTTCCTCTGTCCATGGGGATTCTCCAAGCAAGAATACTGGAGTGGGTTGCCATTTTTTACTCCAGGGGATCTTCCTGACCTAGCGATAGAACCCAAGTCCTCCTGCACCGCAGGCGGACTGTTTACCACCCTAGCTAGGAGGAAGCCCAAATACATTTGGTTGGATCGGTCTTAATTGTGGCCTGCAGCATCCCTCGCTGTGGCCCATGGGCTTCAGACATTTTAAAAATAAGTTTAACAATGAACTTTACACCTGAAACAACACAAAAGAGGATGGAGCAACAGTTTCAAGGCACTGAAATTTAAGAAAAAAAAGTAGCTAAGAATTCTATACCCATAGGAAATATCTTTAAATAGTAGATTAGATCTTCTTCAGATATTCAAAAATAATTTTTAAAAAATGCATTTCCCATAAACCCACACTACAAGAAATAATGAGGGAACTCTTACAGGCAGGAAGAAAATGGTACAGAAATGTGGATCCATGCAATACAGTGATAAGCACAAGTACAATAATTCTGTGGGTAAATACCTTACTCTTCAAAGTTTAACTCTCCTTAAAAGATCAGTCCTGGGTGTTCTTTGGAAGGAATGATGCTAAAGCTGAAACTCCAGTACTTTGGCCACCTCATGCGAAAAGTTGACTCACTGGAAAAGACTCTGATGCTGGGAGGGATTGGGGGCAGGAGGAGAAGGGGACGACAGAGGATGAGATGGGTGGATGGCATCACCGACTCGACGGAGGTGAGTTTGAGTAAACTCAGGGAGTTGGTGATGGACAGGGAGGCCTGGCGTGCTGCGATTCATGGGGTCGCAGAGTTGGACACGACTCAGCGGCTGAACTGAAATGAACTGAACTGAAAAGATAAT
>SJYV01024177.1:49478-106087 GCA_006410875.1 Neotragus pygmaeus | reverse complement strand
GGGGGGGGGGGGGGGGGTGGATGGAGCCTGGGCTTTGGAATCAAGTGAGAAGAGGAAGCGCTGGTTTCACGGCGAGGTTATCCTCGAGCAGCAGGCAGGCATTGGCGCCGGCGCCTTATGATGAGCCTGACGCTATTGACGTCCTGCGTGCCCCTCCCCGACCAACAGCTCCATCACCAGGGAAACGAGAAAAGGCATCAGAGCAGCTGAGCTGACCCACTGGTTTCATGGCAGCTCCGAAGACAACAGCTGGGGGGCCGTTGGTGGGGGCAGTGGTCCAGGGTACGGACTACTCTAATTTTACGGTTTTCAATTCAAAAACATCAGAAGTACTTAGTCACCATCGAGTGGGATTAACCCAAGAGTTCCCAAAAGAAGGATGGATAGAACAAGACCCTAAGCAAATTCTTCAGTCTGTTAATGAATGTATAGAGAAAACATGTGAGAAACTTCAAGAACTGAATATTGATATATCCAACATAAAAGCTATCGGTGTCAGCAATCAGAGAGAAACCACCGTGGTCTGGGACAAATTAACTGGTGAGCCGCTCTATAATGCTGTGATGTGGCTTGATGTAAGAACCCAGTCTACTGTTGAGACTCTTAGTAAAAAAATTCCAGGAAATAATAATTTTGTCAAGTCCAAGACAGGTCTTCCACTTAGCACTTACTTCAGCGCAGTGAAACTTCGTTGGATTCTTGACAATGTGCAAAAAGCTCAAAAGGCTGTTGAAGAAGGCAGAGCTCTTTTTGGTACTATTGATTCATGGCTTATCTGGAGTCTGACGGGAGGCGTTGATGGAGGTATCCACTGCACAGATGTAACAAATGCAAGCAGGACGATGCTCTTCAACATCCATTCTTTAAAATGGGATAAAGAGCTGTGTGATTTTTTTGAAATTCCAATGGACATTCTTCCAAATATCTGGAGTTCTTCTGAGATCTATGGACGAATAAAAACTGGGGCCCTGGAAGGTGTGCCAATATCTGGATGCTTGGGGGACCAGTCTGCTGCATTAGTAGGACAAATGTGCTTCCAGGAAGGACAAGCCAAAACCACGTATGGGACAGGCTGTTTCTTACTATGTAATACAGGTCATAAATGTGTGTTTTCTGAATGTGGCCTCCTGACCACAGTGGCTTACAAGCTAGGCAAAAACAAGCCCGTTTTTTATGCACTGGAAGGTTCTGTGGCCATAGGCGGTGCTGTTATTCACTGGCTGAGAGACAATCTTGGAATTATAAAAACCTCAGAAGAAAGTGAAAAACTTGCTAAAGAAGCAGGTACTTCTTATGGCTGCTACTTCATCCCAGCCTTTTCAGGGTTATATGCACCTTATTGGGAGCCCACTGCAAGAGGGGTCATCTGTGGGCTCACTCAGTTCACCAATAAGAGTCATATTGCTTTTGCCGCATTGGAAGCTATTTGTTTCCAAACCCGAGAGATTCTGGATGCCATGAACCGTGACTGTGGAATTCCACTCAGTCATTTGCAGGTGGATGGAGAAATGACTAACAACAAAGTTCTTATGCAACTGCAAGCAGACATTCTGCATATTCCAGTAATAAAAGCCTCCATGCCTGAAACAATGGCCCTGGGAGTTGCCATGGCAGCAGGAGCTGCAGAAGGGGTGAACGTCTGGAGCCTTAAACCCAAGGATTTGTCAACCATCTTGATGGAACGGTTTGAACCACAGATCAAAGCCACAGAAAGTGAAATTCGTTATTCTACATGGAAGAAAGCTGTGATGAAGTCAATGGGTTGGGTTACAGGTCAGCCTTCTGAAAGTAGTGAATCTAATAACTTCTCTAGTCTGCCCTTGGGTTTTTTTATAGTGACTAGCATGATAATGTTAATTGGAGCAAGATACATCTCAAATATATTTTCATAATACCAAGCATGGACTCTCAAGATGTGAGCTTTTCACAAAATGAAACAAATCCAGCAATTCCGCCTCTTAGTGTGATAACAGACTCTGACTTCATTTATTGAACACTTAACTTCATGACTTACAAGAACCCTAGAAGTAGACCTTTGGCTGGAAATAAATAAATTCAACCAGAAAATGCTACAGAAATATTTGGTGTGTTTTTTAACATCAGCAGTTAAGGTCAGACCAACCACTAGGAATCAACCCCTCCACTGTCATAAAACCCTACTTCACTGCCTCTAAAATACAGAATACTGAGATTCTGTCTATGGCATTTTTCATCATACATTTTCTAACCCTGAGGACTAGGATTTGGCTCTCTGTGCTACACACACTTGATTAAGAGATGTAACTACCCTGTTAAAACTGAGGGACATCTTGCTGTAACTGTTGCTGTTTATAATGGATCCCAAAGTCCTCTTTTGCACATATTAGGGAGACCAATACCTTTATTGAATGTTTAAGGGAAACATTGGTTTTTATAATAGAAATGTAGCATTCTCATAGCCTAGATGTTTTCCTAAAAGATATTTGTCAAAATTCTTCAGACATTTTACATGCCTCACCAATTGTACTACTTTTCTATGTAGATCATATAGGGAGATCTATATGCTTTTTCTTTTCATATCTCCATTTTTATGTACTCTACTTGGTATGTATAACATATATGCTTATATTCTTCATACAGAGAACCCACTGATGAAGTTTATAAGAAGGCTAGTCTTATGTGGGCCACCACAATAAATAGTTTAGGGTAAACATATATACATATATATTTAGAGCAAAGAATACACATACTATTATCAATAGAAAGTTTTTTTTAAAAAAACTGGTATTTATTATTTTAGCATGTGTTTTATATTGATATAAAACAGTATATTATGGTTTCAACAATACTTCTTACAATTACCTTTTAATTTAATTGCCTTAGCTAGATATATGTCAGAAACAAAAGGGAAAAACTTTTGTTTTCCATTGTAAATTTATCCACTTTTTCTTTCAGTTCTAGTAGATAAAATCTACTATGGATAAATCTACTGTGGAATACTACAGTAAGCATTATTTTCTAGCAGAAAAGAAAGAACTGATTGTTCAAACAAAACTAATAATACACTATGGAGTTAAGCATATGTAAAACAAAAATAGCAATCAAGTTGGAAGTAGATAAATGGAAATGTAAAATATTGTAAGGTTTGTGTACTGTACGGGAAGTAATATAATATCATTTGAAGTTACACTGTTAATACTCTAAATCCTAAAATAACAAAACAAAAAATTAAATTTAGTGCACAGTCCAGAACTATAAAAATATTCATTTGACCCAAAAGAAGGCAAAAAAGAGATGAAAAAGGAAAAAAGAAAAGATAGAAAAGTAAAAAATAATAACAGGAAAATATATTTAAACCTAACCATACCAATAAGAACATTAAATATAAATGGTCTAAACACCTGAATTAGAAAGCAAGATTGTCATATAAAGAAGACTCAAATACATACCGCCTCCAAAAAACATATTTCATAAAAAGAGGAACAAAATAGTCAAAAAAGAGAAAGGATTTTAAAAATATACCATACTCATATGAATGGAAAGGAAGCTGAAGTGATTATTAATAACAAAGTAAATCTGAAAGCAAAAAGTATTACCAATGATAGACAAAGTCATTTTGCAGTGATAAAAGGTCAATTCATTAAAGACATATAACAATCCTAAATATTTATATACCTAATAATGCTTCAAAATACATAAAACAAAATCTGATAGAACTGAAATAAAAAGTGGATAAATCTACAACTATAGTAAGAGATTTCAATATCTCTTCATCATTTAACAGAACAAGTAAAAAAACCAATGATTTGAACAATACTATAGACTGTTCAAATTATACTATCAAATAATTTAATTGACATTCATATACCATAACACCCTACAGTAAGAGAATACATATTCATTTCAAGTGCCTATGAAATATTTACCAAGACATATCTTATTTAGGCCATCAAACAAGCTTCAGTAAGTTTAAAAGGATTTCACATAAAGTTGGCCGTGTGAGAACAATGGAATTATAAATCAATAAAATGTTTTTCTAAATGTCCAAATATTTGGACACTAAGTTGAAAACTTTTAAATAATCCCCAAGTTGAAAAAATAAAGAAGAAAAATAAAAAATATTTGGAACATAATGAAAATGAAGATACACCATAACAAAATTTGACATATCAGTAAAGCAGCACTTAGAAATTTCTATGACTAAAGGCCTAGAAGAGAGACAAAGTTTCAAATCAGTGACCTCCGCTTCAATCTTAAGAAACTGGAGATAGAATAACAAATTCAGTATAAAGTAGAAGAAAATAAAATAGAGTACAGTAATCAGTGGTATAGAAAATAGAAGGCAGGAGGCACAGGGAGGATCGGAATGAAGAGTGGGCAGAAGCGGGTAGGAAAAATGATTAAAATGGTCACAAAGCAAAACAGGAAGGAGTGAATATGTTCATTTATTAATTATGGTGACTTATAAAAGGTGACTATGTCAAAATTGAACACTTTAAATATGTGCAGATTATTATACATCAATTATACCTCAAAAAAAGTTTTAAAAAAGAAAAAGAATTACCTCAAATTCTGAAGGAATATAACCAAAGTTTGCTCAGTTAGTTGATCTTGGCTGTTTTCTCTTAAGCATACTTATGTACCCTCTGCTGCTATAGTCTGCTAGCATGGGGTGTGCTACTTCCTTTCCAGACCTTTCTAGAAGGTCTATCAGCTTTATTTGAAGTCATTTGTGTGATTAGGCTGGAGAAGTACATGATAATGTCTAGTATCATTTAAACCAAATTAATTTCCCATTTCATTTATCTGTTCATAATTCTCAGTCTGGGACCTGCTGCAAATGACCTTATGAAAAGTCACAAACAAAGATGCTGTAAGAAAATCAGGCTAAAAGTCCTCCAATTCAGTATCTCATTCTTTCTCACTTCTGAGTGTTATACTCATGTGGTTATCAGCTTTTAAAAAAAATATCTTTGGCTTTATAAGTCTCATTTTCATAATTTAACCTAGTATGGTATTGATAAATTATAGTACTTTGTCCTGAGGCTGTTAAGGGGCTTCTGTATATTCTTTCATAAAATTAGCTAATGAATAATTTCTCTATATTGTCACTAAGCAGAACTACATGGTTAAATTATGATGATGGAGTCTCATCACACACATGTTATGAAACAGCAAGTCATCATTTAATGTCAGGAATATGTGTGAGTGGGAAAGCAGGAGCTCAAACACTAACCAGGAGAATGAAAAACATCTAATTCTGATAGTATTTTCCAAAGGCACGGGTTGTGAAGGCTACCCTGTGGCTCAGTGGTAAAGAATCTGCCTGCCAACATCTAGAGACAGGAAGATCCCCTGGAGGAGGAAATGGCAACCCACTCCAGTAGTCTTGCCTGGAGAACCCCATGGACAGAGGAGCCTGGCAGGTTACAGTCCATGAGTTTTCAAAAGAGTCAGACATGCATTAGCGACTGAACAAGAACAATTTGTGAATTAAAACAAGTAAGTCACAGCTGAGAGGGGCAGGGTTGGGTAAGGAAGAGAGAGAAAAAACAAAGGAGGCCATGAAGGGAAAGAGGTTTTAAAGGTATCCAAAGAGAAACTCCCTTGGTGGCTCAGAAGGTAAAGAATTTGCCCACAATGCAAGAGACGCCGGTTTGAGCCTTGTGTCGGGAAGATCCCCTGGAGAAGGAAGTGACTACCCACTCTAGTTATTTTTGCCTGGAAAATCCCATGGTCAGAGGAGCCTGGCGGGCTACAGTCCATGGGGTCATAAAGAGCCAGACATGACTGAGTGACTAACACTTTCAAGGAGAAACAAGCTGTACTATTAAATCTAACTGGAGACATCCTGTGTGGTACCCATGTACAAGCAGCTCTAGGAGTGACAGCAGTGTACATCAGACTTAGAGGGATAAGCATCTTCCTCTCCTCACCTGGTAATAATCCTAATTATTATCTGTCTGTGACTAATATCTGGTGGCTTATATGATTGTTTTGATATTGATACCCATAAACTCAAAAGGAAGCTATTGATTCACTCGCTGGTAAGCCCTTGTTCTCAATACATCAGTATAAATGTTACACTAAACAATCCCTATTTAGGTGGAACATTATAAACCTACTCTATGACTGTTAGATATGGAAAATGTGTTTCCATACCGTTTTCTTTTTATTCAGAACTAATAAGATTCCCGAGAGTAATTCTGCAGCAAAGTCTAGAGTAAACACAATACCATCTCACACAGCCATCTACTTTATCCTCCCACTGAAATGACAGTTCTATAGTCCACTCTGATGGTTTCAATCAAACAAAATAAATAAACTTAGTAAAGTTAATATTTAAATATCCCTCCATAGTTTCCATCAATCTTTACAGCCTGATTTATTTGAGACTTGGAGAAACTGCGTGGGATCCGTGTCTGCTATGTGTTTAGCATATATGACAGTTTGTTATTATATCAGCTCTCAATAAATTGATTTATTTTACAAAAAGAAAAGAAAGGAAGGCCTTGACCCTTGGTGGGGAAAAAGTAGAGGGTAATAAGATTGTTAATAACCTTATATTAAGCTATCTATGAGTTTGTGTGTGCTAAATTCTTCAGTTGTGTCCGACTCATTGCATACCTATAGACTGTATGAGGAGGCTACCAGGCTCCTCCCTCCATGAGATTCTCCAGGCAAGAATACTGGAGAGGGTTGCCACGCCCTCCTCCAGGAGATCTTCCCGACCCAGGGATCGAACCCACATCTTTTACGTCTCCTATACTGGCAGGCAGATTTTTTACCACTAGTGCCACCTGGGAAGCCCATCTATGAGTTAAGTTCATTGTAAACAATCCACAAATCTTTCTTATGTTCAGTTATTATAGGATGTTTTCAAGTGTCACAGGAAATCCAAGCTTGAAAAGTATTTGCAAAACCAAAAACAATGAAAAGACAGTTTATGTCTACACTGAAAGTGAAAATGTTAGTCATTCAGCTATGCCCCACTCTTTGCAATCCCATGGACTGTAGCCCGTCAGGTTCCTAGGTCCATGGGTTTCTCCAGGCCAGAATACTGGAGTGTGTTGCTATTCCCTTCTCCAGGGGATCTTCCACACCCAGGAATTAAACTCAGGTCTCCTGCATGGCAGACAGATTCTTTACCATCTGAGCCACCAGGGAAGATATGTCTATACTAGGAGCTTCAAAAGAGAGCTGGGCAAAAACCAAGATAACAATGTTCTAATGATTGCAGCTGAAGATAGTTCTGAACCTGAAGTAGGCAATCTGCTTAACTGCATGTCCCTGTTTCTACTTTTGTATGGCTTTAACAAAGTGACCAGAGCAGGGGATGAGTAGACACCTTGGAAAAAGAAGCTCTAATCAGCGTGTTTCTCTGTCTCTCATTGCAAGATAAAGTTTGTCCGACCTCAAGTATATTTTACCAAATGAAATGACCACTTCTTCCCAGGTCTCTTTCAAATAGGCCACAGATACTACAATGGGCTTCCCTGGTGGCTCAGTCGGTAAAGAATCTGCCTTTAGTGCAGGAGACCCAGAATCAGTTCCTGGGTCTGGAAGATCCCCTGGAGAAGGAAATGGAAACCCACTCCAGAATTCTTGCCTAGAAAATCCCATGGACAGACGAGCCTAGCAGGCTACAGTCCATGGGGTTACAAGAGTAGGACATGACTTAGCAACTAAACCACCATCACCACCATATGCCATTATCTCAGCTTCACGGTTGAGAACAATGAGATAAAGAATAAGAAAATCACTTTCCCAATCCAAAAAGGGTATAGCTCTAGAATTTAGGAGATAATTCATCAGGAGAATATGATTACTTGCCTAGAATTTACTATTTTCAAAAACAGTGTTCCCAGTGAAAACTCTGAGACCACCTGTATGATGTAAAGCCTGTGGGTGGACAGGACTTGAGGGAGCACCTAGCTCAACATCTTTCAATATAAAAGAAATGAAAAATTTAAATAACTTACTAGGTGCCATTTAAAAGATGGTGGGAATAAAATTACAATCTAACCTTTATACTCTAATGTTCCTTTAGCTTTATCCAACTGATAAAGCTTTACTTGAACTTTGTCTACCTCAAACAACTCTGTTATGGCTTTTTATAAAATGGAAAGTAAAGCTAATAATAACTTACAAATTTCTTATAAACATAGCAAATAATATGATGCATACTCACATACTCATACACACGTATCTTGTTTATGGCCACTTAAGGTAGGCACATTCTGGAAAATTCTGAACTGTAACAAAACACATTTGTTATTCTTCATTTGCTATTTGCTATTTCTGGGAAAAAAAATGTTTGCAGATTCTTTGGGGAGTCATTCCCTTACTCATTAAATTGGGAGTGAACTGGAAGAGTTACCATTTCTTTTCAGGTACAGAGTGTGCTACTCACCTCCAAACAACTGATATACTTTCAGATTTACCTAATTCATCCCTTCATTTCAGGGAGCAATGTGAATTTCTTTTCCTTCCACCTTCTCTTCCTTCTTTCTTCACCCTCCTCTTTGTCTTTTTCTTTTTCCTGAAACAAATCCACTGAATCATATCAATATGGTATTTACTACTCATATTCACAAACATCAAAAGGCCGGCAATCTGTTTAATATCCTGCAGATGAACATGCGCTAAAAAGTGGTACTGGCAATTAGGCACTCACTGCCCACTGGGCACCAGGCAGCAGTGCGCTAAAGATCTGGCCTGTTGTTCCGTAGAGAAGAATGGAATTTCATTACAACTGTATCAAAAACAAATCATGTACCAAATGTTTGCCTGGATAAGTACTTGGAACATCATTTTTCTTTCATTCAACCCCTCACAGCTTCTACACTTCAGCTCTATTGCTGTCAATACATTCTTTGCCTTTTTATATGTCTGTTTCTCTTCCGTTTATCACTATAAGTTCACTAGTTTTACCTTCTCATACTAGCCCCAATGTGTATGTGTGTGTGTATACATAAATACATACATACATATATATATGAACTATACAAGGCCTACAAATAAAAAGAACATGGACAAAAAGGGTATAAACCTTTACAAAATAGTTTCTATAGCATTTCCTCAGGTTTCGTTTTGTCATGTCACTAGAGAATGGAAACATTTACTTTGCATTTTCTGGATGTTAGAGATGGCTATAAGAAGATAACCTAAGGCTTACAGAGAAAAGGGTTTCCCAGATGGTGCTAGTGGTAAAGAACCTGCCTGCCAAAGCAGAAGACAGACATAACAAACATGGGTTGCATCCCTGGATAAGGAAGATGCCTTGAAGGAGGGCACAGCAGCCCACTCCAGTATTCTTATCAGGGGAATCCCATGGACAAAGGAGTCTGACAGGCACAACCGAAGCAACTTGGCATGCATGCAGAGAGAAAAACCTTTAAATTTAAAAAGGATCCTTAATGAATTTCAGCTAGAGATTAGAGATATTGTATGTCAGGGCCCTAATTTTAAATATTTAGAAACTGGGTTCCAGAGGTGGTGACAATCCAAGGTTTCAGGGCTGTTCTGGACCTGGAAATGTCAGAATTAGAATCTAGGCAAAATTTCTTCTATATGTATGCCAAATTTTCTTGGAAGATTTCAATTTTAAACATAAAAACTGTTGGTTTTCTCTAGATCAGCTATAAAAATATTTAGAAATGCAGTGGTAATTGCTTAGCATGTTCCCATCAACATTCAGAATTCCCAGGGAACCACCTCATTGGAACTGATTTTAAAAGGCCTCTTCTCTCGGTTTGTTCCTTCACACTCTTTCAGTTGAGGCATGACCATTAACAGTGCCAGATTTATGAAACACAAGCTGGAATCAAGATTGCCAGGAGAAACATCAATACCTCACATATTCAGTGACACCACCCTTATGGCAGAAAGTGAAGAGGAACCAAAGAGCCTCTTGATGAAAGTGAAAGAAGAGAGTGAAAAAGCTGGCTTAAAACTCAACACTCAAAAAAAAAAAAAAAAAATGAACATCATGGCATCTGGTCCCATCACTTTATGGCAAATAGATGGGGAAACAATGGAAACAGTGGCAGATTTCATTTTCTTGGGCTCTATATTCACTGCAGATGGTCCTTGGAAGAAAAGCTATGACCAACCTAAGACATCATATTAAAAAGTAGAAATGTCACTTTGCTGACAAAGGTCTGTAAAGTCAAAGTTATGCTTTTCCCAGTAGTCATGTATGGATGTGAGAGTGGGACCATAAAGAAAGCTGAGCACAGAAGAACTGATGCCTTTGAACTGTGGTGTTGGAGAAGACTCTTGAGAGTCCCTTGGACTGCAAGGAGATCCAACTAGTCCATCCTAATGGAAATCAATCTTGAATGTTCATTGGAAGGACTGATGCTGAAGCTGAGACTCCAATACTTTGGCCACCTGATGCAAAGAACTGACTCATTTTAAAAGACTCTGATGCTGGGAAAGATTCAAAGTGGGAGGAGAAGGGGATGACAGAGGATGAGAAGGTTGGATGGCATCACTGACTCAACTGAGTTTGAGCAAGCTCTGGGAGTTAGTAATGGACAAGGAAGCCTGGTATGCTGCAGTCCACGTGGTAGCAAAGAGTTGGACATGACTGAGCAACTGAACTGACTAAACCTCACTTTGGGGCTTCCCAGGTGGCCCTAGTGGTAAAGAACATTCCTGCCAATGCAGGAGACATAAGTGACCTGGGTTCAATTGCTGGGTCTGGAAGATCCCCTAGAGGAGGGCATGGCTACTCACTCCAGTATTCTTGCCTGGAGAATCCCATGGACAGAGGAGCCTGGCAGAGTACAGTCCGTGGTGTCATAAAGAGTCGGGCACGACTGAAGTGACTCAGCATCACCCAACCTCACTTTTCCTGTCCTGTCTCTCAAATTTACCCTCTACATTTTCACGGTGGTTCTTCCTGTTCCTTTCCCACCTCTATCTCTGATTTTACATAATTTATTGTTTCTTTTCCAGCACCCCACACCTTTTGGAAAGCTTCCCACACCAACCCCCTTAAGGAACCGCCTGGTCTTCTTACCTCCAGGGAGGAGCTGTTCAGAAGCACAAAGAGGAAAAAGAAGCAGATCTCCAGCTCCTAGTTCTCTCAATAACCCCCTAGCTGTTCTTAGGAACGTTCCTTGAGCTTCTTCCTCTAGCTCAACATCAACCAATGTTTATGGGCTCTGATCTTTGACCTTGCCACACGGGTTTCTAATAACTGTGGATCCTGATCGTCAAGGCAACAATTCAAGCCTCAAGGGCCCTTCAAATTCTGCTGCGACCTTGTTCACCAGCTGCTCACGTCTGATTTCCAGCTACGTATTCCTATTTGCATCTCCAAAGACCAGAGTCTAGACAAGTCAACTCTCATTTCAGAGATGGTCTGGGGTTTTGGAACCGCGTAGAAGTCACCCACCAGGCTGGACCCACAGTACACCTGATTCTGGACTAGTGTTTGAAATGCATGGACCAGACTTCAGAGCCCCTGGCTCGGTGCCCTACGGTGGCCAGCAAGGGCCACGTAACTCCTCAGACCTTCGCCGCTGCTTGGGCTTTTAAGCGCCGCCCTGTGGCCGTGGTGTCAACAAAGCTACAGTTCTGTTCAGTTGCTCAGTCGTGTCTGACTCTTTGCGACCCCATGGACTGCAGCACTCCAGGCCTCCCTGTCCATCACGAGCTTCCGGAGATTGCTCAAACTCAGGGCCACAGAGTAGGTGATGCCATCCAACCATCTCATCCTCTGTTCTCCTGCCTTCAATCTTTCCCAATATCAGGGTCTTTTCGAATGAGTCAGTTCTTCACATCAGGTGGCCAAAGTGTTAGTTTCAGCTTCAGCATCAGTCCTTCCAATGAACATTCAGGATTGATTTCCTTTAGGATGGACTGGTTTGATCTCTTTGCAGTCCAAGGAACTCTCAAGAGTCTTCTCCAACACCACAGTTCAAAAGCATCAATTCTGCACTCAGCTTTCTTTATAGTCCAACTTTCACATCCATACATGACTACTGGAGAAACCATAGCCTTGACTAGAAGGACCTTTGTTGGCAAAGTAATGTCTCTGCTTTTTAATATACTGTCTAGTTTGGTCATAGCTTTTCTTCCAAGGAGAAAGTGTCTTTTAATTTCATGGCTACAGTCACCATCTGCAGTGATTTTGGAGCCCAGGAAAATGAAATCTGCCACTGTTTCCATTGTTTCCCCATCTATTTGCCATGAAGTGATGGACCAGATGCCATGATCTTAGTTTTTCGAATGTTGAGTTTTAGCCAATTTTTTCAGTCTCCTCTTTCACTTTCACCAAAAGGTTCTTCAGTTCCTCTTCACTTTCTACCACAAGGGTGGTGTCATCTGCATATCTGAACTACATGTGTCTTGAAAATAAAAATCTGTCCATTTTACCTTATCGCTTTAAATGTGCTCATTGCAATCATTTCACAGCTAAGCTAAGTAGCCTGGCATTTAAGGTTTGAATACCTATGTTCTGTCTTCTATTTGTTCTTCTAATTTCACTTCACTTCTCTTATCTTTTCACTGACCATGTAACTCGGTGGTTTTTCCTGGAAGCTGTCAAATTAAAGAGAAATCTCTGCACTTTTTCTAGGCAGAAAAAATTAGAGATCTAAAATAAGGTTGTTTATGGTGTTTTCCCCTTTACAAAATGCATATCATTCTTTCATCTTAAAAAGATGTTATCTTCATTATTTAGGGATGATAAAAGGGATTCTTGGTGAGATTTGAAAGTCTGAGAAGTATGGTCATTAACCTCTCTTAGAAATCAATTATTTCATTATGATTTTTCAAAAACTTCTAAATATCTAGTTATTTCTATTTTAAGTCATACTAGTCTGTGCATTGCTTTTCATTAATTCATTTCACTTAACCCGACTGCATTATTCCAAAAATAACTCTACTGTCTGATTTATCAACTTTCATTAACTTAGAAAAAAGTCCTTAGAGGCTTCCCAAATGAAGCCTGCCAATGTAAGAGATTTCAGAGAAGGGTTTGATCCCCTGGAAAAGGAAATGGCAACCTGCTCCAGCATTCTTGCCTGGAAAATTCCATGGACAGAGGAGCCTAGCAGGCTACAGTCAATGGGGTTGCAAAGAGTCGGTCATGACTGACCAACTGAGCACTCACACACAGTTTGGCATTTAGTTTGGTATATAATAGTTCTTTCATATGTGAGTTTCTTCTAATCTTTAGTTTCTCACTGATCACAACAGAAGTTTCTAAATAAGGAAAGCTTATTCTTATAGTAATACTCTCATAAAAATCAGATTGCCAGCCTAAGTTTGGTCATATAACTCAGCTAATCAGTGACCGAATCTATATTTATTAAGTTCCTCCTATACTAGGTATCATAGGAAATAAAAAAGTGGGAACTATATGGTATTTGCTTTCCAAGATTTTAAAATCTGATATTGGCAGTATGTCATATTCAGAAATGGCCAGGAAGTATGGCAATATTTGAAAAGTACTATTTAGTGAATGAATGAAAGCACAAATGAATGGACTGCATATGCAGTAGGTGATACAGAAGGGAAAGGACACTTGTATCTGAAATTAAAAGAAAAATAAGTATGGCAGGATCAGTGTCCTAAGATGTGAACCAGACTTCTAAGATGGATAGAATGCCAATACATAAGGATGATGAGATGAAAATAAACCCACTTGTAGGAAATGATATAAGTAATGGCATCAGAGACAAGCCTCACGGTTTTTAAGCTTATCTGTTTAAACAGAGCGTGATAATGTTAGAAAGAAGAGGGAAACAAAAGCTGGAGCCAGATTTTGAAGAATTTTGAAAAACATGCTAAGAACCTAAGTCTTTTTTTTCACACTTTGGGAACTAGAGGCTCACAGAAGGTTTATATCGAGGTAAATACCATGATAAAACTCTCATATCTATCCCTCCTAGACTGCTAACTCTCATTATTGGAACTGTGCATGGAATACATGTAGTAGCAGTAAGGGCATGGACTTCTGGCTTCAGATCTGGGCTCTATCACTTATCGTGTGACCTTTGCCAAGTTAATCAACCTTTCTATACTTCTGTTTCTTCAACTCTAAACTGAAGATGAGAATGAGGATGGTGATAATGATAATGTGAGTTGTGAGGAATAAATGAATTGTTTGAGGAGCAAATGAATTAGTGTATGCAAAGAGCTTAGATCAGTTTTTTTTTTTTAATTTATTTATTTATTTATTTTTAAATTTAACTTTACAATACTCTATTGGGTTTGCCATACATCGACATGAATCCACCACAGGTACACACAAGCTCCCAATCCCGAATCTCCCTTTTTAGAAGTGCGAAGTCCCACTTGTGATTAGTCACTTAGTGGTATCCAACTCTTTGAGACCCATGGAATGTAGCCTACCAGGCTTCTCTGTCCATGGTGATTCTCCAGGGAAGACTACTGGATAGGATTGCCATGCCTTTCTCCAGGGAACTTCCTAACCCAGGGATGAAACCCAGGTCTGCTGCATTGTGACCAGATTCTTTACCACCTCGACCACCAGGGAAACCACGAATACTGGAGTAAATAGCCTGTCCCTTCTCCAGGGGATCTTCCCAACCCAAGAATCAAATCAGGGTCTCCTGAATTGCAGATGGATTCCTTACCAGATGAGCTACCTGGAAATGCCCACTTAAGAGTTTGCTGTTAGTAATGGCAGTATCAGATCAGTTCAGTCACTCAGTCGTGTCCAACTCTTTGTGACCCCATGAACTGCAGCACGCCAGGCCTTCCTGTCACCACAAACTCCCAGAGTCCACCCAAACCCACGTCCATTGAGTTGGTGATGCCATCCNTTTCTTCACAGTCCAAATTTAACAACCATACATGACCACTGAAAAAACTGTAGCCTTGACTAGACGGACCTTTGTTGGTAAAGTAATGTATCTGCTTTTCAATGTTGTCTAGGTTGGTCATAACTTTCCTTCCTAGGAGTAAGCATCTTTTAATTTCATGGCTGCAGTCACCATCTGCAGTGATTTTGGAGCCCCCCAAAATAAAGTCTGACACTGTTTCCACTGTTTCCCCCATCTATTTCCCATGAAGTGATGGGACCAGATGCCATGATCTTAGTTTTCTGAATGTGAGCTTTAAGCCAACTGTGTAACTGTTGCCAAATAGGACAGAAGAGTTGGGTGATTCTTTGGTTTCTATACCTTTAAAATTAAATCTCAAAAGAATTCCTAAAAAAGGGAAAGACATTTATGTGTATTATAAACATGGGCTTATAAATTAAGTATTATTTGGCAACCGAGATGATAGTCCTATTTGTCCTTTTTGTGATTAGAGGATGTGAAAAATGCAACTAAAGAATGGAAAGAGATGTTATATAATCAAGATTTCTAGACTATGAGAATGCATTTAAAAAGATTCTTACATTGGACTTGGCAATAATTTCTTGGCTATAACACCAAATGCATAGGCAAAAAAAGAAAAAAATTAATTGAGACTTATCAAAATTTAAAACTTCTTATATCAAATGACACTATCAAGAGAGTGAAAAGATAATACATAAAATAGAAGAAAATATTTGAAAATAATATATCTGATAAGGAATTAATATCTGGAATATATAAAACTGCTACTGCTGCTAAGTCACTTCAGTCGTGTTCGACTCTGTGCGACCCCATAGACAGCAGCTCACTAGGCTCCCCCATCCCTGGAATTCTCCAAGCAAGAACACTGGAATGGGTTACCATTTCCTTCTCCAATGCATGAAAGTGAAAAGTGAAAGTGAAGTCACTCAGTCATGTCCAACTCTTCGCGACCCCATGGACTGCAGCCTACCAGGCTCCTCCATCCATGGGATATAAAACTACCACTCAGTAAAAACACAACCCCCCAAAAACAACCCAATTAAAAATTGAGCTTAACAGACAATTATCCAGAAAAGATATACAAATGGCCAATGAGCACATCAAAAGGTGCTCAACACTGCTAGTCATTAGGAAAATGAAAATGAAAACTGCAAAAAGATATCATTTCACACCTGTTAAGATGGCTATAATCAAGGAAAAAGAAAAAGAAGTATTGGCAAGGATGTAGAGAAACTGGAACACTTATGCACTCCTGATAGGAATGTCAAATGGTGCAGGTGCTGTGGAAAACAGTATGATGTTTCCTCAAAAAGTCAAACATAAAATTACTGTATGATCCAACAATGCCAATTCTAGGAATATACCCAAAAGAATCTCTGAAAGCAGAGACTCGAATAGATGGATGAACACCAGTGTTCATAGCAGCAGTGTTCACAGTGCCTAAAGGAGGAAACAACCTAAATGTCCAGTGACAGATTTTTGCATAAGCAAATGCAGTACATCCATGCAGTGGAGTATCATTCAGTGCAAATGGGGATGGGATTCTGACACATGCTACAGTATAGATGAAACTTGAAAACATTATGCTAAGTGAAATAAGTGAGACCCCAAATTGGAAATATTGTATGGTTCTATTTATATAACCCACTCCAGTACCCGTGCCTAGAAAGTCCCATGGACAGAGAAGCCTGGTGGGCTGCAGTCCATGGGGTCACAAAGAGTTGGGCATGACTGAGTGACTAACTCTACTTATATAAGAATCATATTAGAGCCAACATTTGTAGAAATAGAAAGCAGAAAATAGTGGTTACCAGAGGCTGGGGAAAGGGAGTAATGAAGACATTGTTTAATGGGCACACAGTTCAGTTTGGGATAAAGAAAAAGTTCTAGAGATGTACAGTATCAACAGTTGTACAATAGTGTGAATGTACTTAATGCCACTGAATTGAACACTTAACAGGAAGTTTAATATTATGTATATTTCACACACACACACACACACAAAATATTTGCTTTTCTGTGGTTATCAACCATCTAGATCTGAGTTAAGTAACTTACAATACCACACACTGTATCACACTTCTTATGTAACATATAACTTACAAATTATCATTATGTTGACAGTTTCTAAGTAAATTATTTCCCATCTCCAAATTCATATATGCTCTTTGGCTACCACTGTTTTTATTGAAATATCCTTTTTCCCAAATAATAAGGTTTACAGGCATTTGATTTGCCAAACACATTTTTTAAAAATTTTTAGTTGCTTTACAATGTCGTCTTAGTTTCTGGTGTACAGCAAGGGGATCCAGTTATATACATATACATCTGTCTCTTATACACATCTCTTTGAGACCCATGGAATGTAGCCTACCAGGCTTCTCTGTCCATGGTGATTCTCCAGGGAAGANGAATAATCTCTAATTTTTTTCTTTATGTTTTCATTAAACCTTCTTAGTTGTTGGCATTAGACATGGGTTTTATAATAAAGATACAAAAATTTATAAAAAATGATCTATAGAAGAAACCATAGCCCTTGATAATGAAAAAGTTTGGAATTACTTCCTTAATTCTATAATGGTAATTAGCAAATTAAAAAGAAAGGCAAGTTGATGGTGCCATTTTTTTCTTCCAAAATGACTCCTGGGTTTCTCTTTAGGCTTTAACTCTCATTAACCTTAACCAATTACTTTGATTCTTGACCAGATAGAAGACTATTTAGTCTCAATGTAAAGATGGGACACACCTCCTTTATGTCTGAAAACAGAAATGGTAAAATGAATAAAAATAAGGAAAATAATTAGAGGAATTATAATTTTTTAAGTTAGCACATTTTTCCTCTATTACATTTTAGGTTTCAGTACAGAGTCGGACATGAATGAAGCAACTTAGCAGCAGCAGCAGCAGCATCCTGGATAAAATATATGCAGGTAAACTTTTGTGTTTTCTGTATCCTCCAACATTTATGCCATAATTGCTAGTAATAATAACAATACCAACAATAATAAATGTAGTATGTCTAAGGCACTTCTGAAATGAAAATCATATTATACAATTTAGTTTTAATTTAATGAAACCCAGGTCTCCCACATTGCAAGCATATTCTTTACCATCTTAACCACCAGGAACACCCCAACTAGAAATAATTAAATTGAGTATATAAGGTCTCAGTCAAAAAAAAAAAATCATTTAGTAAAATAATTTAGTTCTGAGTTGAAAGTGCCCTCAAATAATAATAAATGTAGATTTTTACATTAAAATGAGTGAGCCTTCTAATTTAATAAGACTGTTACTACATTTTCAGTTTTTAGGTGAGAAGAGTTGCCTAGGCTCCATTTTTAAGCATTGCCAATTCTCACATTCAATGAAGACATAAAATTGACAGCTGAGGCAAAGGAGAAAAGTTAGCANAATGAGTGAGCCTTCTAATTTAATAAGACTGTTACTACATTTTTAGTTTTTAGGTGAGAAGAGTTGCCTAGGCTCCATTTTTAAGCATTGCCAATTCTCACATTCAATGAAGACATAAAATTGACAGCTGAGGCAAAGGAGAAAAGTTAGCACCCTGGTGAGTGCTCTGTTTATTGCTGCCTAATATAAGTCAGAATTCATTACAGTTCCAGAAAGCACTCTGAGAAGCATTTGATTAGGTATCTGAAAGAAATTCTTTAAATATCTAATAATTTGAGAGAAGTGTCAAAACTATATTTCTAGTAGATAAGACATCCTTTAATAATGGTTGTTTTGCTGCTGAATTTGCTTTAGAAAAAATATATTGAATCATTTCACTGTTATACCCTATGTGTGTATGTATACTGCTCTTACATGAACTCTTTTCTAGGGAAAGCCTGTACCTTAAAACATTCTGGTGTGCTTCCAAAGCTCTTGCTCTCAGTCAGAATCAAAGGTGAGGTCAGTAAGGGAACCTCAACCATTCAGCATTAGGGTCTTTGTCAGCTATCACCAATGGCAGGGTTTATGACAAATGAGGAGCCAGGCTTCCAGCTGAATTTCAGTGTAGTTATTTTTGTTTTAATGTATGTGTGAATCAATTAATCCTGTCATAGAAGGGCATCGTAAACTGTGTGCCAGAGTTAATGAGTCAGCCATTATCACATCATTACACCAGCTGGCATAATGTAGCATGTGTTGTTTGTCATAATATACACTGCCATGCTTAACAACCATTAATTGTTTACACGAACAGTCATATTTTTCTTCAAAGAACCTTCATCGACTGGTTAATATTTTGAAGGCTTTTTAAGTGAATAACTATTACAAGGAAAAGATATTCTCATTAAGAGAGCCCACAATGTATGAAACTAAACTGAGGGGAAGACATTTGTTAAGACGAAAGTCTTGAGGACCTTTCGGAAAAAAATCTCTCTGGTGCAAGATCAACCAAATCCTAAGACTGACTTGCACCACTGATTCAATTGCCACTGGAAATGGTCCCTAAAGAAAGGAAAAATCATGTCTTAAGAAAAAGTTGGTGAGGTGGAACTCCCTATTAGTATAAATCTCTATTATTACTTTGACCACCTGATGCAAAGAATCAACTCATTGGAAAAGACCTTGATGCTGGGAAATGTTGAAGGCAAAAGAAGAAGGAGGCGGCAAGGATGAGATGGTTTGATAGCATCACCAACTCAATGGACATGAATTTGAGCAAACTCTGGGAGGTAGAGGAGGACAGAGGAGCCTGGCAGTCTACAGTCCACGGGGTCACAAAGAGTCAGACACGACTTAGCAGCTGAACAACACATGAATCGATGCGTCTTGTATCCATGATTCATGTATCACCACCAGGACTTCCTGAGAGAAGATGCAATCATAGGTTTATAGTTTTTTGGTTTTTTGTTTGTTTGCTTATGTTAATCTTCATAAAAACCTTAGCTGTTTTGCTCTTCTTGGCTGATGAAAGGTGGCCATAACAGTCCAAAGTTACAGCTTTCCGACAATTCATTTTAGGTGACTTCTGAATGTTTTCATTGATAAAATGGCTTTCCTCAGCCAAACAAAGAGACTGCAGATAAAGGTTAAGTTTTCTAAAGAGTCAGAAGTAGAAATTACAGTATCCTTTATCTACTTTAACTTAAAACTCATTTTCTCAGTTGAGATTTGGTCAAACGTTAACAATGTCTGTTAGCCAAAGAAATTTAATATGAACACAAGTTTTAATAAAACCATGAATGATTTCCTAAGCAAGTAAGAAATTAAACTGAATACAAGCAAGAATTAGTCTAAATGTAAATAATGCAACAAAAATCCAAGAATGTACATGAGACCACTTTGCAAAGTGCATCCACTACAAACCACACTACAATTATTGCTATAATTGTATTCCAATTTGTTTTTCTTTTTTTAATTGTTGGTATATAACAGTAAAATTGACCACAGAGAATTTCTCTGTTTGGGAAGAATTATTCCTTTTTTTTTTTTTTTTTTTTTTAGAATTTAACTTTCAGGCACTTAGTTTTAGAAATATACATTCCATAATATAGCATGTTCTTATTTTTATAAGTGCAGACACACAAATATCTTTACATTTTGAGGTGGTAAAACAAGCTTTTTTGCTGTCATCTATAGCTACTTTCGGAGAAGGCAATGGCACCCCACTCCAGTACTCTTGCCTGGAAAATCCCATGGATGGAGGAGCCTGGCGGGCTACCGTCCATGGGGTTGTTAAGAGTCGCACACGACTGAGCAACTTCACCTTCACTCTTCACCTTCATGCATTGGAGAAGAAAATGGCAACCCACTCCAGTGTTCTTGCCTGGAGAATCCCAGGAACGAGGGAGCCTGGTGGGCTGCCATCTATGGAGTCACACAGAGTAGGACACGACTGAAGCAACTTAGCAACAGCATAGCTGCTATTGTTTGTAATCCTATCCTGCATAAATTCTTCAGTGACAGAGCAGAAGTGTTAAATACGTGAATAAAGAAAAGCCAATATACAGATATCTATGAGTTATTTGGTTGGAGACATATTTTTTGTGTTTATTTTTAGACTTATTTTTTTGATGTATAGCTGATTTACAATGTTGTGTTGATTTCTACTACAAAGCAAAGTGTTTTGTTTATGCATATTATACATTATGTATATTTTTAATATTCTTTTCCATTATGGTTTATCATTGGATATGAATATATTTCACTGTGCTATACAGTAGGATCTTATTGTTTATTAATTTTATATATAATAGCTTGCATCTGCTAATCCCAACCTTCCAATCCATCTCTCCTCCATATCCCCTCCCCACAACAAGAAGTCTGATCTCTGCTTCATAGATAACTACATTTGTGTCATATTTTATGTTCCATATATAAGTTATATCATATGGTATTTGTTTTACTTTTTCTGACTTACTTCACTTAGTATAATAATCTCTAGGTCAATCCATGTTGCTGCAAATGACATTTCATTCTTTTTTATGGCTGAAGTTTTTTCAAGCTTTAAAAATTCTGATTCAGTTGATATCTGAACTTCCCTGGTGGCTCAGATGGTAAAGCGTCTGTCTAAAATGTGGGAAACTCTGGTTTGATCCCTGGATCAGGAAGATCCTCTGGAGAAGGCAATGGCACCCCACTCCAGTGGGGTTCTTGCCTGGAAAATCCCATGGACGGAGGAGCCTGGTAGGCTGCAGCCTATGGGGTCGCAAAGAGTCAGACACGACTGAGAGACTTCACTTTCACTTTTCACTTTCAGTTGATACCAATTATACAGAACTGAAATTCAAAATCTATCTTTCAATAGCTCCTTACATGATTACGGTATACTTATAGTGAGATGATTTCTGAGGAATAAATAAAGAAATAATAACATAAAATAGAAATGGAGAGAAATGAAGGAAAATAATAATTTTGAGCTAATTAATACCATAGAACTTCAAAAATATTTTATACTGCATTAAAAATATCATATTTGGAAATAGTAAAAATATTTCAGAACAGTCTATGGTTTTTAAATGTTTTAATGCTGGAATTTTGATGCATTCGTGTAACAAAAATATGAAAAGTATGCATAATTCCCTTCCATAATTTCATGACCTGCAATTAGGTAAAAATATTTCCATATAGAGCCTTTTCTCTGAAACATCAATACTTTCAAAAATTGAGATTTCAAATAATATTCAAAATAAATCTATGCTCTTCAATATATTCTCCAAAACATCTAGTTACTACTAGAGATCTTTTAGGATCCATATAACAAATGGTAACATGCAAACCAAACCATGTGAAATTATCAGCAATCATCTGGTTTGAATCACTGAAAATGGTGATTTCATTTAGTTTAACTTAAGATCAATGGTGGTTGTTCTTTTAGTTGCTAAGTCATGTCCTTCTCTTTTGCAACCCCATGAACTGTAGCCCACCAGACTTCTTCTGTCCATGAGATGTTCCAGGCAAGAATACTGGAGTGGGTAGCCATTTCCTTCTCCAGGGAATCTTCCCAACCCAGGGATCAAACCCACATCTCCTGCATTGGCAGGCAGGTTCTTTATGACTGAGCCACCTGGGATGCCCCAATATCAGTGGTGGAAAATATCTAAAACAAATATTAAGTCATGAACTAGAGTCACCAACACTGGAGGCCACAGTTAGTAACTGCCTAGCCACCTCCTGTGGGATACTGCTCTCGGGACATCATATAATATTGTTAAGCACACAGTGCTGAAGTGTGTGTATGTCAAACGAGACAGGTATTCATATAGCTGCCCTTCTGGTTATTGTTCAATTGCTAAGTCATGTCTGACTCCTTGCGACCTGATGGACTGCAGCAGGCCAGACATCCCTGTCCTTCACTATCTCCCAGAGTCTGCTCAAACTCATATAAACTGTCAGTGATGCCATCCAACCATCTCATCCTCTGTTGTCCCTTTTTCCTCCTGCCTTTAATCTTTCCCAGCATCAGGGTCTCTTCCAATGAGTCGGCTCTTTGCATCAGGTGGTCAAAGTATTGGAGCTTCAGCTTTAGCATCAATCTTTCCAATGAATATTCAGGGTTGATTTCCCTTAGGATTGACTGGTTTGCTCTCCTTCTGTCTAAGGGACTCTCAAGAGTCATCTCTAGCAGCACAATTTGAAAGCATCAGTTTTTCAGTGCTCAGCCTAGTTTATGGTCCAACTCTCCTGGAGGGGAGACAAATCAGGTGTGTTGCAAAGATAAACATATAAACACATAATAGAAAGAAAAAAGGCAGAAAAGAAAGAAATGAGGCTGTGAGGGAGAATAGGAGGGGAAAGGAGAAGGAAGACAGGATCTAGAAATATACTGCTGCTGCTAAGTCGCTTCAGTCCTGTCCAACTCTGTGCGACCCTATAGACGGCAGCCCACCAGGCTCCCCCGTCCCTGGGACTCTCCAGGCAAGAACACTGGAGTGGGGTGCCATTTCCTTCTCCACTGCAGGAAAGTGAAAAGTGAAAGTGAAGTCGCTCAGTCATGTGCGACTCTTAGTGACCCCATGGACTGCAGCCTACCAGGCTCCTCCGTCCATGGGATTTTCCAGGCAAGAGTACTGGAGTGGGTTGCTACTGCCTTCTCCGAGAAATATACTAGCAGTGAAAAAAAATACCTTCATAGATAAATGACAACATGTACAATTTGTTGAGACTTATTGGACTATTAATAAAATAACAATTCAATATTCAACGAATTCAATTAAAAAAAGAACAATGACTTTAGTGAATCTGATGCCTTGTTTTTCTGTTTAGGCAGGTGGATTTTTTTCAAACTGTTCTAATAATTCTTGCTAACTGATTTTCATCGTAGTATACTTAAGTAATTACTGTAGTACTTTTGACATTTTTCATAATCACTCCTGCAAACATTTATGGAAATATTTTTATTGAAATTCTCAAAAAATCATTATGCTTTCAGAAGAAGAGTGAAAAGTAGCCGTGAGCTAGATTAATATCAATGATATGGACATGATAATTTTCAAAAATCCGAACTTCAAAGTGATATAAATGGTTTATATATAAACCATTACTCTATACTCTATATATAGAGTCCTGACCAATAGTTTTATTCTTTCTTTATGAATGTCATATTTGTTAACATACTCAATTGTATCAATTGAACAAATACCTGATTTTGTTAATAGTTTATCCATTTACCCAAATAATAAAGATATGAAAAAGAACACTAAGAGAAGAAATTTGGGATCTAAAATGCCTGGTAACATCCTGATAATGTCTGTGTCTAGGTCATCACAATCAGCACAGGGCTTTTTGCCTCCTCTGTGCACCTTGGAATATTAATGCAACAAATTCTTAACAATCCTTGATACAATTACTTTCTTAATTTTAAACAATGAATAACTCAATGCCCAGGAAATAAAGTAATACCCCAATTTGTGTGTGTGTGTGTGTGTGTGTGTGTGTGTGTGTGTGTGTGTATAAAGGCAGATATAATTTATTTCTCATTCCCAATCACAGGTCACAACTTTGCCTACAATCTCAAATTGTCTCAAGATCATCATCGAAGTCTTTCAACATCTAATAAATGTGCTGTCTTTAATTTCTAATGATCAGAGCTGCAGAATATGTCTCTCAGGTAAGTGATTTTATTTCCAGACCTATTTCCAGTTAAAGTTCCTGGGTCACACCGGTTAATTGCCAAATTGTGACCTTGATTATAAGGATGCTATATCTCAGTGTCAACTTGCAGTCATCAAAAACAACAATAACATTGATGTCAGCTCCATCTAAGTGCTCCCCTGTCTCAAGGTCTGTGCACTGCTTTTTTGTAACTAGGGCTCCTCTCTCATTTCTCAGGACTCCACTGAAAAATTACCTTCCCAATGAGGTCCTTTCTGGCCACAATAATGAAAATTGTAAGTGATTCCTACTATCCATCCCCATTCCCCAAATTATTTTTCTCCATGGTATTTCTTTTCATTCATTGCTCTCTAGATAGATGGTAGGTAGACAGATAGGTAGGTAGTAGGTAGGTAGATAGATGCAATTCTATCTGTCTCTCTTCCATTGGAATGTAAGCTTCATGTAAGCAAGGATTTTTGTCTGTTTGGTTCACAGCTGATTGCCTAGTATCTAGCAGATGCACAACTAATATTTATAAAATGTTCTATATTTATAGAATATTTATAGAATTTATAGAATAAATAGATGAAAAATGAGTGAATGAAGACAAAACAGCCAGCAAACAGAATTATACCCTTTGATAACAAAATATAGATGTCTATGAAAGGTATATAAGTTTGTATTATGTTAGAGGACAATAAGCAATAACACAAATATATTTGGAGTAGACTGGTTAACACAAGTTTTTGTAGAAGAAAAAAGTCTGAAAGTTATAGTTGACCACAGGCAAATTTGAATGTAGATAAAAAGCCAGAAAGAAACTTGTATTTGTTATTCATTATCCAGAATTAATTAGACCTATCTTAGAGATTCGTAAGTATGAAAAGGTCTAACTACTAATAACCTTCTTAATAAGTAGAACCACTAGAAATGGCAACAAACTGGCTTGAGATTCAAGCATCCTACAATCAAAAAGAAAAAAAAGAAGTGTTATTAAACTTTAGTATTCATGAATCAAAATTAGAGTGTTATTAGAATTTATTGATTGTTTAGTATGCTGCTAAGAAGTCTGCTGTCACACAGCATTTGGCAACATCACAAAGCTCCTACTGTGCATACATGTGCAAATAGAGTTCCCACAATTTTCATAGAGAATTCTTTGATTTTGTTTTTAATGAATGATCGGTATTATTCATGCTGTTTAGCTATACATTTCTATTACTTTTAGCTTTATTATTATCCATTCAGTATCATTTGCACAAATATTAATTTATGTTTTTTATAGTCTTTGTCCTTTTAGGTTCTTTCTTATATATAATGTTCCATTAGGAGATATATTTTATGAACAGATGACCAGCATCGCTCATTACTAGAGAAATGCAAATCAAAACTACAATGAGGTATCACCTCATACCAGTCAGAATGACCATCATCAAAAAATCTACAAACAATAAACGCTGGAGTTGGAGGGAATGTAAATTTATTTAACCACTATAGAAACCATTATAGAAACTATAGTATGGAGATTCCTTAAAAACCTAGGAATAAAACTACCATACGACCCAACTACTGGGCCTATACCGTGAGGAAATCATAACTGAAAAAGACACATGTAACCCAGTGTTCATCGCAGGACTATTTACAATAGCTAGGACATGGAAGCAACCTAGATGTCCATCGAGAGATGAATGGATAAAGTTGTGGTACATATATATGAATATTATTCAGCCATAAAAAGGAATGCATTGGAGTCAGTTCTTGTGATGTGGATGAAGCTACACCCTATTATACAGAGAGAAGTTAGTCACACAAACATATATTAATGCATATATATGTAGAATCTAAAAAGATGGAACTGATGAAGATATTTGCAGGGCAGCAATGGAGACACAGATACAGAGAACAGGCTTGTGGACACAGCGGGAGAAGGAAAGGATGGGATGAATTAAGACAGCAGAATAGAAACATGTACATTACCATATGTAAAATAGATAGCCAGTGGGAATTTGCTGTATGACACAGGGAGCTCAGACTGGTGCTCCGTGACAACCTAGAGGGGTGGGATGGAGTTGGGAGGGAGGTTCAAGAGGGAGAGGACATATGTATACTTATGGCTGATTTATGTTGATATATGGCAGAAATCAACACAATATTGTAAAGCAATTATCCTCCAATGAAAAATAAATAATTTTTTAAAATAAAAATCATTAAAAAGATATGTTTTTAAAATATGAATGATTATTCATCAAAGAGCACCATTAAGGGAATAAAAAGGCAACCCAAAGAGAGAAGATATTAACACATATATCCAAGAAAGGCCCATATCTCCAGATATATAAAGACTTCTTATAACTAAATCAGAAAAATGTTGGCAACACAGTAGAAAAGTGGTCAAAAGACATACAGACACTTCAACAAAAGGACTGAAAGCCCAAACATGTGGAGAAATGTTCAATTGTATGAGCCATCCAAGAAATGAACATAAAATGTGATACTAATACACACATATCAGAACAGCTAAAATGAAAAAGGCTTTAATATCAAGTGTTGGCAAGGATGTAGAGCAATCAGAACTCTCACATGCTGCTGGTAAGTATAAATTTGTATGACTCTGAAAAACCTATTGAAGCTGAACATAAGACTACCCATGACCTAGCAACTACACTCCCTGTCTTCAACCCAACAGGAATGGATTTGGTAAAGTCCTATTATTTCAAATCAGAGCCAATATGCAATCACCCACAATGTACATGTTTGGTGATACTTTGTGATTATCATCAAATATTTCTTCCCCTCAGTGGGAATTGGGAAGTGGGAAAGTTTCTTCCCCTAACTGGGAAGACAGATCTTTCACTCTTCCTATGTGATAAAAGAGCTATTTGTTGAGGCTACAAAGGAAAAGACTGTGGGTAATGCCAGGGCCCACTTTATGCATATGAAACCACCTGTACCCTTACATATTCACTTAGGAGGGCCCTAAACTTGGTTGAAGGCTCTCCTGTCACCATCTGGAAAAATTAATAATTTTTTAACAAGTGGCTCATATTTTCATTTTACACTGGACCCTGAAAATTATTTGATAGTCCTGGGTAACTCGTTTACCTTTTTAAAATATCTGAAGTGCTCTCCATACTTAGAAATTAGGAAGAAATAAGCCCTTTCCCTTCAGTAAAATAGAAATAGTGCCTTACATACAGGCACTCAAATAGATGACCAAAAACAGGCACTCAAATAGATGATCAAAAACAGACTATATATATATAACATATGTGTATGTATATATATATATAACATATATATATATAAAATATTGCCATTACTTATCAAAATTGCCCTTGCAGATAACTAATGGCAATCTTGATATGAGCAGTGGTTTAATCGTTAAGTCACGTCCTACTCTTGCTACCCTATGGACTGTAGCCTGCCAGGCTCCTCTGTCCATGGGATTCTCCAGGCAAGAATACTGGAATGGGTAGCCATTTCCTTCTCCAGAGGATCTTCCTGACCCATGAATCAAACCCAAGTCTCCTGCACTGCAGGTAGATTCTTTACTGACTGAGCTACGAGGGAAGCTTAATTTTGAAATGGAAAAGAATAATTACTAAGTAATTACTGTGAAAAGATAAGTAATCAAGCCAAAAAGTATGGCATATTCCTTCTACATGCAAAATCTTAGGATATGTTTCAGTAACTTCCCATTAATTCATCTTGGGCTTCCCTGGTGGCTCAGATGGTAAAGAATCCGCCTGCAGTGGAGAAGACCCAGATTCGATCCCTGCTTTGGGAAGATTGCCTGGAGAAGGGAATGGCTACCCATTCCAGAATTCTTCCCTAGAGAATTCCATAGACAGAGGACCCTATCGGGCCACAGTCCATGGGATCACAAAGAGTCAGACATGACTAAGAGAATAATTTATCTTAACACATTAGAAAAACATTTTCACATAAAATATTCCCTTAGGGATGTTGAAAACATGGGCTAAGAGTATGAATTTGTTCAAAGGTGTGAGATTTGTTCATCCAACCAGCCATCCATCCAATCATACATTCATTCTCCCACCCATCTATCCACTCATCCCACTGTCAACAAAAGAAATACAAACATAAATCAGACCTATATTCCATGTGGAAAGAGATACAGCATATCTATAAGCAAATGTTGGATATGACAGCAAATATACTCTAAGAGACATATTTATTGTTCAGGAAATTCAGAGGAAGATCATTTAAAGGTGGAAAAAAATCAGTACTGCCTTTATAGAAAAAAATCTCTATATTGGATTTAAAATCTAGATAGGATTTGGACATGCACAGAAGTTTGAGAGATATTTTTCTCTTGTTCTTTCTATAATACCTAACTCAAGTATCATCTGCTTTCAAAAATTTTTCCTCACTTTTTCAATCCATCATAGGTAGATTGAACTTAAGATTTAACTATATAAAATGACAAATTTTAAGGACAATAAATAAAGAGATTGTAACTACACATCAAGAATCCAATAAAATGTAATATGCTTAATAAGAATCAAATAAAAATAAAAATTCAATAAAAGTCAGTTGCTCAACTGAAACTTTCCCCAAAGTTGATCTATGGCTTTTTAGTATATAGCATAGTGAGTGGTTCAGAGCATAGACTCTATAATTTCATGTCTGCTTGAGACTGAACTCCAGCTCCAACTCTTACTAGCTATGATATAGTTAATTAACCTTATATCTCTTCATCTATAAAATGGGAATAATAGTAAACTCATTCATATAAGGTTATTGTGAGGATTAAATGAGTTAATACATTTAAGTGATACCTCTTTTGCTTTGATTTTTTGGAGTGCTTATACTTTATTTATATTCTTTATAAATGATATTATCATTATGTTATTATTTGGCAGACTATAGGCATAGTTTATGCATTGTATAATTTTGAGTCATTGGTAATGATCCTGGCTTTAAAAATCACCTTTTCTTATTCATATTTTGTTGCCTTAATATCTGCCATCATAGATTTGTTTCTTTGCTGTAAGTCTTGTACGTATTTTTTTTTAATTAAGTTATTTATATATACTTGGTTGCACTGGGTCTTCATTGCTCTGCACAGGCTTTTTCTACTTGCAGAAAGAGGCAGCTACACTTCATTGCACTGTGTGAGCCTCTCACTGAAGTGGCTTCTCTTGATGCTGAGTACTGGCCCTAGGGCACACGGGCCTCAGTAGTCGTGGCTCCTGGGCCCTATAGCATGGGCTCAGTAGTTGTGGAGCACAGACTTTCGTTGCCTACAGCATGTGAAATCTTCCCAGACCCTTGCTTTGGCAAGAAGATTCTTTTTCACTGTGCCACCAGGAAAGTCCAAGTCGTGTGCATTTTTTTAAATTAAATTTATAGTTTCAGCTTGAGGGAAGACATTATGTTTGATTTGTCTTTAGGCTTCTCTACCTTCTCGATGCATGCATGAGTACTGAGTCACTTAGTAGTGTCTGACTCTTTTGAGACCCCCATGGACTGTGGCCTACCAGACTCCTTTGTCCATGGGATCCTTCAGGCAAGAATACTTGAGTGGGTTGCCATTTCCTCCTCCAGGGATCTTCCCAACCCAGAGATCAAACGCACATCTCCTTCCTCATCTGTGTCTTCTGCACTAGCACATAGGTTCTTTACCACAGAAGCACCTGGAAGCCGTCTATCTTCTCCAGTGTGTGTGTTGTGTGTTAGTCACTCAGTAATGTCTGACTCTTTGAAACCCCATGCACTATAGCCTGCTGGGCTTCTCTATTCATAGAACTCTCCAGACAAGAATACTGAAGTGAGTAGCCATTCCTTTCTCCAGAGAATCTTCCCAACCCAGGGATCGAACCTGGGTTTCCCTCATTGCAGGAGGATCCTTTACTGTCTGAGCCACTATTTTCCCCACTCTTGCTGCTTATAGATAGCCTTGAACAAAATAACTAGAGCTGCCATTGTGAATCAAATCATCCCAAAACTTAGTGACTTAAAACAATGCTGATTTATTTATTTCTCCTGATCCTGCACGTTAGCTGAGCTGCTCCTCTGATAGTTTCATCTGGGGTTACTCCTGCAGCTGCATTTGTCTGGAGGCTAAGTTGGGCTGGAAGATCCAAGAGAGCCTCACTCATAGGTCTGACATGGCTATTGACTAGAGAACCTCAGGTTTCTACACAGTCTTTCATTCTCCAGGAGTCTGGACTAGCTAGACCACACATTTTGATGAAAAAAGATACAAAATAATGCAGCCATGCTTTTCAATTGATCACAGTTTACCCTCTGGTTACAGTGATTTCCATTTCTTATATAGGCAAAAAATAATAATAAATTGCTCACCCCTCTCCTCCAGTTCTTATCCTGTTACAGAAACAGGCTCAAACTCCACTATATTACAATCTGCACCTGGTCCAGGTATAGACCTGACTCCTTAGCTGCATTCCTTGCGATCCAGAGATCTGTTTACTAAAAAGACAAGTTATTCAAGCTATTAAGATATCTGTTTCTCCTGCACCCAACATATGATGGTGAGCTAGAGACAGGACCACTGCATTAGACACTCCTCTTCATTAGGAGAAAGTGTGTAGCAGCCCTCATTTGTAGCAACCTGGCAATATAGCTGAGCACATACCTCTCGTTCCCAGTGGGATCTGGCAGATCCAAGATGGCCTCTGTGATGCCTGGCTCTCCTTCATGTGGCTTCTCTTCCTCCAAGACTTTATTTTTTTTTAATATTATTTATTTATTTGGCTGTGCCAGGTCTTAGCTGTGGCATACAGAATGCTCAATCTGTAGTTGCCGCATATGGGATCTAGTTCCCTAGACCAGGAATCAAACCCAGGACCCCTGCATTGGGAGCACAGAGTCTTAGCCACTGGACCATCAGGGAAGCCCCCCTCCAAGACTTTAGAATGGCTTCAGTACATGGTGATCTCCAGGTAGCAACCAAAGTGAGTAAAAGCAACAGCTGCCTCTTGAGATTACCCTCGAAGATCAAATAATGCAACTTGCTAAATTTTACTGGTCAAGCAAGTCAGGTAGTCAGCCCAGCTTCAGGGGTGAAGAAAGAGAGCTGTGCTCATAGCAATTTTTTTCTCAGATTCAAACTCATGCCTCTATACTCCACTTTGTGATGGTGGAGTAGGAATGTACCAGATGATGATGCTAGATTTGGTCAGTAGGGGAGAGAGCTTGCTAGAGCGAGACTGCAAAGCCAGAGGAAGAAGGAACTAGCTCCTCCCTACTTGGTTCCTCCCTGCTTGTGGTTCACATAAGCATCACCCCATCATCACTTCTTCACCCCTGGTAGCAGCTCTATCCCATACGAAGAACCCAATCCAATGAGCAGTTTTCCCAGCATTTAATCATCAGTCTCGTCATGATCTCTCAGAGATACCAGCTAAAGCTGGCCTCATTTCTCACTCCAGAGGTCTGATTTTTTCGACTCCATGATATACCTCCTCTAACTTTGAAGTAGTTGAAATATTCCAACCTCTTCCCTTTTTCTTCCAGCCCTACGGGGTACAAATGCTTTCCTCTTTTGGTGACAATTTAAAATTATATTCTTCATCCTTCAGTGACTATGTTATGCTTTTGTACCTGATTATAAGCATTTCATTATGTACAGTTCTTTCAAGTAACTAATATGATTTCTGTCTCCTCACAAGATGCTGACAAGATTCCACCTCTAGCTGGGAGGACTTACAGATGCTGTGGTCAGTTTTTTTAAATCTGGCACAGGTGGTAAGACAAGTCATTACACTCCTTCATTCCATTCTCCAATAGCTTTCCTCCTCACAGTAAAAGCACAAGTCCTCTCAATGGCCAACCATGGTCTCCTTGCTGTTCTTTAAATATGCTAGTTTTACACCTGTCTCAGAAACTTCATTTGCTCTTGGATCTGACGAGAAGAATATTCACCCAGATGTTTAGAGAGCTCACTTCCAACCTCCCCATGTCATCACTTAAAATGTCACTTGCTCGTTAAGGCATTCCTTGAATACCTTATTTAAAATTGAACCAATATCTCCCAACAAAAATCTGGTATTCCCTATCTTCTTTCCTTTTTTCTATAGCATTATAATCATTTAATATGTATAATTTATTAACTGCCTAAATTGCTCAGTCATGTCTGACTCTTTGCAATCCACTGGACAATAGCCCTCCAGGTTCCTTTGTCTGAGGGATTCTTCAGGCAAAATACTGGAGTAGGATGCCATTTCTTTCTTCATCTCCACTTCACCTGACCCTGAAATTTAAGTTCCCTGAGGGCAATACATTTTTATTCTTCTGTTCCATGCTCTTGCACCCATAATCTAGAGAAATGCATGGCATATAANGGCATATTGAGTGCAGCACTTTCACAGCATCATCTTTCAGGATTTGAAACAGCTCAACTGGAATTCCATCACCTCCACTAACTTTGTTCGTAGTGATGCTTTCTAAGGCCCATTTGACTTCACATTCCAAGATGTCTGGCTCTAGATTAGTGACCACATCATCATGATTGTCTGGGTCATGAAGATCTTTTTTGTACAGTTCTTCCGTGTATCTGAGTGAACTCCGGGAGTTGGTGATGGACAGGAGGCCTGGAGTGCTGCAATTCATGGGGTCACAAAGAGTCGGACATGACTGAACTACTGAACTGAACTGAACTGAGGATGGAGGAGACAAGGAAAGCATCTTGGAGTAGAGGAAAGAACATTAAATTTGGAATAAACAGTAGACTATCTCAGATTTCCACCCCCTCCCCAACACTATTGCTTGCTCAGCTGGTAAAGAATCCACCTCCAAAGCAGGAGACCTAGGTTTAATCCCTGGGTTGGGGAGATTCCCTGGAGAAGGAAATGGCTACCCACTCCAGTATTCTTGCCTAGAGAATCCCATGGACAGGAGAGCCTGGCAGGCTATGATCCATGGGGTCACAGAGTGGGACACGACTGAACGACTTTCACTTTCACTGCTGCTTGCTATAAATATATTGCTAGGGAAATGATTTAACCTCTCCTGCCCTCAGGCTCTACATTTCTGAATTAAGGAGAACAATTTCTTTTTGTTTCCCTTAGAGGGTTTCCGTGAACATAAAAAGACATCACTTATGTAGATGTACAAATGTTAAAAATGCAGACTGATTATTATGATGATGATGTGACCTCTAATAAGTGTGACTGGGAGGACCAGAAAGGCAAGATAAGCCAAAGGAATTCCAGGCAAACCCTCTACCAAGAAGAGCTGAGACATAGCCTTCTTCAGCTCAGGGTTACTGCCTCTTCATCTGGAATGAAATTAGAATGATTGATTTTTAAATCTGTTACGTATTGTATGTGTGTGTGTGTGCGTGTGTGCGCACACGCGCACCATGCCCTTCCCATTGAGTTGGAATTCAGCTGCAGTCATGCACTCTATTTAATTTTATTTTATTTTGCATATTTGGAATTAGGGGCTCAGGAATGTCATATGTAAATATATGCAAAACAGTATGCAAATTTGTATTGAGAGCCAAAAGCCCAGATTTTTTTTTAAACAGAAATTTATCATTGGGGGGGGGGGGGGGGGGGAAGGTCCTTCTCACAAGCCTACTGTGCTGTAGCTCTTTAAAACAGTCTTCATTTCCTTATCAGAATTTATGGCTACAAATGATACCAATACAATATTATATATTTCATGCTAGAGAAGCTCACAAAAATTAGCAACTTTGGTGTATTTGACCTAATTCTCCTTATTGAACATATTTCTGTACCTTTAAGAAATTCGCTGGAGAAGTAGGGAATGGATGGGTGGGAAATGGGAATAGAAGGTGAAGTGGCAACTGTCCCTTACACCTGACATGCCATATGTCAAGCCACTACTTACAAATTTCTGTGAGAGGAAATAAGAAAAGCTTTTTGTTTATTTCCATAATTAAGTGAGGTCTAGAGAAAGAGAGATCAAATCAGTGGGCTTTCTGTTCCATTTTAAAGAAATGATTTTATTCTGTTATTAAACTAATAGTAATTATACAATCGTTCTCAATCTCTGAAAATTATGAAGAGTCTGTAACTCTAACTTTCTTTTTGCAAGCTAAACTATTGTCTGGAGTATGTTTTAACAAATAATCCATTCTCACAAAGCTCAGATTAGTACAAAATTTTGGTACAGGACACCCCAAAAGCTGAATATAATCATAGTTGTAAAAGAAAAGAAATGCCTGAATTCTGAAAAGTCCTTTCAGATGGCATATATTTAATTTTTTTTCCATACTAAATCCTTTTGTGTTCTGACTACTAGTAAAAGAGGGCTTGTATATCTGCTCTAAGGAAGACTGCATCAATATGCTTTTGAAAAATTTTCAAATCACAAAAACTGACTTCACATAGCACTTCATAATTTCCCTCATCAAATCCTAAAGAACTATATTAAAACATCTGTTTTTGGAATATCTTGCTGACAGAAGACTGCTATACCCCCAGGGGGTGTCCTCATTTGCATAAAATTTGCAAGCTCATAAATAAGTTAACATTGGGGGAACAAGTATATCAACTGCAAACAATGCAAGTATTTTCCGTATATCCTTTTTATAAATGGCTTAGAGATGGCTACAGATTTTTTGGACAGTTTTCCTCACTCAATCACCTTTTAAATGAGACTACGAATTCTTTACAAAAATTTTTCCCTCTCAATTTTCTTTATCCTGCCCTCAGGAATCCAAAGTTAGCCCAAACTCTCTCAATATTCAGAAATGAACTACATTGGAGCTATATGTAAATAATATTGAAAGTGAGCCATATATGATAGACTCAAAAAGAAATTTTAGAGTTGCAGATGCATACCCTGGATTATGGGCTTCCCTGGTAGTTCAGGGATTCCCTGGTGGCTCAGATGGTAAAGAGTCTGCCTGTAATATGGGAGACCCGGGTTTGACCTCTGGGTCAGGAAGATTCCCTGGAGAAGGAAATGGCAACCCACTCCAACATTCTTGCCTGAAGAATTCCCATGGGCAGAAGAGCCAGGCAGGCTGCAGTCCGCAGGGCTGCCACGAGTCAGACATGACCGAGTGACTAAGCGCAGCACACCACCCTGGATTATAAGACATATGGAGACATACAGAGTAAGGTAGATCCAAATCTTTTTCTCTTATCCTGGCACAAAACAATTTTCTGCAATCTTAGTAACTTTACTTAATGCAATTTTGGTAATTCACACACTCCAGTCAAGTACTTAGAAGTGCATTATGATTTTTTTTAATTTAATTAACTGTGTGCCTCAGCTCTTTGAGTTTGAGAGAAAGCTAACCTTCTCCAATGTTTAGTCAGTCTGAAATTAGCCCTGGGAATAATGGAGCACAATGAGATAGTTTCTCCCTGTAGACAACTGTCAAACCTGCTGGCTACAGAGGCAGCATTATTACATTCTTAATGTAGCACATTATTACATTACTGCATTACTATTACTACTATTACTAGACTATTACTCAAGTATAATGACTAGAAACTAGCTCACTGATTCCCATTAATGCCCAGTTTATTCTACTAAACCAGTGAGAATAAAGTACATAAGGTCTTGACCCAATGCGGTTTCAGGAAAGACAGGAAGATGCCTTCACCCAAATTACCTAAAACCAACCAATAGTGCACAGAGTCACACAATTAGAACTGTATCTTTTATTTAAGATTTTTAACTGTTGCTTAATAAAAAATATTTGGGGCAGGGGTTAACACATAAAGCTATTATTTGTTATTTATAACTTAATGAATGGACCCTTAACATAGGACTCCTGAACCTAGTCAAGATTTAGAAAAATAATAAACCCTCTTAAACTAGATGCTCATTTTTGTTTAAATGAATTTGTGTGAACATCTGGGGGCAAAGGATTCATTGATTTTGGCATACTCTCCAGGGAGTTCACACACACACACACACACGCACACGCACACACACACACATTTCAGTGTGAATGAAGTTTTTGAAACAAGATTGGACAGGGATCTGAAAAGAAAGCATATAAGGTTCCTGGCCACTAAGCAAGGTATCAGGAGACAAAGTTTCCATAATTCTAATAGACAAAGAGGACACATAAAAAAAGATACTGAATTAATAGGACCAACTTAATTGGCTTCAAAATTTTACTCAAACCAGGCAGAGGCAACATGAATTGACTGGGTCAACTTATATTCCCAAACAAGTTTTTACCGATACTCTTTATTTCCATTTTATAAAAAAATCTTTCTCCAGAATATTGTAAACACCATTTTAGAAGGATTTATATAAGCACAACCAGAACAATGATTCCGCCAATATTAACTGAGTCCTAAAGGATTTAATCCAGGGCAGTATATATTTTCTTTCTTAGGATACTTCCCATTGCTTTTATCAGAAAACCCAATCCCCCAAAAAGGAATGCTATGATACTATTTGAATGAAAAGTCCATTAATAGCATCAAACAATAGGCCTTCATCCGGAATGAAAAATTATATAACAACAAATCTCTTGTTATTTGTCTCCTCTGTCCCTTCATGTCTGTTTATGGCTGCTGCAGCAACCAAAACTGGGTCTCCTTGTTCAGATCCATCAAGATCCTACTTAGACTAACCAGCAAAATACTTGAGATTAATGGACAGGTTAAGTTATGTGTCCATCTTGAAATAAGTGTAGAGAAGGGAGAAAAAAAGTGAACGTGAAAGTCACTCAGTCATGTCTGACTCTTTGCAATCCCATGGACTATAGAGTTTATGGAATTCTCTAGGCCAGAATACTGGAGTGGGTAGCTTTTCCTTTCTCCAGGGGGTCTTCCCAACCCAGGGATCAAACCCAGGACTCCTGCATTGCAGGCGGATTCTTTACCAGCTGAGCCACCAGGGAAACTCTTGTGTAGAGAGAAGGGTAAAATATGCTTATTAATTTCACCAAAGAAACTTGGAACGGAACTGATCTGATGCAACCATGATGTTGAAAATAAGAAGAGAATGGTCTGTCCAAAGAAACTCTGTGTTACTTTTACCATTAAAGAGAGAGAGAGAATTGCAGAAAGAAAAATATACCAGCTATCAAAACAAACAAACAAAGAAAACAAAATAAAACCCAACAATTTCTACCCTTTTATCCAAGAAAGAAATGAAGCTCCCTTCTTAGCCAAAATATGCTGATGTTCACAGTCAGAAAAACCAGGTTCAAACTGAAGAAGCAGGAAATTAACTAGATAATAATGTCAAGATGTAGGAACTGGATGGGAGAAAGTCAGGAGCAGAATAAGCAACTTTCAGGGCAACAGCTGTGAACTGCATCAGAGCTGTTTTGGTTTATGGTCAGAAGGCATTGACTGTGTGGTGGGTGAAGACAGGTTAAAGGTACAGATTCAAGAATTTATCACCCATTACCTATCCACAAGAAACAGCTATTTCCAATATCATCAGGTTTGCACTACATTTAAACTTTCTTTTATTGACAACCTGGCATCAGCAGGAATGAGTAGTGAACTTGTCTCCATTCTTTCTTTCATGCCTTGTAATTCCTTTATTTCAAAGTTAGTTTCCCTGCTTGCTTGTCCCCCTGGCCACTCAATCTCTCATCATGAAAGAGATACTTTGGAACAGGGACACAGTCGGGATTTTTTCCTAGAAGTATCTACCAAGAATTGTGAAGGGTCTGAGATTTTACTGTCCTTGCAGTCTAACAAGTTAGCTCACTACAGTTTCAGGCATACTAGCAAAAGCATTCTGGGTCAAAGATGAAGAACGGTTTATTACAACAAAAGCAGTAGTCATAGAATTATCATCTGTGCTGAACCCTAGTTCCAATGGAGCCACAACAAAAGGGCCAGATGATACCTTCATGTGCAGTGGGATGCATTATAGACAGGAACTCTGAGCTCAGAAAACCCAAATATTTTACACTAGACAGTTAGTATGTATGTTCACTGCTCTGGAGGAAAATGTTATCTTCCAAGTCTGTTCACTGTGGAAATATACTTTAAATAATAGTCCAGAACAAAGGCAGTCAATTCTTCTTCTCAAAAGATGTGCAGAAACATGAAAGAACCAATAGGAATTTTCTCCCAGTGATATCTAATTCCATTCTTCTAAGCACCATTCCAGGAGAAGGAAATGGCACCCCACTTCAGTATTCTTGCCTGGAGAATCCCATGGACAGAGGAGCCTGGCAGGCCATGGTCCATAAGGTCGCAGAGAGTTGGACATGACTGAAGTGACTAAGCACACACATGTGCAAGCACCATTCCAGAAATTCATTTCTGAGAGCCACAGATAACATATGAACTCTGGTTGACAATCAACTTGGAAACAGAAATAAGAATGGAGTAGAAAGCAAGACAGAGTAGCTAGCATTACTGGGACATTTCTGAAATCTTCTTGTTAAAATGCAAATAAATATATCTGGAAGAACACCATAACAGCTTTAGCTTATAAACAGCTATTATAGATATTAAATACAATAGCAGTGTTCTCAATTTGTTAAGTGCATTTTTATATCTACTGGTTTACTCTACCTATATAACAACTCTGCACAGCAGGCAAGTATGCCATTTAATAACAATGAAACTGAGACACAGAGAGATTAAGCAACTTGTTAAAACATAACAACATGAGTTATATTTGAATCATTCAATTAAACAGTAAAATCATTAGTAGTATAGCAATAACATTTGCTCCAGAATTATAAATATTTATATATCATTCAGCCTTTAATAGATAAATATAAAGCTATAACAAATAATAGATAAAAATTTGAGTGCTAGATATAATTTTGTGAGGATTTGGGGGGTTGTATTATAATAGCACTGCTTCACTGTAGTATAAAATATTCAACTGAAGGACCCTTGAGCTGTTATTCTGGAGTATATTTCGTGTTGAATAAGAATATCAAGCAAGTTCTTGTTTAAATTCCACATTAATTTTAGAAAAGAAGACTAATTCAGGCATTATTTTTTGTAAGCTGCTTCAAGATCCCCCTATTAAAGACACCTTGTTAGTGAAGAAACGTCTACTAATCTGCCAAATTGAAATCTCTTTACAAATGAGGAGACTAATTCTGTTTTTATCACTTAACTATAGAATATTAATCATCTGATAAAACAGAAAGATTTAACAAAATGTGAGTGTTCAAACTATTTAGCAAATATCTGCAGAAGAAAGCAGATAAAAACTCTTTGGTGGGGCAGGGGAGATTTTTTTTTACTTAACCTGAAAAGCCAATCATGAAATGTAATGATGTGATTTTCTTTTAAATTTGTAACCCAGTAGCAGATTGTCAAAAAGGTTGAAAACGATGTCGACCATGACTACTTTCAGCTCTTGAGTGTGGCAACGTGTATTATTTGGCGTGATCATGACACAGATCTGCATGCGTATGTCTTCAATAATTCATGCTGCAGCTTGTCTCACTGTAGGGACAGATGTCAGGGAAACCAGTGACAGCCGATCATGCTGATCCCACAGTGACACTGAACCTTGAGTATATGCCCACTAAGTCTGATTGGAGCAAAGAAAATATGGGCCATCAAGTTTTGGGGTAGCTATTCATTTTGTAACTACATGAAATGCGTGTATTTTTATGCATGTTTGTATACGAATATCTTGCTCCATAAAATTCCCTAAAGATTTGGGACTTTTATAATTTGGACTAGTTATATGTGGGAACATTCCTTACATTTGAATGTCAAATTTATTAGCTCACTTAAAACATACCTGGAAAATGTCATGGACAAAATTAACTACTTATTATTATGTATAGAAATATGTATTTCTCCTACAGCTGGCTCAGATGGTAAAGAATTTGCCTGTAATGCAGGATCAGAGAAGGCAAAGGCACCCCACTCTAGTACTCTTGCCTGGAAAATCTCATGGGCAGAGGAGCCTGGTAGGCTGCAGTCCGTGCGGTCACTGAGAGTCGGACACGACTGAACAACTTTACTTTCACTTTTCACTTTCATGCATTGGAGAAGAAAATGGCAACCCTCTCCAGTATTCTTGCCTGAAGAATCCCAGGGACGGGAGCCTGGTGGGCTGCTGTCTATGGGGTCACACAGAGTCAGACACTACTGAAGCGACTTAGCAGAAGCAGCAATGCAGGATACCTGGGTTCAACCCCTGGGTTGGAAAGATCCCCTGAAGAAGGGAATTGGCTACCCACTCCAGTATTCTTGCCTGGAGAACTCCATGAACAGAGAGGAGCCTGGTGGGCTACAGTCCATAGGGTCGCAAAAAGTCAGACACAACTGAGCGACTAACTCCTCAGAAATGTATCTCTCCTACAGCTGATATAGAGAATTACCAACCTTAATTAATCTTTCATGATTAATTCATGTATAGAAAATAAATCAATGTCATATATCCAGAGGTTAAACAAGCCTGATTTTTTGTTCTCAAAGATTTATCTTTATCTGTTACAATGATTGGTATTTTAACATTTGGCATTAATCAAAAAACTATACTATTCCAGATGCCCTAAGAAAAGTATAAATGTAGGTCTGACAGTAAAAGTCTATGAACATTAATTAGTTAAAATATAAAATATAGAACATTGGTTAGAATATAAAAGAATTCTCTATGCCCAAAGTTAGTCTAATCCTTATGCCTTAATAAGTTTCACAGCAAGGGACTAGAATAGGAGATTTGATTGAAGCTTTTGAAGTCTATTGTTTCTACTAGTAGCAATAGTAGCTTGACATAGTTACTTTCTATTTGTGCACAAAGAAATACACAGCTATTAGCTCCAAAGTCTTAAACGTCAAAACATTGTGTCATATTTTTAGATCCCAAGATGAGCTCCATTTATCCATTTCTTGAATAGCATTAGAGAAAAGTGTCAAGGTCTACTTATAACCTGCAGAATCTTTTATTAACAACTAGAAAATACTATGTGTGTGTTTGTATGTATGGATAAATATGTGTGTGTGTGTATATATATATATATATATATAAACATAACATTTTGAAATATTCAACAGAACAAAACATTCATCTTTATGTTTTCTTGCAAACACAGTAAGTTATGCAATTTTAAACTTGCCCTTAAACATAAAGCTAAGGCTTCCCAGGTGGCGCAATGGTAAAGAATTTACCTGCCAGTGCAGGAGATGCAAGAAACGTGGGTTTGATCCCCATCTCAAGAAGATCCCCTGGAGTAGGATGTGGTGATCCACTCCAGTATTCTTGCTTGGAGAATCACATGGGCAGAGAAACCTGGCAGGCTACAGTCTAGGGGGTTGCAAAGAATTTTCGGACACATTGGACCACATAAATACACATACATACAGACACACACAGACACACACAGACACAGACACAGACACAGACACACACACACACACACACACACACACACACACACCCCAGACATATAATTTAGCATTTAGCTTTTAGAGTCATTTAAAATCATTATTCTTGGTGATTTTATTGTTTCAGAGATGTTTCTGGCTTATTCCCAAGGACTTCTCTGATCTATCCTCTCCCCTTTAACATCAGTACATTTAGGAAAAGGCTGTGATTTTGATATTTCATTATCTCAGGATTAGACTATTTTCAATATATACTGAGTCAGAGAATCTTGTCATTTTTACCATGCATTATGTTACCTAACAGCGGGTACCATTTTTCTTTAGAGGTGCATTTACATAAACATTTCTAATCACAGCTCCATAAAGAGACACGGTATGATAATTCATGACTTTTAGGTAATATGTCATATGAATCTTAACATATGGCATTACACTCTACAGTGGCAATCTTGGCTTCCAAAGGGACCTGGAAAACATCCAGTGAGATGAGAATAAGCCAAACTTGATAGAAAACCATATCGATGCTAATCCAGGTTTACACCTTTCATTCAGACTCAGAACTCTCCAGCAGATGGTTCAGTGTTGAAGCACTAATGTTAGCAAAATGTCAAAACTATTTTGCTAGACTCCCCAATTGTTCATACAGAGGATTTTTCAAGAGCTGGATATCAAAACAGTATTAATGAATGGTAGCACTAAGGTCTCTGATCTCAAGTCCAGGGTTTTGGTTTCAATTTCCAAAGACAATCTGGCTTTGTTCCCTTGGAATACAGCCAATCAGCTTCTACAAAAGAAAATCGAATTTTAGAAGTTTCTTCCCTGATTCTTTAGCCAACAGTGGCATAATCAGAGAAGACAAAGGAATGCAGAACCATTTGGCAGATAGCATTATTAGTGCTGCTATACCAATTTAATCATCCAAACAAATGCCATGGAATAGAGGCTCTGAATCACAATGTCTTATCCTAGGATTGGTGGACACAGAGGAGAAAAAAACTAAATGGGCTCGGGGACTCCATAAAGCATCTTAATTTAGAGGCAAATATGGATGTGGGTGTTCCTATGTGCACTTTTCATATATTCTGAATATGCAACATGAATGAATGAATGAATAGGTGTGGCCCTCATTTTAGGATTAGCAATGATTTCAGTATATTATAGGAAGTCATAATAAATACATTTGCATCGAGATGAAAACATTCTCAAGCATTAGTTGATTACTCAATATCTATTAAGATCTAGGCTGTCTTTAATGTATTTTTTTTCTAATGTTAAAAAGTATATTGTGAAATAGGGGTTAAGAGCTCTGTTTTGCAGACATCTAACCATGAATATCTCAGAGAGAAATTTTTCTGTGCTTTCCCAATGGATAGCCTGGAATTAGTCTTCCTCACTCCAAATTCCACTCCATTTCCTTTACATCACTTTAACTTCTTTAATAACGGTTTCTAACGTAGTATGAGCAGACTACAATCCCAACAGCAAAAGACAGAGTTAGTTAAGTATATGATAACACAAGAAGGCAGATGAAAGGATAAAACATTGCTATATATACATATATATATATATATACATAGACACACATATATATACACACACATATATGTGTATACAAATATGTATGTGTGTATGTACACACATACATACTTATATGTGTGTGTATATATGCATGCTTGCATGCGTGCTAAGTCACTTCAGTTGTGTCCAACACTGTGCAACCCTATGGATTGTATCCCACCAGGCTCCTCTGTCCATGGAATTCTCCAGCCAAGAATACTGGAGTGGGTTGCCATGCCCTCCTCCAGGGGGATCTTCCCAATCCAGGGGTCAAACCCAGGTGTCCTGTTTCTCCTGCATTGCAAGCAGATTCTTTACTACTGAGCTACCAGGGAAGCCCACGTGTGTATAGATTTATATATATATATATATACATATATATATATATACATATNGGGTGGGGGGGGAGGGAGGAAATATGTGAACGAGATTAAGAGCTACAAACTACCAGTTATGAAATATGCAAGTCAGGAGGATGTAATGTACAGCATAGACAACACCATCAATAGCATTGTAATCACTCTGTATGATGTGTAATAAGCAAGACAGAGGAAAATAAAGATTGTATGCTATAAAAATATTAAATCACTCTTGTACAACTGAATGGGCTTCCCTGATGGCCTGGCAATGCAGGAGACGCAAGAAACATGAGTTTAATCCTCTCTTAAGACGATCCCCTGGAGTAGGAAATGGCAACCCACTCCAGTATTCTTGTTTGGAGAATCCCATGGACAGAGGAACCTAGCAGGCTACAGTCCACGGGGTCATAAAGAGTCAGACACGACTGAGTGACTAACACACACACAAACTGAAACGGATATTGTAAGTCAACTATACTTCAATTTTTAAAAAAAGAAGACATACAAGTAGGAGACCACTTTCAGGTAACATTCCTTCTCTCAAATTTTTCTTATGAAAGTTTAGAGTCTATGAATATTATTGTCTTCAAAAACATATTTTCCCTTGCAAACTTCGTATAGCAGCCACACGGTATTAAATCAATCAGCATCAATCGATGAAACAGCAATGAGAATTCCTATCACATCTGTTTGGGTCCTGATCATCAGTCCAAGGCAAAGCATGTGGGCATGCCACCCTGTGAGTCAGTTCATATCAGGGCAGATATTTCTCCTGTTCTTCCATGAGTGTGCTCCTGAGAGTGAGGTCACTGGAAGAAAAATTCATGTGTAGCCCCTAAGAGGCTAGGCCAGATCAGAACTGAATAAATTATCAATTAAAAAGAAAATTGATCTGAGAGATTTGGCAGCTAAAAAGCAATGCCATGTTCAAATTAGGTCAAGCCATTCAGGATTAACACTGTAAAGAGGACCTGAATCAGTAGGCAGCATTGATATGTCATCACTTAAAGGATTGTCATGTTGGACTAGACAACCTTGTTCTAATTATATAACTCTTAAAAAGTTGCTACTTAAAGATTTTCATCACTTCCAAACCCTAATTTTGCTCTTCCTACTCTATCTTTTATGATTAACCATGGTTTTATTTTCCTTTTTGTTCATTATCAATTTCATTGCTGAAGACTGTCCATATTTCTTTAATGTTGTGACAAGAATTCTTTGCTAAAGCTAAAAAAAAAAACAAACAAGAATGAAACAAGCTAGGAGAATAACACTGTATTCCATTTTTTCCATTTAAAATATGTTACAAAACAGCTTTCAGTTTAAAAAATTTTGACAGTGTATATTCAATTTTTCAACTAACAGATGTACGTACATAAAATTATATGATTGAAATTCAGTGTCAGGGGCTTTAGTCATTTAGTTTGGGCAAATTCTAGGCACTGGTTCATAATATAATTCTTGAAATATCTAGTTAATAATGAGAGAGTGGAGTTTCTATGAAACAGTGCTATGGAAGTGTTTAGTGCATTTAAAAGGATATTTTACGTGAATATTTAAAAAAGAAATTACTATGATTTCCTCTTTAAATGAAAAGTGATCTTCTTTGTTTTTTTTAAGAAATCAATTCATAAGGAAATTGAGTGAGCAATACATGGCTCTTCAATGAAAGAAGAAAGCAAGTCATGTCTTAGGGACGCCTCATTCAGAATTCTTAGTGTTAGCTGTGGTTGTCGTTCAGCCGCTCAGTTGTGTCTGACTCTTTGTGACCCCATGGACTGCAGCACGCCAGGCCTCCCTGTCCCTCACTTTCTCCCAGAGTTTTCCCAGGTTCACGTGCATTGAGTTGGTGAAGCTATCCAACCGTCTCATCCTCTGCTATCCTCTTCTCCTTTTGCCTTCAATCTGTCCCAGCATCAGGGTCTTTTCCAATGAGTCAGTTCTGTAAATCCCTGCTTATATTACCTCAGACTTTCTCGCTTGTGTGATGCCAATAAAGTGAATGGCATTTGTCTTACTCAGTTCAGGCTGCTATAACAGAATAACATAGGATGGGTGGCTCAAAGAGCAAACATTTATTTCTCTCAGTTCTGGAGGCTGAGAAGTCTAAAATCAATGTGCTAGTAGATGCATTGCCTAGTGAGGGTCATCTTTTTGTCTTGCAGACAGCTGCCTCCTCTCATGATACAGAGTGGGGGAGGGGAGAAACACAGAGACTTAGTTCACAAAGACAGTAATTTCATCATGAGGATTCTACTCTCATGACCTCATCAAACCTAATCACTTCCCAAAGATGAGGAGACATTTAGTCCATGGCAATAAAATGAATGTCATTTTTTAAGATATTTTTGTCTCCAGATAGGACTAAATATATGACTAAAACATTTTCAAGATAGAGGTGGGTTATGATAACTATACGATGGAAATGCAGTAGTCCTACAGGGAAACATAGGTTATCCATTGCTCTTTCAAATTTAGTGGGATAATTGAGTGTGTGCCACAGAAGCCAAAGACTTCTCACATGCTTTGATCCTTTAACTGACAGAAATACCACATATATCATTTAAATAGTAACTGTGGTCATCCTAAAAGACAGAAATTTGAGAAATTCAGGTACTTTCAATGTAGCACAGTAATGCTGCTGCTAAGTCACTTCAGTTATGTCCAACTCTGTGAGACCCTATGGATAGCAGCCCACGGGCTCCTCCATCCATAGGATTCTCCAGGCAAGAATACTGGATTGGGCTGCCATTTCCTTCTCCAAGCACAATAATGAGAAACCAGAATCAGATGCACTGAGTCTCAGCTTCATTGTCTGATCTCCAACAATGACTGGGTAACCTTAGGCAAATTACTTGGTCTTTCTCTGTGCAGTTTACCAATCTATAAAACAGAGATAATCACAGGATTTATCTCCAGAGTAAGGATTATATGAGATAACCGAGTAAAGAGCTTAGCACAGCAACAGTGGTAAGCACTCAATAGATGCTACTATGTATTGCTATTTAGATATGGTGATTCCATCTAACCTCAGAGGCTTGGCTTTAAAAATGTGTCAAGGTTAAATAAGATTCCAGTGTCCTGCATGGTAGCAGGCATCCTTATTTTTAAGCATGTGTTGACCTTAGGGAAATGGGTTTTCCTTACAGATTCAATATAACCACCAACAAATATTACACATATATTACTTTTAAAGACGGAAAAAAGAAAAGATATTTTACCTTTAGCTTCTGGACCTTTTGTTCAAGACAAGACTCTTATGGAAGCAACATGCAGCTTTGTTATAAGATGTTTTATTCTAGGAACAGTGGTTTTGAATATTCAGTAGGGCTCCAGGCTAGTGATTTTGCAGCTAGGTATCCTATCTTCCAGGAAGCCCTTGACAAAGGTCACAAACAATTTGCTCCTTCCTCTTATTAAAATAAAGATGGAAAGCATTGATGATAACTCTGCCCAGCAGCTAACTTCATCATCTGTAGCGGTTTCAACATATGCTTGTGAGATAATGAAAAATATAGCATTAAATACAGTGGCAGATTGAATCTTGTTTCAGGGTAAATATAGTAAGTCATTTTTTTCCCTCTTCATTTCCTCAGAACCTGTTTAGCATTAGACTGTTAATATCATCCCTGATACATGACAAAACCATTGCATAATATACTGCTTTTCAGACCAACCCCCACATAAAAGTGAGCAACGGAAAACTATGAACATTAATCGNGCATTGATGATAACTCTGCCCAGCAGCTAACTTCATCATCTGTAGCGGTTTCAACATATGCTTGTGAGATAATGAAAAATATAGCATTAAATACAGTGGCAGATTGAATCTTGTTTCAGGGTAAATATAGTAAGTCATTTTTTTCCCTCTTCATTTCCTCAGAACCTGTTTAGCATTAGACTGTTAATATCATCCCTGATACATGACAAAACCATTGCATAATATACTGCTTTTCAGACCAACCCCCACATAAAAGTGAGCAACGGAAAACTATGAACATTAATCGGGCATTCAAAATAATGAAGTGCCTTATGCCAGCCCTTTTTAAAAGCCTTCCACTCTTATAGTTTTGTGGGAACAAACCGTTTTATAAATCTGACATGCTTTCCTGGTCCCATTTAATATTATAAAAATGTCATTTTTCTGAGGGACCGTGAAAATTAAAAGTTTTTAAACATATATTTTACAGCCAATAGTGAAAACACGCCATACAATCTTTATGATATAATCTTTTCTAAAAAGCAAGCTTTGAATCTAAGAAACAAGTTTGTCAACATTGAGAAGGAAGGATTATTTACACTTTGATCTTCAAGGACTAAGAAAATGCATATAACAACTTTGAGCAACAAACATTTTGTTATGGTAAATAGTTGCCTGGGGAAAGAATAGCCCTTGGGTTGGCCAAAACGTTTGTTCAGGTTTTTGTTTGTCACTACAGAAAAATCTCAACGATATTTTGGGCCAACCTAGTATTTGAAGACTGTATTTTTTATCCAAAAAATAATTTTAAATTATTAATAACAGAAAACATGTAACCACTAATTTCAAGGGGAAAATCTAATGAACTCCCAACAATTCAATCTGTGTTTGTATTGAGCATCTGTCTGTCCTAAGTCCCTTCAGTTGAATACGACTCTTTGGGATCCCCAAAACCATAACCCTCCAGGCTCCTCTGTTCATGGGATCCTCCAGGCAAGAATACTGGCATGGGTTGCCCATCTCCTTCTTCAGAGGGTCTTCCCCACCCAGATATCGAACCCATATCTTTTATGCCTCCTGCACTGGAAGGCGGGTTTTTTGCCACTAGCACCTGGGAGAAGGCGATGGCACCCCACTCCAGTACTCTTGCCTAGAAAATCCCATGGATGGAGGAGCCTGGTTGGCTGTAGTCGATGGGGTCGCAAAGAGTCGGACACGACTGAGGGACTTCACTTTCACTTTTCACTTTCATGCATTGGAGAAGGAAATGGCCACCCACTCCAGTGTTCTTGCCTGGAGAATCCCAGGGACGGGGGAGCCTGGTGGGCTGCCGTCTCTGGGGTCGCACAGAGTCGGACACGACTGAAATGACTTAGCAGCAGCAGCAGCAGCAGCAGCAGCAGCACCTGGGAAGTCTGTATTGAGTGTGCCTCAGGAAAATTTTTTATACACACAATTCCAAAAAATAGCTCATATTAAATTGAAATATGGGTTAAGAACGAAAGTGTTTTTTCATATTAAGATAAAAACTGAAACAGGAGCTGACATTTACTGACAGTTATCCTTTGGTTGGTCACTGTAGTAAAGTCTGAGTTTTTCCTGCTTTTATGTCACTGTAAGTTTTGGGCCCCACTCGCGTATGCCTTGCTGCCAGATGCTGAACCTGCCGCCTCTCTGTAGTTGCTGCCATTACAGCAGAGGTCAGCCTAAGTTCTTTACTCAGAGTTGTCCCACCTATGCTGTTACCATCATATTCCCCTTTCAAAAGTGATCTCCAGAAAAACATCTTCCCTATTTTGGCTTCGGTTTGCAGAAGCAATAAATTGCTAAGCTGCAGCCATTGCTTCAGGATCTAATTAAACAAGGAGTTGCAGATGTTGTGGATTTATTTTCCCTAAAGATACAAGCAACTGTACAGAGCACGTATGTTCCTTTTCTGTTCTTTAACAGAGACTATGAAAGTGAAAGTGAAGTCCCTCAGTCATGTTCGACTCTTTGCGACCTTGTAGACTGTAGGTCACCAAGCTCCTCCGACCATGGGATTTCCCAGGCAAGAATACTGGAGTGGGTTGCCATTTCCTTCTCCAGGGAAACCCAGATCTCCTGCACTGCGGGAAGATGCTTTAACCTCTGAGCCACCAGGGAAGCCCAACAAAGACTATAGAGAACCTGAACTTGCATCAAGCATGGCATGTGGTATGTTAAGTGTTATTCAAGGTCAAATGTTTTTAGAAGTAAAGCAGCAACCAATTAACAACTAAGTGATTTCATGTAATGTAGTCTGAGATTTAATGTTCTCTTTAAAGCTTGGAATTTATCATATGGATATATCTAGACCAAATTCACTTTAAATTGTATCTATACAGTCTTTCTTCAGAGTATCTTCCACATGTTTATTTTAGACAAACTCACATTTATCATTTAATTGTAAAATTTTAATAAACTAAAGTATATATGTAACATATGTTAAAGCCTAAAGAATAATAACAAAGCAAACACTTGTGAACCCACTACCCAATCTAGCAATAACATTACAAATATCACTCTGACATCTCTGTTTTTTTAAGTAGTAAAAGTTTCAATTCAAAATACTGCCTAATTGCCTTTGTAATATTTTCCTTGACATTTAGAAATATCCTGTACAGCTTCCAAATATTTGGGTATTTTCTGGTATCTTCTGTGACTTATTTCTGACTTAATTTGACTATGGTCAGAAAATATACGTTGTACAATTTAAATCTTCTTAAATGTATTGAATCGTTTTATGGCCCAGAACATGGCCTATTTTGGTAACCATACCAGGTGCACTATAAATTCTGCTGTTTGAGGATAAATTGTTCCATAAATTCAATTAAAATTGATTGCTAACAGCAATTGTTCAAGTGTTCTATGTACTTACTGATTTGCTGTCTATATGTTTCATCAGTTACTGAGATCAAGCAATGAAATCTCAGTTAGAACTATTTCAGTTCTATCAGTTTTTGCTTCATGTATACATTTTGGAGCTCTGTTGTTAGTTGCATAGACCTGTGAAATTCTATCTTGTTGTTCTATTGATGAATTGATCTTTTATCATTATAAAGTGGCCCTCTTTATCTCTGATGAAGTAGTTTTGATATCTAGTAAGTCACGTCCCCCCATATTTTTCTTTTTCTTCAGTGATATCTTGGTTATTCTGAATGTTTTGTTTGTTTACATACATTTAATAAACATCTTGTCAAATTCCTCCAAGTCCCTATTGAGGTTTTGTTAGAATTACTTTAAAATTTTACATCAATTTGTGAAGACAAAGACAAGGATAAAGGATATCCACCCAAACATAGTATTATATTTGATGGCTTAGTATCAAAAAAAAGCTTTACTTCCAAAATCATAAAGATAATGCTTATTACTACTTCTACTCACATTTTATGGAGGACATACCCAGCTCAATAAGATATGAAAAGGCAATATCAAACAGGATAGAAAGGGGGGAAATTTTGTCTTTATTAGTTAAATGACACATTTGTCCTTATTGAAAAAATTTTAAAACCTACAAATTACTAAAAGAGTAAGATAATCTAATGAGTTCACTGAATATTATTAAGACATAAAAGTTTTTGCTAAGAAAGATTTAGTAAATGTAATTCATGAATTATAATATCAATTAAAAAAATGATCTAGGGGGTCTGCCTTGGTGGCCCAGTGGTTAAGACTCTGCCTTCCCATGCAGAAGGTATAGATTCGATCCCTTGTCAGGGAGCTAAAATCTCACATGCCTTGGGCCAAAAAACCAAAGCATAACTCTGATAGCTCAGTTGGTAAATTGGAATTGTTACTGAGCATGTATACAAAAGAAATTCTCTTATTTTGAAACAGTTCAGCCAAACTTAGAAGAGTTAGAAAACATATTAAAAAAAAAGTCTACAATTACAGAAAATTTATTTTTCTGTAGAAAATATTCAAGGAGGCATATTCAAGATGATTCACATACAAAATTGTGTGGTTCAGTTCAGTTCAGTCGCTCAGTTGTGTCCGACTCTTTGCGACCCCATGTGTGGTAGGCAGACTTCTAAAATGGCCCCCAAGAGTTCCATTCCCTGGTTTCCTGTATAAAGCACTCACCTTAAGTGTGAGTAGAACTAGTGAATATGATGATATATCACCTCTATGGGTATGTTATGTGATATGACAGACAGGCTTTCACAGAAGTAATTAATGTCTCTGATTAGTTAACTTTGAGTTAATTCAAATGAATGCCACTCTTGGTAAGTCTGACCTAATCAGGGAGCCTTGTCAAGAAGTAGAAAAGATTCAAAACTAAAGATATTAATTTTGCTGGCCTTGAATAAGCGAAATGCCATATTGTTGAATGGTTCACATGCCAGGGGAGGGGGCGGTGGTCTCTGTACCTGATAAAGGTCTGCAGTTGGCAGGCAGCAAGAAAGTGGAGACCTCAGTCTAACAACTGCAAAGAACTAAATTGCAACAACAATTGCAATAAGCTTGGAAGAGGACAGTGTGCCTCTGAGACTGCAGCCCTCCCCTACATCTTTATTTTGCCTTTATGAGATCCTAAGCAAAGAAAATCAACTGGGCCAGGCTGTGCCCAGACTTCAGGCTCACAAACTGTGACAAATTATGCTGTTTTACATCTCTAAGTTTGTGGATATTTCTTATGCAGCTGTAGGAAAAAAAAAAAAAAAAAGCTTGTAATAGCAAGAAACAAAAAAATCTTGAAAAAACTCAAATGTCTATGGGTGGCAGATGAATCAGTTCAGTTCAGTCACTCAGTCGTGTCCGACTCTTTGCAACCCCATGAACTGCAGCATGCCATGCCTCCATGTCCATCAACAACTCCCAGAGTTTACCCAAACCTATGTCCATTGAGTCGGTGATGCCATCCAACCATCTCATCCTCTGTCATGCCCTTCTCCTTCTGCCCTCAATCTTTCCCAGCATCAGGGCCTTTTCAAATGAGTCAGCTTTTCACATCAGGTGGCCAAAGATTTGGAGCTTCACTTTCAACATCAGTCCTTCCAATGAACACCCAGGACTGAGCTCCTTTAGGATGGACTGGTTGGATCTCCTTGCAGTCCAAGGGACTCTCAAGAGTCTTCTCCAACACCACAGTTCAAAAGCATCAGTTCTTCAGTACTCTGCTTTCTTTATAGTCCACCTCTCACATCCATATATGCTGCTGGAAAAACCATAGCTTTGGCTCAAGGGACATTTGTCAGCAAAGTAGTCTTTGCTTTTTAATATGCCGTTTACATTGGTCATAACTTTCCTTCCAAGGAGCAAGCGTCTTTTAATTTCAAGTCTGACACTGTTTCCACTGTTTCCCCATCTATCTGCCATGAAGTNAATGGATGGAAGCTGGCTAGGATTAAGAGCAGCATATATAGGCAGAGGGAAGCAGGACCCTGAGGGCATTATTTAAAATTTGTTTGAAGCCATATGCCCTTTGGACTTCCTAGTTACCTAAGCCAATAAAGTTCTTTTTTTTTTTTTTTTTTGCATGACAAATAGACGTTTTTAAAATCTTGAGTAACTCTGGTAAAATGCCATATAATATCATATGTGGTGATCCAGTGGCTAAGACTCCATGCTCCCAATGCAGGGGACCTAGGTTCCATCCTTGGTCAGGGAACTAGATCCCACATACCGCAGCTAAGAGTTCATGTGCCACAACTAGATTCTGCATGCCAAAACTGAAAAAAAAAAAAAATCCAGCATGCCACAACAAAGATCAAAGACCCAGTGTGCTGCAGCTAAGACCTGGCACAGCCAAATAAAATAAATAAATATTAAAATAAATCATACTGAGAAGTTTCTTCTCAGGCTACAGGGACAGAGATGCATAGAGGGGGGTTGCAATTTGACCTATACTGTGACCAGATTTGTAGACCACAAAATAGTCTTTAAACACGGTCCTAACTGCAATTTTTCAGGTCAACCAGAATTTGTGTAAATCTATGTGATTCTATTTAAAATACTAAATATTATTTTTGCTTGATACCTTGAAGTTCCTGAAAGATAAGGACAATGCAAAGTCTACCATCACATCCCCAGGACTTATGCCTGCATCATGTAGAACTGAAGAAGAGATCACTCAGGAAATACTGGTTGATAGAACGGCTGTCTCCTGAAGACAGTGCATCCAGCTGTACCATGATGATGATTCAGTGGTTTTATGCAACACCCCACAGCTTTCTTTGTGGAAAGGCATATGGACGATGCTGTTTGATGTGAGGCAGGGTAAGCAGATTCAATAAGTAAAGACATTCTAGCTCATCAGTATGCAGTTTGACCTTGAGAGCTGAAGTTGTTTCTGTATAAGCCAAATTTCCCATTGGTAAGTCTCTGGACTCAAGAGACCCAAGGAAGAAAAATATCCTACCCTGTTTTATAACAAGCAAAAAAAAGGGTTAATCCATTGGCTATTTGCAAAGTAATTTAAAGCTATAACTCAGCTTTCAACGTTCACAAATTTCTTTCTAGTATATCTCATACCCACCCACAGCAACATCAAACAAGAATACTCTTGTCAGGACAGACTGGTGGTTGCTAAGGGGGATGGAAGGATTGGAAGTATGGGATTAGCAGAGGCAAATTATTATATATAGGTGGATAAACATCAAGGCCCTACTGTGAAACAGAGAATTATATTCACTCTCCTGTGACAAATCGTAATGGAAATAAATATGAAAAAGAATGTACATATATACATATAGATAAAGAATATGAAAAAGAATATATATGCATATATTAATAAATATAACTAAGTCACTTTGTTGTATAGAAGAAATTAACGTGACATTGTAAATTATACTTCAGTAAAATTTAAATAAATAAACACATAAAAAAGGATGCTCTTGTCAAAACAAGTGAAAATGTTAGTTGCTCAGTGACATCTGACTCTTTGCAATCCCATGGACTGTAGCTAGCCAGGCTCCACTATCCATAGGGATTCTCTAATGAAGAATATTGGAGTGGGTTGCCATGCCCTCCNTCCTTCTCCAATGCATGAAAATGAAAGGTGAAAGTGAAGTCGCTCAGTCATGTCCGACTGTTTGCGACCCTGTGGACTGCAGCCTACCAGGCTCCTCCATCCATGGGATTTTCCAGACAAGAGTACTGGAGTTGGGTGCCATCGCCTTCTCTGGTCCATGTTTTTTAGGAAGAACCTATTGTAGAAGAACTATATGACTCTCTGCATTATGCTTTTAGAGATATGTCATCTGAAAACCCATATCCCTATTCACAGAGTGAGGTATAAAATAAAAGAGAAATTTCTGAACAGAAATAATACCAGGAAGTAATTTTAATGGATAGAGTAACTTAAAACATCAAAGATCTAAAATATTATAATAAATCTTAAATTTTATCAATAAAACACAGCTAATGATTAAATTACAACAAAAAATAGTAGCTATCCAAGCTATGTTACACAAACCACACGGCTCTAGATTACTTTAGTAAATGAGTATGAATCCTTATTGGAAAGAATGCTGCACACATTTTCTAGATAAGTTAGATTATAAACATGACCTATAAGAAAAGAGACTACCTAATCACAACAGGCCTATATGAGCTGCCCCATGTCCGAGGTCAGGGGCGGCGGCTGAGAGGAACAACCCACGTCCAAGGAGCAGCAGCTGTGAGGGCANTCTAGATAAGTTAGATTATAAACATGACCTATAAGAAAAGAGACTACCTAATCACAACAGGCCTATATGAGCTGCCCCATGTCCGAGGTCAGGGGCGGCGGCTGAGAGGAACAACCCACGTCCAAGGAGCAGCAGCTGTGAGGGCACACAGGGCCGAGAGGAGCTACTCCGGATTCAAGGTCAGGAGGAGCCACTGTGAGGAGATACCCCTTGTCTAGGGTAAGGAGCAGCGGCTGTGTTTTGCTGGAGCAGCAATGAAGAGATACCCCACAACCAAGGTAAGAGAAACCCAAGTAAGATGGTAGGTGTTCCAAGAGGGCATCAGAGGGCAGACACACGGAAACCATAATCACAGAAAACTAGACAATCTGATCACATGGACCACAGCCTTGTCTAAATCAATAAAACTAAGCCATGCCGTGTGTGGCCACCCAAAACAGGAGGGTCATGGTGGAGAGGTCTGACAGAATGCGGTCCACTGGAGAAGGGAATGGCAAACCACTGCAGTATTCTTGCCTTGAGAACCCCATGAACAATATGAAAAGGCAAAATGATAGGATACTGAAAGAGGAACTCCCCAGGTTGGTAAGTGCCCAATTTGCTACTGGAGATCAGTGGAGAAATAACTCCAGAAAGAATGAAGGGATGGAGCCAACGCAAAAACAATACCCAGTTGTGGATGTGACTGGTAGTAGAAGCAAGGTCTGATACTGTAAAGAGCAATATGGCATAGGAACCTGGAATGTTAGGTCCATGAATCAAGGCAAATTGAAAGTGGTCAAACAGGAAATGGAAAGAGTGAATGTTGACATTCTAGGAATCAGCGAACTAAACTGGACTGGTATGTTTGAATTTAACTCAGATAACCATTATATCTACTACTGCAGGCAGGAATCCCTTAGAAGAAATGGAGTAGCCATCATGGTCAACAAAAGAGTATGAAATGCAGTACTTGGATGCAATCTCAAAAATGACAGAATGATCTCTGTTCGTTTCCAAGATGAACCATTTAATATCACAATAATCCAAGCCTATGCCCCAAACAGTAATGCTGAAGAAGCTGAAGTTGAATGGTTCTATGAAGACCTACAAGACCGTTTAGAACTAACACCCAAAAAAGATGTGTTTTTCATTATAGGGGACTGGAATGCAAAATGAGGAAGTCAAGAAACACCTGGAGTAACAGGCATATTTGGCCTTGGAGTATGGAATGTAGCAAGGCAAAGGCTAATAGTGTTTTGCCAAGAGAATGCACTGATTGTAGCAAACACCCTCTTCCAACAACACAAGAGAAGACTCTACACATGGACATCACCAGATGGTCAACACCAAAATCGGATTGATAATATTCTTTGCAGCCAAAGATGGGGAAGCTCTATACAGTCAACAAAAACAAGACCAGGAGCTGACTGTGGCTCAGATCATGAACTCCTTATTGTCAAATTCAGACTTAAACTGAAGAAAGTAGGGAAAACCGCTAGACCATTCAGATATGACCTAAATCAAATCCCTTATGATTACGCAGTGGAAGTGAGAAATATATCTAAGGGACTAGATCTGATAGATAGAGTGCCTGATAAACTATGAATGGAGGTTCATGACATTGTACAGGAGACAGGGTTCAAGACCATCCCCAAGAAAAAAAAATGCAAAAAAGCAAAATGGCTGTCTGGGGAGGCCTTACAAATAGTTGTGAAAAGAAGAGAAGTGAAAAGCAAAGGAGAAAA
>SJYV01024177.1:0-44917 GCA_006410875.1 Neotragus pygmaeus | reverse complement strand
GCCCCCTACCCCACTATGCTATAGCTAAAATGAAAAAAGATGGGGAAATATCAAACGTTGATGAAAATGTACAGCAACCATATCGAAAAGCTTTGCAGTATTTATATAAAAGTTGGACATCACAGTCTGTTCTGACCCAGTAATTATAATCCTAGGTAAACATGCATATATCAACAAAAAACATGTTCCAAAACATTGTTACACTATTCATACCATTCCCCAATTAAAAATTATACAACTTGCCAGCAACAATCCAACGGGTGAATGAACTGTGGTATTTTGGAGCAATTGCAGATACAACAGGAAATAGTATAAGGAACTCCCAACTATACACAACTAGGTAGCTGAAACAAGTATTGAGTGGGGAAAGAAGTGAGTGAAAGTCATTCAGTCGTGTCCGACTCTTTGAGAGTCCATGGGCTATACAGTCCATGGAATTCTCTAGGCCAGAACACTGAAGCAGGTAGCCTTTCCCTTCTCCAGGGGAGCTTCCCAACTCAGGGATCGAATGGAGGTCTCCCGCATTGCAGACGGATTACCAGCAGAGCCACAAGGGAAGCTCGTGGGGGTGGGGGTGGGGGGGATACAAAAAGAGCATTTGCACTGAGTTCATGAATATAAAGACTGTTAGTAATCTAGGTCATAGTTACACTTGGGACATGGGACAGGAAGAACTGGAAAGGGGTGGGTGTCAAGGTGTACTGGGGTGCTTGCAATCGCAAAATGTCCTAGTTCTTGCTTTAAATTCTGGTTACATGGGTTTATCCAGTTTGTGAACATTTATACAGATATATCCAAATTTAAAAGTTACAGCTGGAACAAATAAGAGAATAATGTCAACAACAGATCAAACATTAAACATTGTATTAAAATCACTGAGGTCATAAGAAACTCCACTGCTCCACCCCCTAAGTCATGCGAGCGCACACTCACAGTGAAGTGAAAAACCTCATTGGCTGGGACTAGGTGCGCACTTCCGGAAGCCACACCCTAGCACCGCCCCTTCCGTCTGCTGGTCATCCCGCCTTCCTGCCACCCAGTCTCCGCACTATCCAGCTCGGCAGCTTCCGCCCCGTGGGCTCAAACTCCACCAGGGCAAACAGGGCTTGGCGGCGGTAGCCTTTCTCACAGTCTCCTCCCTCAGATTCGGCTCGCTGTTTGCCGCCATCATGAACATCCGCAATGCTCGGCCAGACGACCTGATGAACATGCAACATTGCAACCTCCTTTGCCTTCCCGAGAACTACCAGATGAAATACTATTTCTACCATGGCCTTTCTTGGCCCCAGCTCTCTTACGTCGCTGAGGACGAGGACGGGAAGATTGTGGGCTACGTCTTGGCCAAAATGGAGGAAGACCCAGATGATGTCCCTCACGGACACATAACTTCACTGGCTGTGAAGCGTTCCCACCGTCGCCTGGGCCTAGCCCAGAAGCTGATGGACCAGGCCTCCCGGGCCATGATTGAGAACTTTAGCGCCAAGTACGTGTCCCTGCACGTCAGGAAGAGTAACCGGGCGGCCTTGCACCTCTATTCTAATACTCTTAACTTTCAGATTAGTGAGGTGGAACCCAGATACTATGCAGATGGAGAAGATGCATACGCTATGAAGCGGGATCTGTCGCAGATAGCAGATGAGCTGAGGAGGCAGTTGCAGCTGAAGCGGGGCGGGTATGTGGTACTGCGCTCCAGGGAGAACCAGGAGACCCAGGGCAGCACACTTTGTGGTTCAGAAGTGGCCTGTCAAGAGAAGAACCCAGCCACTGATGGTAGCGGGAGTGACAGCAAGGAACCCAGCGAATCCACGGAAAGCCCCGACAGTTTAGAAGACTCCGACTCTACCTCCTAGAGCCTGCTTAAGGTAAGTGTTCTCACTTCCTTGACCCAGTTCCTATCTCCCCTGAATTCCTGCACCATACTTGGGTCGCCAGATCCCATCCCATTCTAGCCGTAATGGATTTCACTGTGAAAACACCCTGTTGACCTTGGGGAGGAGTGTAGAGTGGGTTGGGGAAAACTCGTTGCTCATTATAGGAGGTTAATAGGATTCCATGCTGAAAGTAGATTAAATTCGATAAAAGAAACAACATTTATCCTGCCTTTTCGATATGAATTGTATTTCAGAATATGCACATCGTTTATGAAAGAAATGTCTTCTATATAGAATAACAGCTAAGAAAAGCATAAAGAATGCTAGAATTATTAAGTTGCCATTTTGAAACTCTTGAAACAATAGATCAGGCAGTTGTCATCAGTGACTGATACCATTAGGTGAAAATTGGGACAGTTTGCAATGATGGATCAAGCTAGCAACACTTGAAGTCACTGGTCAAGGGTAGCATCACTGTGTGCTGTGCAGTGCTCTGCTTAGTTGCTCAGTGGTGTTCGACTCTTTGCAACCCCATGGACTGTCCACCAGGTTCCTCTGTCCATGTGGAATCTCCAGACGAGAATACTGGAGTGGGTTGCCATGCCCTCCTTCAGAGGATCTTCTCAACCCAGGGATTGAGCATAGCACCCCATCCAATACTCTTGCCTGGAAAATCCCATGGATGGAGGAGCCTGGTAGGCTGTAGTCTATGGGGTCGCTAAGTCAGACATGACTGGGCGACTTCACTTTCACCTTTCGCTTTCATGCGTTGGAGAAGGAAATGGCAACCCACTCCAGTGTTCTTGCCTGGAGAATCCCAGGGAAGGGAGAGCCCGGTGGGTTGCCGTGTATGGGGTCACACAGAGTCGGACACAACTGAAGTGACTTAGCAATAAGGGAGATAAATATTATGTGCCTCCTAATGGAATAGGAAGCACACAGTGACAACTATGAAATATTCTTGCCCAAAGAAAATACTGTGTGTCTGTATAAAATGTATCTTGAATCCAAAGAAGACCCTGGATCTAACATTTTTATTAAGAAAACAAAAAAACATAGGGACATGTTAAATTACAATCAGCCAAATCCAGAATGAGAAAATTTCTACAGAACAAATGATCTGGTTTCTTCAACAAATGAATGTCATTTTTAAAAGAGAGAGGAGGAATTTATCTATTAAAACAAGTTGTAGAGATATACTAACCATATACAACTGTTATGGAAGTTGTTTGGTTTAAACAAACTAAATATAAGACATTTTGACACAACTAGGCAGAACTTGAACACAGATTGTATCCTATTAAGGAATTGTTAATAATTTTGTTAAGTGAGCTAAATGATACTGTAGTATTGTTTTTGAAAGCCCTAATCTGTTAGAGATGACAGTTCAGATCAGTTGCTCAGTCGTGTCTGACTCTGCTATCTCGTGGACTGGAGCACGCCAGGCTTCCCTGTCCATCACCAACTCCTGGAGCTTGCTCAAACTCACATTCATAGAGTCGGTGATGCCATCCAACCACCTCATTCTCTGTCGACCCCTTCTCCTCCTGCCTTCAATCTTTCTCAGCATCAGGATCTTTTGTAAGGATATATATTGAAGTAATTAGAGTTGAAATAATATGAGGACTTGGATTTACGTCAAAATACTCCAGCAAAATGACAAAAAAAAAAAAAGGGGTCAGGGAGGGGGAAATAGAAAAAATAAGAATGACAACATGTAATAATTGTTAAAGTTGGGTAATGGGTACTTGGGGGGTTCATTATGCTATTTTTCACTTACAGTGTGTGAAAATCAATGTGAAAAGTCAAAGAACAAAAACGACTATTGTTCTTCATACTACCCATGAACCAGTCACTGAAAAGTAGCTTTAAAAGACTATTTAATTTCCCTTAAAGAACGTTGTAACACCTTAACGATTTGAAGGGTCAATTTAGAAGCTTTAGCTTCTAGTCACCTTACTCTTACATATGAAAAAGGCACCAACTTTCCCATAACAAAGTCCAGTTATGAGTGACACACTGCATGTAATTAAATGCCATTTGATTCATTTACTCATTCATAAAAATTTGTATATTCCTGGCATAAGACTTGGAGCTTGGTATACACCAGTGATTAGGACAGACTGATGTTTACATTATATAGCATCTTATCTTTGTGGTTATCAGCTTCTCTTCAGTTGTTATACTCTACCTGAGTAAGGATCTTTGTAAGTAATTATCTTACTTAAGGAAAGTAAGTAAAGATAATTGGAGATTGCTTAATATCTGATATGAAAAAACAAAAGTAACTGTCACTTTAGCAGGGGAAGAGAAAATAATAAATAATTGTAAGAAAATTATTGTGTGGCAGTTATAAATCTCAGTGTCCAGATTCAGGAATAACTGAAATGTTTCTTTATATTACTGTAATTGGACTTTATTTCTAAGATGAAAGAGGTGTTCCCTGTACTTAGCGTCAGTATCCTTCCATGTTGGAACCTGCTGCAGCGTCTTTGTTGGCTCCATCTAATCTTTGGTCCTTACGAGCCCCTTCTGGGTCCCTTCCATTCAGAGGCCTCTTCAGGTCTCTGGTGTTCTCTGCCATGTTTGGGCCATTTTGGTAGCAAGGGTGTTAATTTGCATAGAAGCCAGTTGTTCTAAAAATTCATCTCCAAATCTCAATAACTGAAAACAGTCACACACATTTTCTCACATCACGGTCCAGGACAAGTCAGCGATGTGGTAGGGATGTGGAGGGGAGAGGAAAGGAAAGGCCCTTCTCCATGAAGTCAGAACTCCTATCTGCTCCTTGGCCCTGTTTAGGAATCTGGCGAAACCTAAGAGCACCTCAGAAAACTGCCTCTTAAAGGCTTGAAAATCTGTGCGATTACGAAGGAAACCAATTTTTATTAATACTGTTACCAGATTATTTTAAAATAAACTTATTTTGTTGTTCAGACGCTAAGTCGTGTCTGACTCTTACCACTCCATGGACTGCAGCATGCCAGGCTTCCCTGTCCTTCACTATCTCCCAGAGTTTCGCTCAAATTCATGTTCATTGAGCCAGTAATACAATCTAACAACCTCATCCTCTGCCATCCCCTTCTCCTTTTGCCTTCCATCTTCCCCAATATCAGGGTCTTATGTTATTTATGTATTTAAAAGAAAATTGAGTGTAAATGCTATTTGGAGATACCTCCAACAGCTGTAATGTAATATGAAAACCTGTAATTTGTATTGGTGATAAAGTCGCAAGTACTGTACCACACTACTATGCCTTAGTGCCTATATTCACAATTGAAGGAAATGCTAAATTTCAGTTGGAAGCCAGTGAAAATCCAGAATTTTTTGGTTGTTGTTCCAAATCCAAGGTCACGGTTCTCCCAAATTCAGTTAATGGATCCCAGGCTAAAAGCCCCTAATACAGTGCCATTTTCTAGAATCATATGTCCTCCACTTGTTCATATACATTCAACTTGCAGATAAGGGGAAATAATACACATAGAAGTTTATCTAGGTGTTAAAAGTCAGTCTCATTTTCCTAACTACCTGCAGGGGAGATTAGATAGTGTAGTTTAGTTGTATGCCTGGGAGGAAAAGGAATGAGTTCTGGTAACCACACAGCATAGTTTCTGCAACAGTGGGAACCACCCCAGTGGTGCTCTGGACTTTGAGAAGTTTTGCTTCCATGCCTGGCCAGGAGCCCGGGGTCTCTCTGCTGCTCCCTCCCTCTCCATAACGTGGCACAGAAAATTCTGCCAGGCTATCTGAGCGGTCTGCTTAATCACATGACACACACGTCTTCTGCACAAACCTCGGCATGGGAAACTGGGACCCTGCCACCTTGCTGCCTTTATCCTTTGGTTAAAGCCTGGAAGAACTGACCCCTCTACATGGAAATCCCCTGAATTGTCTAAAGCTGCAGCTACCATCCCTCACCTTTGTCCCATTCAGGGTTTATTAGGGCATACACTTAGCTGCCTGGATGGGAAAAGACTTCTGTGAGGAAAGAAAGAATAGAGACAAAAATTAAAAGGTTAGTACAACAGAAGTATTATCCAGCCACAATTGTGGCATTCCCCCTGTGGAAATGGAGTTAAAATACTTACAGAAGAAAGTCCTGAAAGAAATAACTTTTCATTTTCCTTTATCTTCTTTTGGGTCTGGGCAACGGAGACAAAGTTAGAAGATTTAGAAGTGATGGTGAATAGGGCAGCTGGTGAAGGAGACTGGATGTCTTCCTCTACAAAATGGTAATAAAAGTCACTGATAACACTGTGAGAACACTGTATCAGAGGTAGTGTTATAGGGACTACTTGTAAATTGTCTCACTTAATCCTCCTAAAATCCCTCTAAAGGAGGTACCCAGGTAGTGCTAGTTGTAAAGAACCTGCCTGCAAATGCAGGAGACATAAGAGACGCAGGTTCAATCCCTGGGTTGGGCAGATCCCCTGGAGGAGGAAATGGCAACCCACTCCAGCATTCTTGCCTGGAGAATCCATCCCACAGACAGCGAGGCCTGGCGGGCTAAAATCCATAGAGTCACACAGAGTCAGACATGACTGGAGTGACTTAGCACACACACACACATGCAAAATGCATTGCTCCAGTTTACAGATGAGAAGTGCCTGTCATTCAGACAGTAAGTGGAAAACAGGGATGCAGACTCAGATGATGGTACTCCACCAGGGTGAAGATTAAGTGGACAATGCCTGAAAATTGCTTAGCACAATGTTTCACACAGTTACTTATTCTGTAAATTTTTGCTTTTAAACTGCAGTGATAGTAACCATCCAGCCTCTTTTTCTTCTCCACAGTAATCAAGTGATAGAATGTTGTGTATGAGCAGCAACAGTTTGCAGCCTTGGAAGGGAGATGCATCTTAATGATTAAAATAGCTCTCACTGACAAGCTGAATGTCAAAGCATTCAGCTGAATCAATGCTCGTCAACAGCAGAGTTTCTAAGGAGCCATAGCAATGAAGACAGGTCAGTTTAAAACATGCTAGTTAAGGCAGGAATGCCATCAAATTGATGCTCCTGACAAGAAATACGTCAGTGATTAATAACAAAAAGGAAAAAAATGCAGAATCGTAGAATTTTCCATTGAGCTGGCAATATTGAGTTAACCAAGGTTACTTGAGTGACTCTCCCTTTCTGGTCTATTCTTTCTGTCGCTAAGCTGTCATCCTAACAGAAAGTTGTTAAATGTTCACATGAGCATTCACTGAAATAGACTGTTCTTAATTTTACCAGACAACTAATTATAACTGGAATGATATAATGAAATATGGAAGAAAGTTAGAGACTGACAGGTCTGGTAAATTCCTAGTATAACCTTACCCCAGATATGCCAGAAACCATAGATTTCAAATGCTGCTGCACTGTATGAAGATAAAGAGGGGAGGAGGGTGGGAAGAGATAAAATATTGTTTTGAAATACTAATCAGATAGATATCATTTGTTGAATTATTTATAATCTCTAACAATGTCACTTTTCAGTCAGTGTGCCGTGTGTATATTTAGGATGACTGAAATACCAACTTTGTTAGCGGTAACTGATAAAAGCAGAGGCTGTTCCTAAATGTTATACTCTTTTCATGCTAAGGAGCTCTTTGGTGAAAGAGGTAAGGAAGAGACGATAATAACAGTTATTCTGTGAATGGCTGTGGTTCCAAGAGCCTTCCTGAAATATTCTGCAGTGCTGTTTCTAAGACTGAAATCCTCAGACTATCATAGGATCTTTTTTTAAGTTCCGAGGCATAAAATTCTGTTTGTTCTCAAAAAGTCATGTCAACAATTAACATATTTCTCAGGCTGCCATTGCCTGTCTTTAAGGAATTCTAGTAGTGTAAGAATTTGAACTTAATAAGCTAATAAGTTAAGGACTAATAATATTCATATTTTACCTTAATGCCTTAATTGTATGAAGCAATATTTACCAAGAAAGCTAAAAGAACTTACAGAACTGTTTTTTATATAACTTCTTTTGCATGCCTCTTTGAACAGTGTTTGAAACAAATTTAAAAAGATAGTGATGATAGACTTTCTGGCCTGTTCTCCCACATCTTCCATGACAGCAAATACACTTTTTTTCAAAAATAACATTTTGTATTATATGCCTCTGCATGTCCTACTTGATTCACTGTTGTTATTCTGGAAACTGACTTCTCTATAATTACGATTTTGGCTTTTCTAAAATTGTGATTTTGTACCAAAATGCTTTTTACTGGCCTGTGCCTAATAGCCTTTATCTTACTACTTCTGTGAGCATCTGATAGATGGGAAAACAATGCCTCTTTACAATTTTAAGGTTGTGTTGTTGTTTTATTTGCAGCTACTCAGTAATGGGAAGCAATACTCCACTAGCTTTTCTTTAACTTATATATTCCATTCACATATCACACAAACCTTTCCACCTTATTAAGTATAGGGCCCATGTCCCAGTTTCTTGGACTCCAAAATTACTGCAGACAGTGACTGTAGCCATGAAATTAAAAGATGCTTGCTCCTTAGAAGAAAAGCTATGACAAACCTAGGCGGCGTGTTAAAAAGTAGAAGTATCACTTTGCTGACATAGTCAAAGATATGGTTTTTCCAATAGTCATGTACGGATGTGAAAATTGGACTGTAAAGAAGGCTGAGTGCCATAGAATTGATGCTTTCAAACTGTGGTGCTGGAAAAGGCTCTTGAGAGTCCCTTGGACTGCATGGAGATCAAGCCAGTCAATCCTAAAGGAAATCAACCCTGAATATTCATTGGAAGAACTGATGCTGAAGCTCCAATACTTTGGCCACCTGTTACAAAGAACCAACTCTTTGGGAAAGACCCTCATGATTGGAAAGATTGAAGGCAGAAGGAGAAGGGGATGAGATGATTGGATGGCATTACTGACTCTATGGACTTGAGTTTGAGCATATACCAGGACATAGTGAAGGACAGGGAAGCCTGGCATGCTGCAGTCCATGGGACTGCAAAGAGCCAGAAATTACTTAGCAACTGAACAACAACCACCATGTCTCATTTACCTTCATTTCCTTAACTCCTGACACATTATTCCTTCATTGTAAGTTCTCAGTATATAATCAGTGAAAGAAGGAGGGAAGGACTTTTCCAAATTACCAATGTAGAATTTAAAAATGTAAAGGAGAGAAAATGTACTTAAGGCACTACTTCCTATTACCTATTGTAATTAGAATGCTTTTAAGTTATGAATAAAGAGACATAATGGGTAGTTTGGTTTCATATCCAGGTCTCACAGAAAGAAAATATGACTTCTAGAATTGGATACATTACATCTAGCTTATCAAGAGCTAAAAAGGCTTTTCATTTCATTTGAATTGAGATAAATTTCCTTTCTCTCTCTCTCTTTTTTTTTTTTTTTTTTTTGAGATAAATTTCTTTTTGAGTGGAATAGGATGGGGTAGAATTTGAAGATGGCAAGGAAAAGTGTCATAATTTCTTTAGGTTTAAAACAAGATCTTTGGGGTAGATCTCAGCCTTTCATTGTTCTCCCCACTCCTCTTTCTCCAGGAAGAAATGGCTTTTCGGTTTGGTCCAGTCGCTCAGTCATGTCTGACTCTTTGTGACCCCATGGACTGCAGCACGCCAGGCCTCCCTGTCCATCACCAACTCTCGGAGTTTACCCAAAACTCCGGTCCATTGAGTCAGTGATGCCATCCAACCATCTCAACCTCTGTCGTCCCCTTCTCCTAACTTAGATGTCAAGAAAAGTTCATGTGTCTTCACCACAGAGAGGGGAGAGAGCCTCAGATTTACGTGTGGCTCTTTGTGCTATCATCTGAATTCTCACTGGCTCCCATGGAGATATAGCGAGTCTAAACTGGCTATTAGTGCCTTGTTGATCTGCTGCCAGAACCTGTTATTGGTTAAACCCAGATTTTATTATCTCAGTCTATAGCCCTCCTTTGCTCACTTGCTCTCTTTTCACTTCTCAACAGCATTGCAGGTCCTCGTGTCTCAACCAAATCTGCTCTCTGAGTCCTGGCTTATCCCGTGAACTCTGTAGCCTCTGCTCTGGGGTCATCTCAGGCCAACCCCAATGGCTTCTCACTCTCAAACCTTCCACATACCCCACCAGGATCATGACGGAATACGTGGACACAAGAGCCTGCTGTGCAAGTGCCAAGGAAGTTTGAGGCCTGCCATCACCGAACCTTTCCTGGCCTGCTCACAACCTTCCTGCCATGTTATTGTGTTTGTAGTAGTCCTTTGTTGGGTGTGGTTGTCTTGTAAGGTTGTCCCTTCCTAAAATACAGAACAGGAAATGGGGAAAACTCCCAGAGCTCCCAGGCTTTCAGTTTTTGCCATTGTTCCTCTGGGTTTTCATTCTTAAGGGGGTAGTCAGGACCATCAAGTCAGACCTCATGCCCCCTTCCTCTTCCTTTTTTACCTCTTCTACATTCTTCCTTTTTCACCTCTTCTGGTAGAAGTATTCTGTTTCCTCTTCCTTTCTCCAGGAACCTGTCTGCTCTCACGTCCTCTCCTTTCTTGAAGAAGTATTCTCCTCCTTCCCAGTGGGAAGAAGTGGTAAGGGCTTCTATTATGCAATCAGAACTTGGAGATTTTAAGATAAGGACAACCCATAATTAAATTGGAATATCTAATCTGCTTGTTTGTGTCTTTTTTTTTTTTTTTTGGTTAGTGACATAACTTGCCATTTATTGAGAACCTATAGTGTTTAGGCACAGTGCTAGGGCCTTTATTACCAGTATATTTAATCCTCTCAGCAACTGGGAGGTAAGTATTGTTATCCCTGTTTTATAGATGGGGAACCTGAAACTCAAGGAGGCAAAGTAAATATCTGGGACCTGAACTCAAGTTATTTGAATTCAAAGCCAAAATTCCTTTCACTTTCCTCTTGCTCCTTTTTGCACTTTATTTACAAAAGTGTGAAAACAGTAACAAAAGAAGGGAGAATTGAGTTATAAAATGTGTTGACTTAACAGGTGACAACTATATGTCTTTTGTAAATATTTATATAACCCACTATTATAATCCTATTTACTATTTTCCCCAGTAAAAATAAGTAAAAGCAAAACATTTTGACCATTTTTGACAAAGGGCAGCAGAGGTCACCAGATAAAATCGTTATCATTACTTAATGTTTTCTATTCACTGAATGTGAATTACCATAGCATGTAATTTTTCTCATGTTTAAATTTTTATGAAAACTAGTGTGTATGGTTTAAAGTTGAAGCCCTGACACTAACCATCCGATGACGAGAGAAATCTGTTCTCTGTAGTCATAATCAGCCCTCCTAAGCTCTTACAAATCTACTGTAAGAATGCACTCTAAGAATGCCTGCCTAATAGGAAATGATTGCCTGAGGCAGACATAAAAGTTTTTTCCTACATGAGGATTTGACATTACAAACCTCTCATCCATCTTTCCATCTTTACTGTTTTTAATTTTCTCTCCCAACTCTAATAAAACTATTTTATTCCTTCCTCTCAAGCATGTATTTATCTCTTTATTTTTAAATATTACAGCTTTCTAACATCTGTCTCTAGGGCAGCATAATCTTACTGGTGAAATGTTCCATGTTTTCCTTGAGCCCTTGTCAATATGTCTTCGTGTTAACAGCTTAGCAGATGGAGAAACAGAAGGAGTAGCCTCAGCTTACCTGAATGATTTTCTCTCCGGCACCCAGCACATGACTGTCTGTACTAACTTGATGATAGGAACTGCAGTAATTGGGAGATAAGAAATGATGCCTGACTCTTGCAGTGTTGTTTGCTAAAACTATTGGCAGCTTTTTTACATTACTGTTAGATCCTTTTTCTCAATCTCATACCGGGAGAAGACAGAGTTATAGCAACCTACCTGGTTTGCACTGTGCCAACTTAGATAGTGAAAGTAAAATAATAATAACTAATATCGCTTTGGGCATAAATTAGCACATTCCCAGGTAGTTCCAGGGTAATCACCATGATTTAGCAGGAGCAGTGGCTTTCTGCAACAGAAAATGTGAGAGCCTGTGATACTGCTTTATGCAATAGCATTGTTATTTTTACATGGGGCTTATTATTATTTAATGGGCTGACTGCTTTTTACTTAAGTATTGGGTTAGCCAAAACTTCATTTGGGTTTTTCCATAATGGAAAAACCCAAGTTTTTTTGGCCAAACCGAGAGAGGCCAAAGCAGGACTTTGTAACAAGGATGTAGGAGAGTCAGTTGTGAACACCCTTGGACTAGCTGTAGGAAATGACCCACACCCACTCCTGTACTTGGTGCTTTAAAGAAACTATCTGGGTGGGCTCAGGTCTGTGAGCATATTGTTCAGAAACACTAGTCATCAAGATGCAGGGTTTTCTCTGGCTAATAGGAACTTGTGAATGAAGTCTGTGAGTTATCTAGTTGGAATCTGTGTGTTTTCTCTTTGGAGATAAGAATAAGGAACCAAAAATGATTGAAACAATAATGGGGAAGTAGATATGTGGGAGGAGCAGAAAGGGATGCTGGAAGTTAGTCCAAAGCTGGGTAAACTAAGAAAGGATAAGCACTCTGAAATAGCTGAAAGAAAGTTTTCTCAAGCTTTTACACGCAGAGGGGTCATTTGGGGACCATGTTAAAATGCAGGTTTTGTTTCAGTAAGTGTGGGTGGGGGGCGATGCTGAGTGTCTGCATTTCTAACTAACTCTTGGACAATGGGCAATGCTGATGTTGCTGATCTAGGTATCACACCTTGACTTGTAGATGTCTTAACAGTTATCTCAAGATATGGAACTATTCCAGAATACCTGTGACTGGCCTATAGATTGGTTTGTATTAGACCCCAAATAATTTAGAATCTCATTCTTAAATACACATACAAATCTTGTTTGTCTTAGGAATTTTGTCATATGAGGTTGATGACTTAATGATTTTAATAAAAATTCCAAACCTGTTTCATCAAAATGTGTAAAGCAAAACTTATATATACAGTATATGAGATATAGTGATAATAATTGACATCTTCTATTATATTAGAAGGTAAGCTCAGCAGGTAAAGAATCTGCCTGCAATGCAGGAGACCCCTGTTCAATTCCAGATTCGGGAAGATTTGCTGGAGAAGGGATAAGCTACCCACTCCAGTACTCTTTGGCTTCCCTGGTGGCTCAGCTGGTAAATAATCTGCCTGCAATGTGGGAGACATGGTTTCGATCCCTGGATTGGGAAGATTCCCTGGAGAAGGGAACAGCTAACCCACTCCAGTATTCTGACCTGGAGAATTCCATGGACTGTATAGTTCATGGGGTCACAATGGTCTCAAAGAAACTGAGCAACTTTCACTTTCTTTGATATGTTAATATTTCCTTCCTCATCTTTGACTTCCAAACAAGTGAATGGGTAGACGAGATTTTTGAACAGTCACTCAATTTATTTTGTTTGCTGGTCCATAGATTACTCCAGATACTAAGAATGTTTCCCATGCTGATATTTGACATAGAATTTGAACATGAACACATTAAAAAAAATAGAGTATGAGATCTTTATGTGGGTTGAAGTGGTATGGGAAACAATTTCAAGAGATAATTTCTCATCCAGGGATAAGAATTTCTAGCCCAGGTTTTCTCAAAGTACAGTTCATCAAAGTTACCCAGGTACCACGTTGAAAATACAGTTTCTTTGACTCCAGCTCAGATTTATAAAACAGATCATGTATTTTTAACAAGCCTCCAGGTGATTGTTTTGTATGCTGCCGCCTGAAAAATCACTGACTAGTAAGACATTGAATTCATCATGAAGGTAATTTGAAGAGCAATTTTCTGATAGTGACACTCTCCAAATTTAAGTTAATTTGTTCAAAGAAGCATTTTGTGGTTGTCTGTTACAACTTGCCTGCCCATCCTTTCCCCAGTCTTCCCATATCAGTGTCCCCTCCCTTTTCCTAGTTTTATCCTTGTTTTTTGTCTCCAAGCCGACAATACCTGTAGTTCGGCAGTAGTGGCATATAGCACAGACGTGCAGAGTCAGAATACTCACAGATACTCTCACTGAAACTTTCTTAATTTTTTCCCAGAACAAGAACGAGTCAGATACCAGGCCAGTCTGGAATCACAGGTTCTACTCCTGTGTCATTCGTTCCTCATAGCCCTTCATCCTCTGGGTGTTCTGAGTCAGAACTGTTAACAGTATTCGGCCAAAAACTGGATGAAACAGACCAAGTGACTTATCACAGCCCTTCTTAATACTTTTTCCTAGACATGAATGCTGCTTTGAAATCTTAAAAGACACAGATCATTTCCTGAGGCACACTTGAAAGGTTATTTAAACAGCTTGTTCCCTTATATGGATATAAAGATTAAATTTTGTGAAGTACTGCAAAAAAAAAAAGTCATTTCATTATAAATCATACATATATTGCTTTCAGACCAAAGTTAAGATAGATTTTGTGTAAGGTCATCACCTCAACTGCATATTTTAAGACCTTAGAGAACACAGTCCTTAGCAAGTAATTGTCACAAGAAGTGGTTTAATAGAGTGAGAAATCACAGACCTGAGTCCAAAGGCTTAAATTTTAGTCTGAGTTTGGCTTATTTACTACCTGGATATTCTCTGGCATGTCAATTTTCTCATATATAAAATAGAGAAAAATAACTTTCATATCCTCTGGGTTATTGTGTAATGAGGTATTGTAGGAAAAACTGCTCTGTACTTTATAAGAAGATGTGTAAATGTTATTACTAATGTTTTTAGTTTCAGAGATTTTTATCCTCAGATTCAAACTGGTGCGAAATATTGATAATTTTCCTCTCTAGCCATCTAGAAAAGAAAAATCAGCATTTCTGCAGTGATGACTGTGTGCATGTGTGTGAATATTTTAAGGAGTGAAGTATAACAAAGGGAGTGAATTCCTATAAATGTAGCAAGTCAAATCTCTACGTATTCATTTAAAAGGAAAAGAAACTTAATAAAAGTTGTTTATCTCTTGCTCTTTATGACCTAACCATTCATATGTAATAAGATTNAGACGACCGAGGATGAGATGGCCGGATGGCATCACGGACTCGATGGACGTGAGTGTGATTGAACTCCGGGAGTTGGTGATGGACAGGGAGGCCTGGCGTGCTGCAATTCATGGGGTCGCAAAGAGTCGGACATGACTGAGCAACTGAACTGAACTGAACTGAACTGAAAGGATGAAAAGCGATGATCCATGATATATTTTCTACCATTTCATACATGTTCATTAATTTTATTCTCTCCTTTATAATTGGGGAGTCAGAGGGAGCAGGGTGGGTAGATTAATTTGTATCCAGTAAGTTTTTTTGTTTGTTACTAAAACTTACACAGCGAAAGGAGGGAGGTTCAGAATAACTGGACACCCTGAATAAAGAAAGAAGGCTGTATTTATAGTTTAAAATTATGTATACCAGTACAATTCTGATTCTAAAATATCTTGGTCAGTCATGTGAAAATATAGGTTCCTGTCTTTGATGAGAAAAAAATATAGAGAGAGGGCTTATCATAGAATGTACAGCTTTTAGAATTACTCTGTCATTCATGGCTTATCCCTCAGAATTCAAAGCTTTATAACTTATAAACATTTTCCAGCACACGGTACACCCTGTCTCATGTCAGACAGTGCTAGGATAATCCAAGAGCATAAATGAATTTTCACTTTTCTACCCTGAATTATTCTTTCATCCCTCATACCCAGTATTCTATTATTCTTTCCTGGCTTAAGTTCCACCCTTAAGTGACGCTGAAATTCCTTCAAAATAACCTATACTTATATCACTTTTTAAATTCCTTTGCCCCTCTTTCCCCACTTCCGATAGATAGATTGATAAATAGATCCTACATCATGGCTGGGAATAAGCACTTTTAAGAATTCATATGAAATTATTTATCACTGGCAGGCTTGTACCTCTAAAGAATATTTATATTTAATGCAAATGAATCTGGTAGGATAAACCTGCTTCATTGATACTCTCATCTTATCTACTGGAAGATCTAAACTGGAGCTCCCCTGGGTGGCCTGCCACCTTGGGCTACAGTTTTTGTTTTAAAAAGGAAGAAGACATTTCTCACCTATGAGCAAGTGAAGTACTAAGAAGCAATGTGTTTTTATGACCTGAAGCTTTCTTCTGCATCTTTCCTTCAATTCTTTTTTTCTCCCACATCTTCAACAATCTTAGTGTCCCAATTTATACATCTATAAAATAGGAATCATTTTAGGGCTGCTATAAGGACTACAAAGTCATTAACAAGGATTAAGTAAAAAATTCATCCAGGTGCCCACCCATCCAGGGGCACAGTAAATACTGGTACCAGTTACTTCCCTTCTAATTTGTGCATAAATATTTGAATAAAGCCTTAATTCTATTATAGCACTTTACATTTGAGTATCATTTTATACAAAAAATTATTTAGTGATCATAAGCTGTTTCTGTCTTCCAGTGTCCTCTCCATTCTCTTCTGATTTACCTCTAAGTGTGCCCAGGCAATAGCAGATGCTCAAGGCACGAATGAACGAAGTGAAAGGATTCACAGATGAGGAATAACTGAGCCAATGAAGCTTATACAGAACCCCGTGCTGTGCTGTGTCACTCAGTCATATCTGACTCTGCGACCCCATGGACTGTAGCCTGCCAGGCTCCTCTGTGCATGGGGATTCTCCAGGCAAGAATACTGGAGCGAGTTGCCATGCCCTCCTCCAGGGGAACTTCCCAACCCAGGGATCGAACCCAGGTCTCAAGCATCGAGGGCAGACTCTTTCCCCTCTGAGCCAGCAGGGAAGTCCAAGAATACTGGAGCGGGTAGCCTATCCCTTCTCCAGGGGATCTTCCTGACCCAGGTATTGAACTAGGGTCTCCTGCACTGCAGGTGGATTCTTTACCAGCTGAGCTACCAGGGAAGCCCATACAAAACCCCACTTTATATCAAATAATGGTAAGACAAGAACTCTTTGCAATCAAAGAATAAATGTTATTTTGAGGAGAACTACTCTAGTGCAGTTCTATGCTAATAGTAAAGTATTTCTATTTTCCCTCTGTTTTCAAATCTGAAAGCCAGATGATATTATCCGAATATTTCTTTGCCCAAAAGGTAAAATAAGAGGTGCAAATAACAGAACACTTAGCAAATCCCTCAATATGTGTTTCTCCAAATATAACAACCAAAATTCATTAAAAGTAAGAAAGCATGGTCATTGGTGAAAACCGGGACATTGCATACCCAGTTTTCACTTTGCAAATAAAACTAAAATGATATGTGAAATGTTTTTTGAAATACCACAGTAAAATGTAGTTTTCATAAGTGTTTATGCTTCTGGAAAAGGAAAAAAATGACTACCATTTCATTCTTTGTGCAGAATAGTCTGTTCTATTTTTAAAAAATGAATAAATGAGCAGTAATCTCCAAGAAATCATCTTGACCAGCATTAATGACTAGTGTGATAGTTAACAGCCTGAGGCATAGCCAGAGGCCATTAAGGCTCTTGGGGGGAAAAAAGGTTGGGGGATTGTGGTTTACCAGTAATTAACCATAGTTATGAAGCAAAACTTCCTAAGAAAAAGAGATAAAAGTTTCTCTGGCTTATTCTGTCTATCTTTTCATATACCCCTCCCCCACCTTTTTTCGTAAACAGGAAAAGAGGATGCTGCCATCATTTCACAAACCAGGTTGGATTGGAAATAATTCATTTAATGAAACAGGGACACTCAGGGGACCAATTAATGTCTTTTCAAGCTTAGGCTAGACAACTATAAGAGCCACTTTAAAAAAAAAAAAAAACTCAGCCTAACACATTAGTTGATTGTTGGTGAACTGAAACTCAATCATCAGATCATAAGGATTTTTGGGGGGAGCTTTTTTTTTTCAGTTTTTAATCTTATCTCAATAAAGGTAAATACATAAGGATTATAAATAAACAAATCTGAAGTAATATAGATTGGGGGAACCTCAAGAGGGTCAGGAGATAATGAAGATTATACCTCAATATTGGGATTATGATGTTAGTTCTTTATTTCAATAAAAGTGGATAGAGATCTTTCATATCAGGGACAGGGCTTAGCAGTAAGGACAAAGTAATCTTCTGGGAATTATGCATACAGGCTTGACATCATTTTTATTGGATGGCTGATGAACTGGAAAACTCCAGGATAGCCAGGCTTTAATTTGTAATCTTAATTTTCATATAAATCGGTACATTTCAGGGGGAGGGAGTGGGGGATGTGGGGACTTTGATGCTTGCTGGCCTGATGGTAATAAGACAGCGCTGGAGCACGGGCTGCAGTACTAATTCATTCAGTATCTGATTCTGTCTTTTGCTCTATCCATCTGTCTTCCATCTTTACATCTATCATTTAAAGAAATTTACAGCCTGCAAATACCAGAGAAGCTAATGTTAGTGCAATCTTCCCTCCACGTTCTCTTGGAATGATCTATAGTAATCTACTTATCGTAGGCATGCACACTATAATGTACAATAATTTAATCTTCAGCCAGGAAAATGACTGCAATTGTTTTCCAAGCATGCATTAATAAGGTGCTTTTTTCCCCCTTCTTTTTAACTTTTTTAAAGGCTACAGGGCATGAGAGAACACTAGTTTCCCTTCATAAAACAATGATCTCGGTGTCTCTCATATATACTTTCTTATCCATAGGATCACACAGGGGCAAGTTTATCAAACTAGAACGTACTGCTGATTTATTTGATGGTCATGAAGAAACTGGACCCATACATTTCCAATATAGAATGCAGATGCTTGTCACATTGTAAAAGAAGTAAGAGCTCTTGTATTGAATATGTTAGCAATATATCAATATATATCTTAGCAATATATCAATAAAACTTTCTCTCTAGACTGTTCTAGTCTTTAACATCATAAATAAAATTGAATCTTCATGCAAAATTGTAATCAAAGACTCTATGAGCTGAATTGACCATAGAAAACAAGTAATACACAGAGGGGAAATTATTTATTCATAAGCACACATTTTTTCTCTCATTTCAAATAATGTTTCTACAGTTTTTTTTTCCATTTAGAATTTTTAAGTTGTCCTTTTGTTATTTTGTTATTGTTCTACAGCTACTTTATTTCCTGGTCCAAAAATAATATGCCTTGACAATTCACCACTTTCTTTCTACATACCTTGCCTCCTTTTGCAGAAATGCTGCCATACGTCTTGTCTCTGTTTAGGCTAGAATGATACTTAACTAATTGATCCACCCATCTATCTATCCACTGCATTATGCACTATGTAGAGTGGCAGATATATTGATAGGATATGTAGTATTTTATCTCCAGGAATTCATGACTTAGTAGGGAGATAGACTTGTAACAACAACAACAACAACAACAACAACAAACCCAAACCCAAGAAGGCCTCCAGGAAAAAGGGACACTGAGGCTAAGATTTAAAGATATGAAGAGGTTTGCAAAGCTGAGACAGTGATGGATAAAATGGGATAGTACAACATTTGTAAAGGGAGAGCAAATGAAAGGGAATTTGACACATAATACATGAATGGAGTCACAAGGGTTTACAAAAATGAATGAGTCTGGCAAAGTTTTATTTGGTAAATGGTAGACCCTCAAAGGAAAAGATACTGATACAATCATCAGTTGAAGGTATGAATCTCTAGTATCACATCCATTAGCATTTACCTGAACAACTTCAATGATTGGAAACTCATTACAATGAAAGCTTAAATTTATTTTCAAAATTCTCATGTTTGGAAAATTTAAAAATTTTTTTGAACTAGAAAACATATATCATATACTGATACTTTCTGGTTCTGTCTTTTTGAACTGCACAGAATATGATTAATCTTTTCATGTTAATTGAAATATTTGAGGACATTTATAAAGTCCTTCAAAACTCAGTTGCTTAAAATGCTCCTTCTTTATAAGAGTTTTCAAAACTTTTAAAGGCCTGATTTCTATTCTCCTGGTAAGCACCAGATTGTTTCCTTTTATAGGGTGGCATTTGGAACCGAAAGTAATAGTCTATGCTTAGTATGACCTGTCTGGAGAAGGGCATAGCAAGCCACTCCAGTATTCTTGTCTGGAGAATTCCATAAACAGAGGAGCCTGGTGGGCTACAGTCCACGCAGTCACAAAGAGTTGGACACGACTGAGCGACTAACACAAGAACAAAATATGACCTGTAGTGAGCAGGGAGAGAATATTCAACCCCCTTTTCCTCATCACTCTATATCTATTATTGTGTCTAACTTGAATTAGATTTTTTTGGCAGACATATATTGGTTAGTCATACAGAAATTTTATTCCTAGAATACCAAAGTCCTTGCCACGTATGCTCCCATTTAGCCAAATCTATGCTGTCCGCTATTACTGTACATGGATTTTTGAACCAAAATCTAGAACATTACTTTTATCCCCATTTAAGCTCATTACTTTAATTCATTACTTCCCCATATAATAAGTACCAAGAAATCTTACATATGATTCAGTGTAAAATTTTCCAAAATAGGTGAATACAGTATTATTATTGTGAACAATATATTTTTTATTTTAATAGCAATTAAATACAAGGAACAGAGGACACAAAATACACAATGATCATTGATAGTTAGAGTAGCTCTTAGGCTCAATAAATACAAATATTTAAATATTCAGATATATCTCTTTATTCTTTAACCATTGACTGGTAGATAGTGGTAACATTCATTCATTATAAGTGGGTTTAATTTATTGGCATACTCCTGTCCTCTGTAGATAGTGAGAATGGATAAAATATATATATATAAAAAGAATGACCATTCCTCTGTTGATGAACATTTAGGTTTCTTCCATGTCCTGGCTATTGTTAATAGTGCTGCAATGAACAACGGGATGCATGTGCCCTTTTGAATTGTAGTTTTCTCTGAGTAAATGCCCAGTAGTGGAATTGCTGGTGAAGATGTGGTACATGTATGCAATGGAATATTACTTCACCATAAAAAGAAATGAAATAAGGTCATTGTAGAGATGCAGATGGACCTGGAGACTGTCATACAGAGTGAAATAAGTCAGAAAAACAAATATCGAATATTAACGCTTACGTGTCGAATTTAGAAAAATGGTATAGATGATCTTATTTGCAAAGCAGAAACAGAGACACAAGCATACAGAACAAATGTGTGGATACCAAGGGTGAAGGATGGTTGGATAAATTAGGAGATTGGGATTGACACATCTACACTACCATATTTAAAACAGGTAACTAACGAGAACCTGCTCTATAGTATAGAGAACTCTACTCAGTGCTCTGTGGTGACCTAAATGGAAGGAAATCCAAAAAAGAAGGGATATATGCAAAGATATGGCTCATTCTATTTTCGGTACAGTAGAAATTAACACAACATTATAAAGTAACTATACTCCAAGAAAAATTAATTGAAAAATAAAAAGAGAGAATGACCAAAACAACTTAGCCAGGCTCAAAGTGAAAGTGAAGTCGCTCAGTTGTGTCCGACTCTTTGCGACCCATGGACTGTAGCCCACCAAGCTCCTCCATGTTCAGGGGTAAAATAAATATCTTTGTGGACCAGAATAAGACAGAAACTCAAAAGGCATGAGCCACAGGTCTGGAAGCAGACAAGCTTCCTGTGGGATGATATAAAATGAAAAGTTTCCCAGGAACTTCAGTCTCACGCCTAGAAACTAAGCCAAGATATCACATAGTAAAGCTTGGTATAGCTGGATGGAATGAAGTCTTCTAGTCTTGGAGACCGACTGTGTGAAGGCAGATTCATTAATGTCAAATAATTAGACAAGGTGGTAAGAGTAAACAAAAAGTTAATATAAACAGACAACAAAGGTCACAAACAGAATATGTATTCCTTCTAGAAAAAAATACAAATATACAACATATCACAATAAATATAATTGGATTATCAGACTGAATTCACACACAAAAATTTTGTGATATGCTGCTTACAGGGATTATATATGTCATTCAGCCTACTTCTCCAGTAACCTAAAAACATGTTCAATAGGTTCATGTACAAAGTGTTCATAGTGTCAGAGATGGAGATTATGGATGAGTTCAACAAGACAGTTTTCCTCTCACCAAATCTGACCTGACACCCATCACCACCAAGCACCCAACATGGTAGCAAGTTAATCACATTGGATCCCTTCTCTCATGGAGGGTGTAGCAATTTGCCTTTATATAAATATAAACTTATTCTGGATAGGAATTTCCATTCCAGTCTGCAGCACTTCTGCCAATACCATTATTAGTGAACTTAAGAATATCTTATCATTTAAGTAACAAGGCATTCATTGCTACACATATGAGGAACCCTGAATAAGAAACCCATTGTACAACAAAGGAGATGTAGCAACGGGCTCCTATCTGCAGACTCACTGGTTTTACCCTATGCCTTGCTTCTAGATATGGCTGCTATAAAACAACAATAACTGAACTGAAAGCTCTGGTATTCAACCTTGGGAAACTTTTTGTAAGAAACAGTATATGCCTTAAACCAGGAGTTCAGTTCAGTTCAGTCGCTCAGTCGTGTCCGACTCTTTGCGACCCCGTGAATTGCAGCACGCCAGGCCTCCCTGTTCATCACCATCTCCCAGAGTTCACTCAGACTCACATTCATCGAGTCCGTGATGCCATCCAGCCATCTCATCCTCGGTCGTCCCCTTCTCCTCCTGCCCCCAATCCCTCCCAGCATCAGAGTCTTTTCCAGTGAGTCAACTCTTCGCATGAGGTGGCCAAAGTACTGGAGTTTCAACTTCAGCATCATTCCTTCCAAAGAAATCCCAGGGTTGATCTCCTTCAGAATGGACTGGTTGAAATAGCAAACAGTGTTACAAATAGTCAAAATGTACAAGTTTGGGAGCTCGAAGGTAGGGGTGGTAGTAGTCCATATCAACTACACCTAATAACTCACTTAAGCAATTTCTGCTTCTCAATCCTGCCATTTTGCTTCAGTGGGTTTAACAGTCCTAGTGTTCTAGAGAGGAATGTTTAAGTGAAAGTGAAGTCGCTCAGTCGTGTCGACTCTTAGCAACCCCATGTACTGTAGCCTACCAGGCTCCTCGTTCCATAGGATTTTCCAGGTCAGAATACTGGAGTGGGTTGCCATTTATACCAGGTGTATTAAATCAGAACCTGTGACTGCCCCTGGCCATTTTGGGTTCCTCATTCCTCTAAGTTCTTCCCTGGTGGCTCAGACAGTAAAGAATCTGCCTGGATACCTGTATCTGCAGGATACCTGTATTCAATCCCTGGGTCAGGAAATCCCCTAGAGAAGGGAATGGCAACCCACTCCAGTATTCTTGCCTGGAGAGTCCCATGGACAGAGGAGCCTGGTGGGCTGCAGTCCATGGGGTCACAAAGAGTCAGACACAACTGAGCAACTTTTCACTTTCATGCCTCTAAACCAGAAGTCATTTTGAACTGGAGGATTGTGCTATTTTCCAGAAGGAAAATTGAGTTGTTGTCACATACTGAGGCAAAGAAGACTATGTCTAGAACCCAAGAGTTTTACTGAGACAAATCTTCATACTCTCTTGCTTAATAGTACTAGCCCAAAACTGCAGTAAATTAATGACTCAGATCCTACAAGCATAAACGTTTGAGTCATCTTACCAGGTAAAGCCAACTCATTGAAAAAGACTGATGCTGGGAAAAATTGAAGGCAAAAGGAGAACAGGGCGGCAGAGGATGAGATGGTTAGGTAACATCACTGATTCAGTAGTCATGAATCTGAGCAAACTCCAGGATATGGTGAAGGATAGGGAAGTCTGGCATGCTGCAGTTCATGAGGTCGCAAAGAGTTAGACACAACTGAGCAACTGAACAGCAACCAGGTAAAACACTAAGCTGCTGTGGATCAGCAGAGGGAAACGGGAGGATAGTGTAAGAGCGTGTGGCTAAGATGGACTGCTCTACCCCGTGGGAAGCTGACCCCTATGGGTCACCTTAACTGGATTGCTTTGCTCTTTAGTTTCCAGCTGAGATGGGCCTGTGCAACCAAATAGAAAGAGAAAAGAGACCAGGCTATCTATTCCCCAGCCCTTCTTCTCCAGCCAGAATTTGCAGGGTTGATTGACTTTTCTCTACCCATTGAGACAGATCTCATCCAGCAGACACTCTCCCACCAGTGCGTCTTCATATTCTGACAGTAACTTCCTCCCTTTGCCTCTTTGGGTCCAGGGATGGCAGTAGCTTCTTGGCGTTATTACATGGTCCCTTGTTCATCTCTTTTTCTTTCTTCTCAGGCTTTTATAATCAGACCCTCAAAAAACTCTTCAGTCACCCTTTTTTTTTTAATTTTATAGTACAGTATAGTTGATTTATAGCTTCCCTGGTGGCTCAGAGGTTAAAGCGTCTGCCTGCAATGTGGGAGACCTGGGTTCAATCCCTGGGNTGTTGGAGAAGACTCTTGGGAATCCCTTGGACTGCAAGGAGATCCAACCAGTCCATCGTGAAGGAAATCAGTCCTGAATATTCATTAGAAAGACTGATACTGAAGCTGAAACTCCAATACTTTGGCCACCTGATGCAAAGAACTGACTCATTTGAAAAGTCCCTGATGCGGGGAAAGATAGAAGGCAGGAGGAGAAGGGGATGACAGAGAATGAGATGGCTGGATGTCATCACCGACTCAATGGACATGGGTTTGGGTAGACTCTGGGAGTTGGTGATGGACAGGGAAGCCTGGCACGCTGCAGGCCATGGGGTCACAAAGAGTCGGACACAACTGAGCAACTGAACTGAACTGAACTGAACTGAACTCCTGCATTTCAGGCAAATTTTTTACCATTCGAGTCACCAGGGAAGCCCATATCTTCACGTATAATAGTCTGTCTGAATGAGTCTGTAAAATGTGCCTCATGTTTGGCACAGTGAGATGATGAAATGATAGGAAGAGACTGTGTGTCAAAGGACTGATGGTGGTGGAGTGGCCAATGTAAACAGAGGTAGCAGGCAGGAGATTTAGTGGTTTAAAACACTGGCTATTTATGATGCCTAAAATGTTCTTTGGAGCAGCAGACACATTTAGTTGCTCTGAAATCCATTCTGTGCTCACAGCTCCAGCTGTTTAGTGTTCATTTCTTTTCCCATGTGGTTGTATGAAGATAGAGGAAAGAAGATGAAATTCACAATTATATAATTACTGGTATTGGTGTCACTAGGAATTGATTATAAAAATATGCATATCTGTAAACTTATCCCAAGTATTTTGAGGGTTGCTTTTGCCTCATTTATTATTACTCTGTTCTATTAGAAGTCTAAAGAAAAACTTATAAATATGCTGGTAAGTGTTTCATCAATACAACTATCATATTATTATCTACCAGTTGATTCTATATATAGTGCTGTATATGCTCTTGCAAAGTAAATGGAAAACTTGGATCGTATGAGAACTAATACTACTAGAAATGGTACCATTTGCTTTTGTTTCTCCATTTATATACTAAAATCGTTTTCAAGCCAAGTATTGTGTGTGATGTGCTTCTCATCCCCAACTCACCATATATGTCTATTAGTTGTAAACATTCTTATCCTTCCATAATGATAGAAATACCTTAACATCAAGGGCACCATAATCAAATAGAGATTTATATTCAAAGAAAACAAAAAATGTCTTGTTTGGTTTTGTCTCTATGATCATGCACACAAGATAACAATTTTCCTTAATCTTCCACCTTCATTAAATCTTAGTCTCAGTATAAAAAAATACATGCAAACTCCATATGCAGCAACCTCTCTTTTTCTTCTGACCTCAATCCCTAATCATAAAACCCATGAAACTTTAAAAGTGAATTATTTCTTACCATATGGGATCTGAGAATAAGATCAAACCCAACCTAGACAAATGCCATGCAGCAAGTCGACAACTGCTCCTGGAGTCCTGGGCAATGCCTGGGAGAGTGCCTGCCAGGACCTACTGTTTTCAAACGAGTTTCATTTCTCTAACAATTTAAATCTGCCAAGAGAAAACCGAGACAATCAAGCTTCGTGCCAAAAAGCCCCAAGCTTAAGCTAGAGTTGTATCCTCTCTTTAGCCTGCTGATGAGCGAGGGAGCAGGGGGAGAGGAAAGGATAAAGATTCATAATGAGCAGGACAGAGGCTCAGGATACATTTGGAAGGCCACAACATGATGGTGGCCTGCCCGAATTATGTTACTTGGTGGAGCTTCATATCCAGAACAGAAAACACCTTCGTCCTTTCTCTTTACAAACTCCCACTACATTTGGGGTTGGATGTTGTCTGGAGTATATCTTCTTCCCATCTTATCCCTGCCAGAACTGTGTTAACAGACAGACATCCTATCAGAGAGGCTGCTCCCTGCTGGTTCAATTTTGGAACAACGTTTTGGTGCCAAGGAAAGTTTCCCAAGGAAGACTCAGAATTGCCCTGCTCTCTGTGTTCTGCCCTTTTCCTTCCTTACATCACCTCAAACTCACCCACAGAAAGGAGGTTTGTCATACTATCACATGGACTCCAGTTTGTGAGCAGAGGAGAGAAAAGGAGAGGGCTAGCAGTGGCTTCCTAAACTAGAGAGCCATATGCACTAAGAAAGAGTGAGAACCTCCTTTGCCAACCTGGCACCAGCCTTCCTGGCACCTCAGGTTTCAGAAATGAGACCCACTGTTTCCTTCCACAGGTCCAGGTGGTAAAAATCTATAGTTTATCCAAGTAGACACCTTCAATCATGATACCAAAATGACAATAAAAGGAGATAAAAGGTAGTTGTTGTAAATCTACAAATGGGCTACAATATTTTCAGAATCACAAGTTTAATATCTTTGCTGATTTCTACAGTAGATGAAATATAATCTTGTGACTCATACCGCTCTGGATTCAAATCTCGGCTACACACCAACTAGGTCTGTGACTTTAGACAACCTATAATTTGTCTGAGTTTGGGCTCCATCTTTTTCTAAAAGGAGCATAAATATCTTATTTCACAGAATAACTGTAAAATGAAACATGCGATGATTGATTAAAGTAAACAGAATTGTTGCAAAGTTATTACTAATAGACGGTAAGCTCTAAGTAAATGATAGCTATTAGTAGTTTTCTATTTGGGATAAAAATATGATATTAAACGATCTCACTTATTTTGCTCTTAATCACTGGAAATATTTTGCTTTTGAAATTCTTTCAGGAGATTTTCTCTCAATAATCTTCAATTAATCCTGGAAAATCCATTACTTACTACATGACATCAGAGTAGAAAAGAGCTTTAAAAAATCACAGTTGAGAGTGAATTTGAAACAGACTGTGTTGGGAGTAAACTGAGATGACCTTTCTGGAGGATGATTGGGTAATAATACTTGTAAAGTAATCAGAATTCCATTTCTAGAGATGAGTCCAAAAGGCATGATCAAGATATGGCTCTAATGATACTCACTGCAATTTGCTAAAAGTTAGAAAGCTTGGAACTGACATATATGCATTAATATTTATAAAACTGATAACTAATGAGAACCTGATATATAGCACAGGGAACTTTACTTAATGCTCTTTGGTGGCCTAAATGAGAAGGAAATCTAAAAGAGAGAATATATGTATACATGTAGCTGATTCACTTCACTGATTTACAACAGAAACTAATACAACATTGTAAGGCAAGTATACTCCAATAAAAAATTAAATTTTTTAAAAATTAGAAAGCCTGTGTATGCATCCTGAGGAAGATAGCTTAAATATATACTTTATAATATATACAGTGAAGCATTATGTAGCCTTTAAAAATATTGTAGAAAAAGCTCCAGGAGATGGTGAAGGACAAGGAAGCTTGGCGTGCTACAGTCCATGCCTTCTCAAAGAGACCAACTTAGTGACTAAACAACAACAAAGTAAAACAACATTTCAGTATCTCCTTCATATATATATTAATGTTAATATGTATGTTTCCTAAAGAAAAAGTATTAAAAGGATACATGCCAAAAGATTAATATCTTTATAGAAGTACAAATGGTTTACTTGATTTTGATGTTTAGCTTTTGCTTTTCTGAGATTTAAATTATGATTTTTTTTTGCAGAATATGAATTGGTTGGCAATCTTAAAAAATATAAATGAATTTTCTTGAATTCTAATATTTTTATATTTCATTGAAAATTTGGAAATGTAAATAATAATGTCCATATACCTAAGCATAAGTCCACGCACACCAACCTACACATTGTTTATTCATATTTTCCCCCCAAATGCCAGTATATTCATATACAATATATTTACATAAAGAGGCATACTTGTAGTGATAAATGAAAAAGTCCTACTTTTTCATAGAAAAATTGTGTATTTCTTCAAATATTCCCTTAAAACCACCAATTTTAAACTCAATTTAAGAAACAGTTTCAGAATATCTTTTCACGTCTCCTCTTTGTAAAGTCTTGAAATGCTGCTGACCTTGCATAACAATTTTTCCCTTACAACATATTAATTATTGTTCTGGCACCTCTGGCCTACTCATGAAATCAATGAAGTGTGAAATGTCTCTGTGCAGAGTAATATTTCATATTTGGTACTTTACGTATTAATTACTTTTCTGTTTTTGCTACATCCAGTCAGAAAAAAAAAATCACCTACTTCATTTTGTAATGAACTGTCAATGAGGAAAACAGAAAAACAGCAAAGGAGTCACATTTGCTGACCTATTAAAAGCCCCTCAGAGAAGAGATACTTCTAAACCCTTCTGTTGTCACGGCACCTTCTTAAGTAAGCCTGCTGCTTACTAAGGAAGACCCTTCTCATAAGCCGTGAGTGGCTTTCTTGTGCTTAAAATAACAGATGTGAGGTCTCAGAAACAAGTAATCTAAGTCATATCATTGTTTTGAGCCTGAATTCCACAATAAAATCTAAAATACAAAGTCTTACTCAATGCTAACAAAAGAAGGTACACAGAGTGCAATTCAAAACTTTAATACTTTGCCAGGTTATCATCTGCGAAGAGANACAGATGTGAGGTCTCAGAAACAAGTAATCTAAGTCATATCATTGTTTTGAGCCTGAATTCCACAATAAAATCTAAAATACAAAGTCTTACTCAATGCTAACAAAAGAAGGTACACAGAGTGCAATTCAAAACTTTAATACTTTGCCAGGTTATCATCTGCGAAGAGAAAAATATGAGAAGAAGCTAGATGTATTCAAGTTCCGTTTAGTTGCCATTTCAGCTGCTCAACGGTTAAATCAGTTTGACAATCTGAAAGGAGCAATTTTAATCCTGAATTCTAAGAGCTTGTGCATTCTCTCCCTCTCTCTCCTTAATGTCAGTCATTCAGCCTGAACAAAAAAATTCAGGTGTGACATTTCTTGATTCAAGAGCTGTGTTAAGCAGTTATAAAACTGCTGTAATTTACAGCGAAGAATAAAACTAACCTAAGAGACCTCGGCCCCAATTTGCTAAAACTTATTACACCTCATTGGCCACTGAATAGCCAAAAGAAGAAAAAAGAATTAAAAAAACTTATCTGAATAAGAAACTTTACTAGCATTAGCTTAATGAGAAATGATTGGCTTAAAATTGCTCTGGCTACATAGATAAGTTCAGGTTAATACTATTTACGATGTTATGATATCCTATTTCCTGAGTTATATAAAAGCCAAAGCAGTTACTAAAACAATACTAATGAGTCGATAGATGTTTTCAGGTGTGTCTGACTCCTGAGTCTGGTTAAATATCTTAGTATGATGTATTTAGTTCTCTACTGAATATCCCAGCTGTTGAATGAATATGTTAAAATACATATATATGCACAATTATCTTAAGCTATAGTGACATTGAGACTATAGATATACCAGTTGTGTTGATTTCATTCACCTGTTTCTTTACAATGCTATGAGCATGCTACACAAATGACCAAATGAACAAGCTACCTTAATAACACTTGTGAACAATACCCCACAGCTCTGCAAAGGAGAATGCATTATCTGGGTTTTCCACCATTTTCAAAACATGTTTTCAAGGAGAATCTGCTGCTGTACTGTGTGTTCCCTTTTGCCAAAATAATTTGGGTAATGCTAAGACATGGGCTAAACTCACAGTCAAAATGTCACTATGTAAAAGAAAAGTAACAAATGGTTGGTTTACAATAAATTAACATTCTTGGCCCAAAATACTGCTAATATTCTCAAAAATGAATCCATAATGGTATATTTAGTGAGGTGACTTATTTCCCCACAGTTTTCTAATTCTGTATTAACAGGTATGTAATACATAGTGTTTATAGTACAAAACACCCATAGAGGTCGGTATTTAGACTAGAAAAGAAACATAGTCCTAAAGAATGATTTGGATAAGTCACATTTACATGTGTAACAATCAGTCGCAATATCACATGACTTCTATATCTGATAACTTTCTAGAATATGGGTCAGATACTAAAAACTGTGCATGTGTGTATGCTAAGTCGCTTTAGTCATGTCCAACTCTTTGCAACCCTTTGGACCATAGCAGCCAGGCTTCTCTGTCCTTGGGGATTCTCCAGATGACAAGAATACTACAGTGGGTACCAACCCTCCTTCACGGGTCTTCCTAACCCAGGGATCAAACCTGCATCTCTTACGTCTCCTGCATTAGCAGGAGGGTTCTTTACCACTAGTGCTACCTGGAAAGCCCACTAAAAACCATATCTGCGGCTAAAGAGGAAAGAAACATTCAAAGAAATTAAATACAGACAAATCTAGCAAATACTTTGGAAAATCTACAAAAACTTTCCTTAAGAAACAGATAAAATAAACAAAGCCAACCCCTCTTTACCTTATCACTAACTCCACCCTCATCACTCAAGAGGTTAATATGTATTTGCTTTCTATTTTAGGTTGCTTACTCATTTTGCTTTGGCATAGTCAATGAAGTAGATGTTTTTCTGGAACTCTCTTGCTTTTTTGATGATTCAGCAGATGTTGGTAATTTGATCTCTGGTTCCTCTGCCTTTTCTAAAACCAGCTTGAACATCCAGAAGTTCATGGTTCACTGATTGCTGAGCCTGGCTTGGAGAATTTTGAGCATTAATTTACTAGTGAGTGAGATGAGTGCAATTGTGTGGTAGTTTGAGCATTCTTTGGCATTGCCTTTCTTTGGGATTGGAATGAAAACTGACCTTTTCCAGTCCTGTGGCCACTGCTGAGTTTTCCAAATTTGCTGGCATATTGAGTGCAGCACTTTCACAGCATCATCTTTCAGGATTTGAAAGAGCTCAACTGGAATTCCATCACCTCCACTAGCTTTTTTCATAGTGATGCTTTCTAAGGCCCACTTGACTTCACATTCCAGGATGTCTGGCTCTTGGAAGGAAAGTTATGACCAACATAGATAGCATATTAAAAAGCAGAGATATTACTTTTCCAACAAAGGTCCGTCTAGTCAAGGCTATAGTTTTTCCAGTGGTCATGTATGGATGTGAGAGTTGGACTGTGAAGACAGCTGAGCGCTGAAGAATTGATGCTTTTGAACTGTGATGTTGGAGAAGACTCTTGAGAGTCCCTTGGACTGCAGGGAGATCCAACCCGTCCATCCTAAAGGAGACCAGTCCTGGGTGTTCATTGGAAGGACTGATGCAGAGGCAGAAACTCCAATACTTTGGCCACCTCATGCAAAGAGTTGACTCATTGGAAAAGACTCTGATGCTGGGAGGGATTGGGGGCAGGAGGAGAAGGGGACGACAGAGGATGAGATGGCTGGATGGCACCACCGACTCGATGCACATGAGTTTGGGTGAACTCCGGGAGTTGGTGATGGACAGGGAGGCCTGTTGTGCTGCGATTCATGGGGTCGCAGAGAGTCGGACATGACTGAGCGACTGAACTGAGCTGAACTCATTTTGCAACTGGTATGTTGGTACAGCTAATTATAAAAAAATCTGCATGAATATATATATGTACACACACACACATATATAAAGGTGATTTTAAGTAAGTTTAAAAGCAAATCATTTCTTGCCTTTTTTAGTTTGTAGAGTTAAATTGAGTTGATTCGAGAACTATTAAAGAAAATGAACAATGTATGTTCTGCTTAGAACACAGACAGTATAATTTCAGAGTAAAATCAGAAGACTAATGAATAGAAAGAGGCCAAAGGTTAACACTGGGAAGCAGAAATCACTTCTCATAAATTGTTGCCTTATAAAAATAAAAGGCTAACTCTTTTCTTTTGTTCAAGGTATAATTGTCCACCCTTGCTACTACCCATGGCAGTTATATAATACACTATGGCAGGGGAAAAAATGAAGTTTGGATTTGAATGCCCAAAGATGGAGGCAGTATCATTCAACCAAAGCTTTCAACACTGAAGTGTTTGTATTATTAATACCCTCTGAAATTTACTATAGTGACTAATTTGCCATAGTCACTGGACAGAAATCGTGTAGCATGATTTACACTACTACAAAATCTTTACTAACTTGGGCACCATAAATTTGATCATTTAATAATTTAGTGCTAAATCTCTTCTTTTAATGAAAGGAGGGCGATCATGATTATTATTAATGCTATTTTTAGTTAGTTTTAAATTATGCCATTATGATAAAACATTCTACTTAATTTAATATTTCAACTCAAAATTAATTTCCAAAGTCTTTAATTCTAGTCAGTCTGCATAATTACAAGGTATTATAATACACTTGCAATTGAATCTCTAAAGTGCATTGAACAATAGAGAATGTTAAGTGGATATCTTATTTAGATACTGCAGCTTAGAGTTGGTCTTGCTTCTTCAGCACCCCAACAGACAGCATTCTAATTAAGAAATTAAAAATCTCTTTCATTCTTAAGAAGAAGTAAACAATGGATAAAGCTCTTTATATCATATTCTGACAAAAACATTGCATAATTTTAAAGTACTGTCATGAGTTTTCTTTTTAAAGAAAAGCATGTTTTTTGAAAAATAAACAACAGTTAACATAGCACCTCAAAAAGCTCTCTTGTGCCATCTTCCAATTTACAGTATCTGATGAGTGGAAAGTGAATTTTGGCATTTAGTGGAGAGTGGTCGTTCTTTCCCATGTTGACAGGTGTTACTGTGAAAGCAACTTGCAACTTAAGACCACCATCTACTGGCTCTGCCCAATGCTGCAAAAGCTCTTAGTGTCATATGCAAGTGATTCTAAATATGCCCGACTGAAAAATCTACACTCTTGCAAAGAATTTACTAAACTGGTCTCCTACTTTCTAATCAGTAATTTGTTATTTAATTTCCACATTCTTAAAGGCATTCACCATTCCTCAAGAAAATAACTGGAATCTGTTGTTATATGTTATTACTCCGGAAGTTGGTGATGGACAGGGAGGCCTGGCATGCTGCGATTCACGGGGTCGCAAAGAGTCAGACACGACTGAGTGACTGAACTGAACTGATTAAGTACAGATTTTTTTTTTTCACATAATGAACCTGGTACCACTGCTTCAGACTTGGTGTATGCCCTGCCATAGACAAAGATACCTGATGTCAGTCAGGATTCGATTTAGAACTAGAAAGATACTTCTTGAATGATACCCTTTCATACTAATTCATATTGCCTTTCATTACTTTGGAGGATACTACTGCCAGGAAAAGGATATGAAATAGGAACCTAGGGTTACTACCTTTTAAGTTACTCTGGTGATTTCCAGAGAGATGTAAAAGTTGAGTTAAATATCCTAAGAGCTTCTTTTTTATCTCTGTTCCTTCTCAATTGAGCTTTTCTGATTTTAAGTTTAGGAACAAGGTATTACATTTGTGAAAGCTTTTTCAAGTACTATCCCACCTATCCTGGGAAAAGGTTATTTGTTGCTTTCCAAGTCCTTCAAATCACATTACTCATTCAGTCAACAAATATTGGTGAAAGGCCCCTAGGCTTTATGGCAGTTAATTGGGCTGCACTTGTAAGTAAAAATCATGATTTCAATGAACATAATTAAGACTTAAATATATATTTATTTATATGTTCCTTGTTTCTACAAAAAAATACAAATATGCCACTGTAATCAGTTATCTAGTACTCATATTAAAAACAATCTTTTTAGATTTTACAAAATTATGTGTCCTCACCTCCAAGTCCCACCATTTGGAAGACATGCATAGCTAGTGAGGTCACTTTTGATCACAAACAGATTAAATGACCATAGGTCTATTCTGAGCCCTCTGTTTCTCTCCATAGATCCTGCGAAGTTTGCATATACCCATGGCGATTTTCTACTTTCTTGAGTGTTCCCAGTATCCAGATTTGAAATCATGCCTCAGCGTTTTTGATTAAAATAGAAGCAGTGAGACAAATTCCATCTTTCCAATACTAAATCTATCAGTTTACCAGTTGTTGTTCAGTCGCTCAGTCAGTATTGTCTGACTCTTTGTGATCCCATGGACTACAGCACACCAGGCTTCCTGTCCTTCACTGTCTTCTGGAGTTTGCTCAGTGTCCATTGAGTCAGTGATGCCAGTTTACCAGAACCTCTGTTGATTCTGTCTTCTTGCCAGGTTCAGTGGAAGATAGGTCCCTCTGATCAAAAGCCATGTCTCTATTGAACCCTTCATATCTCAGCCCTAGGATTCTCAAAAAATTTCCTCATGCAATTAGAACTCTCTTTAGATTGCATTGTCAGTTATCCCATCTCCCTGGGATCATTCTCGTTAGCATACAAAGAACCATTAGTCTTGTGTATTATAAAATCTTAACACTCTGCTCTCTGCTACCCCAGTGTTCTCCCCCCTTCATAGCAAAATTTCTTTAAAAATTTGTCTATATTCTCTGCCTCTATTTCCTCACCTCCCATTTGTTTCTTCATACTGTTCCAGTAGGCTTTCTGCCATCAACCACTGAGCTTGCACATTGAGATCAACAATCATTTACATGCTTTCTCATCCAGCAGTAACATTTCTGTTCTCATCTTTATAGCCCACTCAGGAGCATCAGACCATTCTGTCCTGGAAAGCCTTTCTGTTTTTGAATCTAAGATACTTCACTCTGCTCAATTTTCCCCCTGTCATTCCTGGCCACTCCTTTGCTGTCCCCCTATTCTCAGTTCAGTTCAGTTCAGTTGAGTCGCTCAGTCGTGTCCAACTCTTTGCAACCCCATGAATTGCAGCATGCCAGGCCTCCCTGTCCATCACCAACTCGCAAAGTTCACTCAAACTCAAATCCATTGAGTCAGTAATGCCATCCAGCCATTTCATCCTCTATCGTCCCCTTCTCCTCCTGCCCCCAATCTTTCCCAGCATCAGGGTCTTTTCCAGTGAGTCAACTCTTCTCATGAGGTGGCCAAAGTACTAGTTTCAGCTTTAGCATCATTCCTTCCAAAGAAATCCCAAGGCTGATCTCCTTCAGAATGGACTGGTTGNTGAACTGTGGTGTTGGAGAAGACTCTTGAGAGGCCCTTGGACAGCAAGGAGATCCAACCAGTCCATCCTAAAGGAAATCAGTCCTGGGTGTTCATTGGAAGGACTGATGTTGAAGCTGAAACTCCAATACTTTGGCCACCTGATGCGAAGAGCTGACTTATTTGAAAAGTCTCTGATGCTGGGAATGATTGAAGCCAGGAGGAGAAAGGGACGACAGGGGATGAGATGGTTGGATGCCATCACCGACTCAATGGAGATGAGTTTGAGTAAACTCTGGGAGTTGGTGATGGGCAGGGAGGCCTGGTGTGCTGTGGTCCATGGGGTTGCAAAGAGTCAGACATGACTGAGCAACTGAACTGATAGAAGAGAAAAAGGTATGCTGGGAAAGCAAAAGCTATTGATATCCTCTCTAAACATAATAGCCTATATTTGTATAATTCTTTATAAATTGAACAGTTTTGACATCCTAAATCTCATATAATTCTCACTATTGGAACTCAAAAATAAATTCAGCCTCAGTCCAGGATTCGTTCACCCTTACCTTAGTTGCCCATTCTTTCTTCCTATCTTTGTTTCCTTGACCTTCATTTCATTTGCTAAGAACTAGCCTCTTTTTAGGTACAGTTCAAGGCTTACTGTCTCCCTGGAGACTTTTCAGATTGCCCTAGATTTCTATCCTCACTTCTTTCTAGGAACTTCTACAGAAGTTATTTGTATCTGACTTAGCATTGTCTTCTTGCATTATAATCTGTGTATTTTTATGTAAATGATCTAAATCACCAAGAAAATGACTCAGGTGTAGCCTGTATTGCACCTTGAGAACTTCTCAGTGTATCCCAAGTTGAAAAAGGTCTATGCACATTCACTGGTACTGGCCGTCTGAGAGGAAACAGATGTATCTGAAGGAACAAATCTTTTAGTCTTTTCTCCTCTTCCACCGAACCCTTATCTCCCACCTGACAGCATCTGAGATTTGGTTTAGGCAGGAAGGCCAGGGGTATTTCCTGTTACCTGAGAAGTCCTGGGTTATCTCCTCTAAGATCTTGCTGGCTAACACCCTGGAAAGTAATGTGGTTCTGAGATAAGCAGATATAAAACAGATTTACCACACATTTTGACATTCATTAACTCATTAGATCATGTAATTTATCCAAGATACTCTCTTAGGCACACAGAGAGGCTCAGAAGCTCTGGCCAGCACTGGGTTCTAGAGCCAAGACTGGTCATCATCGCAAAGTGATGGCCTGGAGTTGAGACAGCGACAGCATCACCTTCTAATCTACTATGTAATTAACTTAGTTGTTATGTTTGTGCTTAATTGTCTGTCACTCCAAATATAACATAGACTCCTCAAGATCAGAGGTTTTTATAGCTCAAGTCTCTATAATAGCATCTGGTACAAAGCAGGTGCTCAACCCATATTTGTTGAAAGAGTGAATGGATGATAAATCCAGAAGAACATCCTAAAGTTCAGTAGACTCAGCAACTACAAGGATGGTCTACAGCATCAAGCCCATATGGAGAAGACAACAAAGAGGTTAGGCCAGGAGTGGTTATGTGAGATCTTGGAACCAAGAGGCAGGGTGCAGTTTTTAGGGCCTCTGGTCTTGTGCATCATGGACAAGGATAAGGGATATTGAGAAAGCTGACATAATCAATAGCATTTTTTTAACATTTTTTTTTAATGTGGACCATTTTTAAAGTCTATTGAATTTGTTACAATATTGCTTCTGTTCTGGTTTTTTGGTCATGAGACATGTGGAATTGTAGCTCCCCAATCAGGGATCGAACCCACACCTCCTGCACTGGAAGGCAGTCAACCACTAGACCAGCAGGGAAGTCTTCAGTAGCAACTGTTCTGCATAAACAAAGAAGACATTGTTCTCTTTTCTAGATGGGGAAATGAAGAAGTCATACTTTCCAGGTTACACAGCAAGCAAATTAACAACCCAGGTTACAAATCAACAACCCAGGATTTAGGCAAAATTCAGTTCAATTCAGACAAACATTGAAGAGAGCCAGTTACACATGTGTTATAACTCTGGTTCCACCACTCACTCATTATATGACCCAATTCCAGTCATACATATACTCTAAGCCTCAATTTCTCAACTGTCACATGAGAGTAATTGTAGTACATAACTCCTAGATCTGTTGGGAAAATTAAATAAGAAAATTTATGCAAAGTACTTGGCTCAGTGCCTAGCACATAGTATGGAAATAATATGCATTACTATTGTAATCATTATCGCTGGTATTTCAAATATTTATTGAGAACCTATCAATACTATAAAGGATGTGAAAAAAGTGAAAGTTGCTCAGTCGTGTCCTACTCTTTGCAACCCCATGGACTGTACAGTCTATGGAATTCTCCAGGCCAGAATACTGGAGTAGGTAGCCTTTCCCTTCTCCAAGGGATCTTCCCAACCCANAGGATGTGAAAAAAGTGAAAGTTGCTCAGTCGTGTCCTACTCTTTGCAACCCCATGGACTGTACAGTCTATGGAATTCTCCAGGCCAGAATACTGGAGTAGGTAGCCTTTCCCTTCTCCAAGGGATCTTCCCAACCCAGGTATCAAACCCAGGTCTTCTGCATTGCAAGTGGATTCTTTACCAGCTGAGCCACAAGTGAAACCCAAGAATCCTGGAGTGGGTAGCTTATCCATTCCCCAACAGATCTTTCCAAACCAGGAATCAAATTGGGGTCTCCTGAATTGCAGGCAGATTCTTTACCAACTGAGCTATGAGGGAATACTAAGGATATAAATATCAAAAGGATGCAATTTCCAGCTTTCAGGTGTCTGATAGTCTAGGTCTCAAGCAGATACCTTTTTAAAAAAATGAGTAATAAGTAGTAGTGATAAGACCAAAAATCAACACAGGGAAAACACCACTATTATACCCTGAGAGGTCCAGAAGGCTTCCTAGCAGAAATAACTGGAGACACATCCCATAGAATTATCTAGGAGTTTTTCAGGCAAAGAAATATGAACAGGTATTATCATCAGAGAATGGAATGAACAAAGAGATACACACAGGGTGATTAGAAGCAGTTTTTGAGAGATGAGGTTGAAGAAATAGAAATGGGGTAATTCAGGGCCTTGTATGTTAGGAAATTTGAACCTTCTTCTTTTGGCAATGGGAATGAGTAGGGTGTGTTTAAGAAATAATACAGTGTGGTCAGATGTCCATTGGCTAGATCCCTGGTGACTGAGTATAAGATGAATTTGAAGAGTACAAGAATAGGAATAGGGATTTCAGTTGGAGTGTTACTGCAAAAGTCCAAGTGGGAGACAATAAGAGACAAAATAAGGTAGTGGAGCAGGAGATGTCAAAGAAAAATCCCTAGAACTGGTTAACTGGGTAGGGTTCAGGTTGAAGCTGGTAGGGGAGATAGCCATGGGGTATCCAAGAAACAGAAAGAAAAGAAAGGGAAGCTTCTGCCAGCCAAATTTCTCTCTAGAAAAGTTTGCAGATAAATCAGTCCAGGATATCTGGTGAGACAAGAGTTCACTCTTAGCTGCTCTCACGGTGTGTCATATGCCTGTCTCTTTCTTCATGATGGTTGTGGATATGTTTTTGAGAACTTACCAGCCTCCACTGATTCTTACTGTCTTTTTAGTCAACTTTTGCACTTAAAAAAAAATTTAATTTCCATTTTATTTATTTTACAATACTGTATTGGTTTTGCCATACATCAACATGAATCCACCACGGGTGTACATGTGTTTCCAATCCTGAATCCCCCTCCCACCTCCCTGCCCATACCATCTCTCTGGGCCATCCCAGTACACCAACCCCAAGCATCCTGTATCCTGTATCGAACCTAGACTAGCAATTCATTTCTTATATGATATTATACATGTTTCAATGCCATTCTCCCAAATCATCCCACCCTCTCCCTCTNCCCCCTCCCACCTCCCTGCCCATACCATCTCTCTGGGCCATCCCAGTACACCAACCCCAAGCATCCTGTATCCTGTATCGAACCTAGACTAGCAATTCATTTCTTATATGATATTATACATGTTTCAATGCCATTCTCCCAAATCATCCCACCCTCTCCCTCTCCCACAGGGTCCGAAAGACTGTTCCATACATCTGTGTCTCTTTTGACGTCTCACATACAGGGTTATTGTTACCATCTTTCTAAATTCCATATATATGTGTTAGTATACTGTATTGGTGTTTTTCTTTCTGGCTTACTTCCCTCTGTATAATTGGCTCCAGTTTCATCCACCTCATTAGAACTTATTCAAATGTATTCTTTTTAATGGCTGAGTAATACTCCATTGCATATTTTGCACTTTAAATATATTCTCCTTACAAGCAAGAACAAAATCAAAGGAGCAAGATTTCCCAGCAGAAGCAAGAAAATTAGAAGGCAACGTTTTAATTAATTATTATAAAATGGATTAGATGCCCTAATTCTCAGTTTCTATAGCTGATAAATGGAAATAGAAAAAAATCAATGCCTTCCCTTCCTACAATTGAGCAAGACATTGAAGGAATTTTAGCAAAAGACCAAAAATGTAATAAAATATTCTAGTCCTTTTTAAACCTATCAAATGTATTGCTTAATCAATGTATTGATTAAGCATTGATTTAAGGTCTCCTCTCCTTATACTGGAAGGTTCTTAAACATAATTAAATTAATAAGTATTTGCTAGTGTCAAACAGAGTGCCAGACTTACTGTAGACATAACATATTACTACAGCATATCCTCTTAAATCCTAAATCACCTAGCTTTGAGGATCTCCTCACTTTTACTGAAATCTTTTCACTTTTCCTTTCCATTAGTTTTCAAACATCTCAATTTTATAATCTTTATCCATAGTAAACTAGAACCCTAGTATATTTTCACAATTTGAGATTGTGATTGCACACTTAGATTTCAGGAGAATCTGCTATCTTTATACAAACATCAAATACAAATGCTAAATCAGTAAAACATGTATAAAAATCAATGTAACTTTGCAAAGTCTATATCTTATTCATTTTATGGTATACATGACAAAAGAGAAGCTGATTATATTTTCATTAAATGAAGGAGTTAAATATTATCTTACCGGGGAGAAGGCAATGGCAAGCCACTCCAGTACTCTTGCCTGAAAAATCCCATGGGTGGAGGAGCCTGGTAGGCTGCAGTCCATGGTGTTGCTAAGAGTCGGACATGACTGAGCAACTTCACTTTGACTTTTCACTTTCGTGCATTGGAGAAGGAAATGGCAACCCACTCCAGTGTTCTTGCCTGGAGAATCCCAGGGACAGGGGAGCCTGGTGGGCTGCCGTCTATGGGGTCGCACAGAGTCAGACATGACTGAAGCAACTTAGCAGCAGCAGCAGCAGAAGACAAAGTCTCTGTCTGGTAGACTATCATTCCTAAAATGATACTCAACCTGTAGAATATTGCCTTTCTTATGATAGAATTCATTCTCATTCAAATTCTTCATCTTCTCTCCCTACGACAAACATTTATCTTCCTCAGAAATCTCCACAATGAAACTATATACTGTGACAATTGTATGCAGGGACAGAACTTGGTCTCTATCTTTTCCAAATGATGAGGAATACAGATGAGACTATATATCAACTTGACAATGTGTGTGTACTGTACAACAATGAGCACTGGACAGAAGAAATCTACAGAAATCTCCGTGAGGAGAGAATATTAGAATGTTGCTGTTGTTCAGTTGCTAAGTCATGTCCAGCACTTTGTGACCCCATGAACTACAGCAGCACACTAGGCTCCCCTGTCCTTCACTATCTCCTGGAGTTTGCTCAAATTCATGTCCATTTAGTCAATGATGCTATCTAACCACCTCATTGGAAAAGACTCTGATGTTGGGAAAGATTGAAGGCAAAGGAAGAAAAGGGCAGCAGAGGATGAGTATTAGAATAGAATTACTTAAATTTAGCAACAAAATTCTTCTAAGTAACTATTATCTACCCTAAAGGTAGCTACTTACAGATTCTATTTCTTTCAAACCATCAACAATTAGGTCCTGCAGTAGTATGAAGTATCCATCATAAGTCCTAGTTTTCAGTCTTTAGGAAATTAACATATAGCTTTTCCCTAGAAAGGGAAATAAAAGGGAAATAAACTATGTTAAGTTTCTTCTCTGTATGGGGCTGCAGATTAAATACTTTTATTAATATTACATAAAGCTGTGACCACTAAGAGAACAGCCATCTCAAATGTATTGCTCAAGGCTGTATCCAGAGCTGAGTAGCACCAAACATATGTCCAATAACATTCATAGCTAAGATGGTTGGGTACTTATTATTTTCTGTGCACTGTTGTAAGCACTAATTCATTTGATTCTCACAACCATGCTATACAGTAGGTATTGTATCCATTTTACAGATGAGAAAACTGAGGGTAAGAGAAGTTAAGTAATTTGCCCAAAGTCACATAGGTAGCAGAGTTGGGATGCAAACCTGTCCCCCATATTGCCTCACTATGTTAAACTTACCACATGAACAAATCAACATTGTTTCCTTCAGGAACTGGGGACTGTTTATATTGATATAGTTCTGAGACTGATGCAAATATACTTTTTCCAAAGTTGTGGTGCTTACCTTCTATTGCACAAATCAAGCAATAAGTTTCCTCTCTTGCTTTGTAAATCCCAGGTAAAAGCTCTTTCTCCCACACTTCACCTCTTGTTCTTCACAGCTCAGTACTAATCATCAGCCATAATGCAGTGTAGAATTGCCAACACCATCCCGATGATGTAGTTATTTCCAATTGGCACTTGGGAGCAGTGAGGATAGGAGGCATTACTCATAGCCAAGAGTACAGATGTTTCTAATTGCTTTCCATTACCAAGAATAACAGCTGTTTACATCTATCAGCAAATAATTCACAAGAGCTCCAGACTATTAAGATAACACACCCCACCTGGTCACCATCACAAGTTGTCAAGGCCAAGATAGAGGCTGCCAGAAACCCCTTCTGCATCTCTGTTCATCAACTGACAGCATGTGTCACCTTCAGATATCCTTATGCTACCCCACAAGCTCTGGCTTCTTGGTGGCCTGACACATCAAATGGACATATGGATTCTTCATGGCTTTGCAGTAAATGTTTTATGGTTATCTTGCAGCCAAGGGCAGCTGACACGGAGGAGCAGGGGACTTGCAAATAGCCTGATGAAAGAATTTTTGCACTTCTTTTTTTTTTTTTCACAGAAGAGGAGGAAGTGTTCTGCTTAGAGGAGTTTCTCAGCTGCAATGTACTTAACTTCCTTTAATGCACCAACACATTGCATTGGGTGACAGATTATGCATTCAATAGCATCCCAGGGACCTGGTCACGTGCTTGGAAATAATACCCCCAAATGGACAGACAGTGTTAACAGTTCAGTGAACTTTATGACACAGTTTTTTGGGCACAAAAGAATACAAATATCACAACACATCATAGATATTTGGAGTTAAAAACACCAGTAGTACCTCCTTGCCAATGCAACATTGATCATACTACATGGGGTTTCATTGTTGTTGTTTTTTATTTCCTTTTCCAGCCTAGTTTAAAGTGACTCAGGCAATTGGTCTCTACTATTTTTTCTTTCCCATGGAGACTCTATCAGTGTCTCAATGCAACTTTGTTTCCAGCTACCTCTGAATTTATGTCTAAAATTGTTTTTCCATACATTCAAATACATATTTTTTTAATCCATGGGTTTTTCAACCTACAAAAATAAGAGTATCAGCTATTGAGTTGGCCAAAAATTTCATTCGTGTTTTTCCATAAGATGTTATGGAAAAATTCAACCAACTTTTAGGCCAACTCAATATTTAAAGCTACATGGAGACCCAGGTGGCTCAGTGGTAAAGAATCTCCCTGCCAAGCAGGAGATGGAGGTTTGATTCCTGGGTTGGGAAGGACCCCCTGGAGAAGGAAATGGCAATCTACCCCAGTATTCTTACCTGAGAAATCCCATGGACAGAGAAGCCTAATGGGTTATAGTCCATGGGGTCACAAAATCAGACACGATTGGGCAACTAAGCTACAACAGATTATCTACACAACTATTTAAACTGAAAATTTTCCTTTTGGCTGTGATATTTTGTCTCTAGAGCTATTAATTCCTCCCTTCCTTGGCACCCCACTCCAGTACTCTTGCCTGGAAAATCCCATGAGCCGAGGAGCCTGGTGGGCTGCAGGCCATGGGGTCGCGAAGAGTTGGACACGACTGAGCGACCTCCCTTTCACTTTTCACTTTCATGCATTGGAGAAGGAAATGGCAACCCATTCCAGTGTTCTTGCCTGGAGAATCCCAGGAACGAGGGAGCCTGGTGGGCTGCCGTATGTGGGGTCGCACAGAGTCGGACACGACTGAATTGACTTAGCAGCGGCAGCAGTCTCATCACAAGGTGAAATCTCTGGAGTCCTTTAAAACTGGGATGATTTCCAATTGCTTTGACCAACAGAATATGCCAGAAGTGATACTTGGCCAGTTCTGGGCCTCATTCTTAAGAGGACTGGCAGTTTCTGCTCCCCTGATCTTGAAACTCTTGCTCTGAGGGAAGTAACCATGGAAGAACCCTTATAATCCCGAGACTCACATGCTGGAAGGAAGCCTAGGGTAGCTATGTGGAGGGGTTGTAAGGAGAGAAGATGCTAATAGCTTCTTCTGACACCCCAGTCCAGGTGCCAGACACATGAGCAAATGAACAACTTGGACATGCCAGGATCTCAGCCATTCCAACCAGTTCTAGCTGTTCAAGCCATCCTGGTTAAGGCTCTAAATACCATGGAGTAGAGACAAACTGTCCTTGAATTACTGACCTACAGAACTATAAGCATGATAATTTTTTACCATTTTACCATACGATACCTGATTAGGGTCATGAGGAAAAGGGTGTGATAGAGGATGAGACTGTTAGATGGCATCATCAACTCAATGGACATGAGTTTGAGCAAACTCCGGGAGATAGTGAAGGAGAGGGAGGCCTGGTATGCTGCAGTCCATGGGGGGTCACAAAAAGTCGTACACAACTGAGTGACTGAACAACAACAACCGCCATACGTTACCATGTGTAAAATGGATAGCCGGTGGGGATTTGCGGTGTGACTCAGGGAGCTCAGACTGGTGCTCTGTGATAGCCTAGAGGGGTGGGAGGGAGGTTCAAGAGGGAGGGGACATATGTATATCTATGGCTGATTCATACTGATGTATGGCAGAAACCAAGACAAAATTGTAAAGCAGTTATCCTTCAATTAAAAATAAACAAAATTTTAAAAATGTTACACAGCAGCTGGCAACTAGAAGTGGAACACACCCCACTCCACTTTCCATGAATCTCTGATACTTCAACATCATTCCACAACACAGATGACACAACCTGTAAGAGAGAAGTCATTCTCTGAAATCATAGCTCATGTAATAAACATCATTGTAGTTTCTAATCAAAAGAAACAAAAAGAAGAAAGGTAAGTGCTCAGATTAAAAGATGCTTACTCCTTGGAGTTTCTCCAGGCAAGAATACTGAAGTGGTTTGCCATTCCCTTCTCCAGTGGGCCACATTCTGTCAGACCTCTCCACCATCACCCACCCATCTTGGATTGCCCCGCAGGCATGGCTTAGATTCATTGAATTAGACAAGGCTGTGGTCCTAGTGTGATTAGATTGACTAGATTTCTGTGAGTATGCTTTCAGTGTGTCTGTCTTCTGATGCCCTCTTGCAACACCTACCATTTTACTTGGGTTTCTCTTACCTTGGGCATGGGGACCAGGAGCTGACTGTGGCTCAGATCATGAACTCCTTATTACCAAATTCAGACTGAAATTGAAGAATGCAGGG